>CM034152.1:692036387-692568103 GCA_019776745.2 Taxus chinensis
AAAAATAACTCTCATATTTCTTTTATGTAAATTTTAGTGCTTGTCTGATACACTTTTCTTTGTACTACAACTCACTAAAAATTAGATCTATCTTTATTGGTAAAACTTGTAGCAAATTTGAATGTGATTTATATTAAAAACATTGCTATAAACAAAAACCTCTCTCAGATTTTCCATTGGATTCTCTTATTTTTCACAATTCCTCAAAAACTATCATTCTGTTGATGTAGGTTACAGAGCTAACATTGTCATTCCTTTTATGTAAGTTTCAGAGATAAAGTTGTCATCATTTTATGCAAGTTCCAGAACTAAAATTGTCATTCCTTTTATGCAAGTTCCAGAACTAAATCTACAAGTTCTAAAACTAAATCTGCTTTGTCCACAAATTCCAAGTTCTGGAACTAACTGTCATTCTATACCTTATAGCTTTTTCCACTTTTTTAATTGGTTGAAAATATAAATATACAAATTGTGAGTTCTAGAATTAAACGTTATTCGATTGATGCAAGTTTGGGAACTAAAAATATGAAATCTAGAACTTAATCTATAAGTTTCAGAGCTAAATGTGTGAGTTCCAAAACTAAATTTGTGAGTTCTGGAACTAAATCTATGAGTTCCAGAACTAAACCTATGAGTTCCAGAAATAAATCTATGAGTTCCGGAGCTAACTTAAAACAACTATAACTTTTGCATGAGATCTTGGATTGAGATGATTATTTTTTTAACTTACATAATTTTTTGAGAGGAATCTAAATATGAAATCAAGTTTTGATTTTAGATATACCATCCATGCTCAATTCCACTTTTCCCAATACTAGCATTATCTTTCCTCTATGGCCTACATACAGAAGACTTTGCATCTTTTCCTAAATAATAAATAGGATTAGTCAAAAAAATAGATAACAAAATATTTCTAAAGAATGAACAAGATATATATCCTATATTCTATCTTAAGAAAACTATAAGTTCCTAGATTAAATTTAAATCCACTTTCAAAGATAACTTAGAAGGACAAAATAATGGTAATTTATGGCCAATTTATGGCCTCATCAACCACCTTTGACTGTAATTAAAAAAAAAATCATCAAAAAAATGCATCAATCTCCCATATGGACGTCACTTTATGAGTTTGTCAAAAAATATCCTAGTCATAAACATGTCGTGATAGAAGCCCTTCCATCTATCGCTATACCAACTAACGACCCGATCCCAATTACAATATTTGTAGGGGCTCTTCAAGTATCTACCTCCATATCATTTGAACAATCTAAAATTCCTTCTCTCAAACCCAAAGACCACAACTTTCCACTCTTCATCATTGCTCAGATCAATGATACTTCCATCAAAAGAATCATGATTGATAGCGGTGCCGCCATCAATATCATATCATCCCTTCATTTTAACCAACTCAAGTTTCCTAACACCATTTTTGTGCAAACTCCGGTTCTTTTACAATCCTTTAACGACACTATCTCAGCCACACTAGGTACTGTTATACTCCCTATCACAGTAGGCATTAAAATATTACGAGAACTCTTCTACATTATCGAAGGAGAATTCCAATAAAATATGTTGTTAAGACACCACTATATATGTGTCATGCACTATGTTCCTTCCACCGTCAACCAACCACCTTCCACCTTCCATATGAAGGAAGAACCTATACTATTCCTATTGATCCAAATCCATTTCTTGACTACTATATGATGTATCATCCAAATGACATCCTTATGCCAAAATCTATGCCCAAATCATCTAACCAAACATCTACTAGTATGTCTATCCCCTCTTCTAGATTATGAGATTATTCTTCTATTGGTGAGGCCATAAAGTGTCTTATGCTCAGGGAATAATGTTTCCTTGTGCTCAATTCTATCCCTTCAACCAGAACATATGGTCACCTCAAAAATCAACCCATGTATGACCCAAGCATAGGAGATTTGATTTTGTATGGTCCCACTTATCTTAAAACAAGTCTCATTTATGGTGGATTTGATAATCCTCCATCCCACATCAAAAATACACACAACACTATGCCATTTGCATCAAAATTTGAATCTCTTGATAATGTTAATTTCACCTGCATGTATCTTCGTCGTTGTACATGGAGAGGGTTTGGCCTCAGATGGTACGAATAAGGAACCCATGATAAACCATTCTATGTTCCCTTAAATCTCATGAGAGGAGAAGAATACACTATAAAAGACTTACCACCGACATGTGCAAAGCCACTAAGTCCAAACTTTCTACATCCTTAACTATTTCTGAGCCAAAACTATTACCATCAATGAACCCTGAAGATCCTGTGGACATAGACACCATTGTACCCATCCCACCTAAATTTTTTTTAATCAATACTATATCTTTCGGACCACTCACTTATCAATCTGGTCACTCCACCAAATCACTACTGATTTTTTGGCTAGAGATGGTTGATGAAGATTCTCCCACTATAGATATCATTCAGTGTGAGGATGATAAGAATATTATTTCTCATATGGGAGTTGAGGATCATTTTCTTTAGAAATTCCTCCCCTCCAATACACCAAATATTCTTAACAAATCAACCATCGATGTTAACTTAGGGACCCCATAGGCTCCCCATGTTGTTAAGGTTGATAAGTCTTTGAGTCCATAAGAATTGAATGATTTTACAAAATTCTTAACAAAATATAATCAAGCTTTCACCTAGTCATATAGTGATATGACCGGGATTGACACTAATATTTTCATACACAAAATAGTCACATACCCCAATGCTAATTTGGTTAAACAAAAAATTCACAAAATGCATCCTCATATAGCTCTCCTTGTTAAGGAAAAATTATAACGCATTTTATCTACTAACTTTATCATACCCATTGATTATCCACAATGGATTTCCAACCTCATCCCTGTAACCAAATCGTAAAGAAAAATATGCATCTGCATAGACTTTAGGGATCTCAATCTTTCTTTTCTAATGGATGACTTTCCTCTTCCAAACATAGATCATCTTGTCAACCTAATAGCCGGCCACGAAATTATTTCCCTCATGGATGGATTTTATAGTTATAACCAAATTCTCATCGCTAGCGAGGATCAACATAAGAATGCATTTATCACCCCTTGGGGAAAATTTTTCTACTGTGTCATGTCATTAGATCTTAAGAATGTGGGGTCCACTTACAATTGAGCCATGACATACATTTTACATTATCTCATCCAAAAAATCTTTGAAGACTATGTTAATGACCTCCTAGGAAAATCCAAATCACGAAAATACCACCTTAACTTCCTTGAATCAATCTTCTTCCATCTCATCTAGTTATGTCTTTGTCTTAATCCCAAAAAATGTGTTTTCAATGTCCTCAAAGGAAATATTTTGGGTTTCATCATATCCATCCAAAGTATTGAGGTTGATCAAGTGAAAGTAAGAGAAATTCTTAAAAATCCTCCTCCATTTAATCTTAAGAATCTACGCAGCCTTCAAGGTAAATTGTAGTCCCTTCAACATTGCATATCACAACTCTCTAACCATTTCCAACCATTTCACCATCTTTTTTGTAAAGATATAGAATTTTATTAGGATTCTGACTACCATAAATCCTTCAACAAAATCAAATGATACCTATTGTCACTTCCTGTGCTTACTCCACCTTGTGAAGGGGATCCATTTTTTCTTTACATATCCTCTTCTGAGCATGCTCTAGGACCAAATCTCACCCACCATGATAATACAAGTTGTGAAGAGATTGTATATTACATTAGCCTACACTCCATGAATATGAAACATGTTACACTAAAGCAAAAAAGCTATGGTGCGTGTTATATTTTTTTCACCTCTAAAATTTAACACTACCTCAAAGCCATGCATCCTAAACATTATCATAATGATCACATAACTCAATGGATTATGCTAATTCCTGAATTTGATCTCAAAATAATATCTCAGAAATCTATCTAAGGTCAAGCCATTACAGATCAACTCGCTAGCGAACCCCTCCCAGATAATAAAAAAATCATGAACATTTTCCTGAAAAATCCATCAACAACATCAACGAGTCTGATAATGGTGAATTTTATTTCATTCTTATTAAAATGACCCTCTTCTTTGACAGTGCTAAGTGCTAAGAAGGGGGTGGAGAAAGAATTGTCATTATACCACCCTGGAGCATTCCTCTTCTGCTATCATTGAAACTTAAGTTTGAGTGCACTAATAAAATGGTAGATAATGAAGCCTTAATCATAGGTCTTAATACCACCATTCTCTTATGTTTCCACATCCTATAAATCTATGAAGATTCACAACTTATCATTAGTCAAGTCAAAGGAGTATATCAATGTAAAAATGAGATCCTTCAAAAATATAAAGTCATCGTCAACTTTCTCTTTGGCCCATTCGATAATTACACCATCCTAGTCATCCTGTGATCTTCCAATAGATTTTCAAACACCATGGAATACCTCAGATCCCTTGTCCATTTTGAAATAGAAAAAGTGAAAGATAACACTAAAATGTCTGTAGTAATTGAATGCTTAGATCATCCTTCACATCAAAATGAGCTTCCTTCCATCAATACCATTAAAAAAATACATTGGACCTATGGTACACACAAATATATGAATATCTCTCTGAATGTAAAATCCCATTAGATCTATCACAATCTGCTAAATGATCATTTCTTTAACATGTCACCCGATTCGTTATCATAAGAGGTATCATTTACAAATGCAGTTTCAACAATATATTATTGCACTGTCTTAGATCATGTGAATCAAGTAAAGAAATAAAAGAGGTCCACGATGGCATTTGTGGTGGTCAATTCAGTGGAAATTCCATCGCTAAATGCGTCATATGGCTAGGGTATTACTGGCCCACTATCGCTAAATACTATTGTGCATATGTAATAATGTGTGTCAAATGTAAACTCCATTAAAATCTTATTCACATCCCTAGGAAAGCATTACAACATGCCCAGGACTTATGGACTTTCTCTCAATGGGGGTTGGACCTCATTAGTACAATCAATCCAAAAGCATCTCAAAAACATCATTCCATAATCACAGTAACTAAATACTTCACTAAGTTGGTTGAAGTTATCCCTTTGACCTTGAAAAAATCCAAACTAATCATCAACTTCATTTATCAACATATCATATGTTGTTTTGGCATCCCGACACAAGCTTGTCACAGATAAAAGGAAATCCTTTAAAAACAAGGAAGTTAAACAGCTCTGTGAAAAAATGAACATCAAACTTAGTTTTTCATCACCATACTATCCTCAAGAAAATGGATAGGCTAAGGCCTCTAACAAAACACTTAACAAAAGTCTCATGAAAACAATAGAGGATGTAGGTAAGAAATAGCATCTCCAGATCTATTTTACTCTTTGGTCTTATCAAACGAGCATCAACATACCTATGGGAGCTATGCCCTACTTACTTGTCTATGGATTTGAATCCATTGTGCCTCTTGAAATTAAAATTCCATCTCTTTGCATTTCTCTCAGGTGACGAATATTTCCAAAACCGCTTAGCAAAACTAGAATTGTTAGATGAGAAATGTTTAGCACTCCTTGAACATCATCAAGTTTATCAACAACATACTATCAGAGCATATAATAAGAATGTCAAAGAGTCTTATTTTAAAATTGGTGATCTTGTACTTAAAATAACATCAAAATATTACTACATTAGAGTGGAGTAAACATGAAAAGTTTTTCCCCAATTGGTTTCGTACCTAAGCTATCACACACAAGTATGGGTCAACAGCTTATCATCTTGATTATATCTATGGGGAACCTGAGATAGAACCCTTAAATGCTTTGCACTTGCATCCTTTCTACTACCAAATGATTGATCATCATGATTCTGGTTTTAATCAAGTCTTATCCTTCTATCATTAAATAACAACTTCCTTCGAAGAAATTCCTCAAAATCACTACACCCATTTATCAGTATTATAACCTGAGGCATGTGGGTGTAGGTCAAATATAGATCTATCCCCTCTTGAAAAAGGTTTAGCAAGGATTTTTTTCCTCGGCTTAAAAAAATCAAATAAACTCATTGGGTGCTTAAATAAACTAATCCCTTAAAGGACAAGTATTTATAAAATATAAATTATCAAAAATTAAACTGCTCTCTCGAAAGATAACTACTTATCAAAATAGAACAATCCCACGAAGGATGACCATTCAAAACAAAAAAAATAAAAAAAGTAATAAAAACATAGACCATACCCTTGAAGGATGGCTACTCATATATAAGGATTCTTACTTTGGTCAATGTTCAAAAGTGAAACAAAATTAGGAGCATCAAGGAAAGCTTCCCGTATTGATAAAATTTTCTGCATTGATTAGTTTGCTTCAAAAAATTACAAAAGTTAGGGCATCAATTCTCTATAAACCCATTAAAGAGGAGAATATTTCCCACCCATAATGATATACACCTGTAAGGCCTCCTTGATCTACTATCATAGAAAAAATACCTTTCACCCAAATCCATTGTAATTTCCATGAACTATCCATTGGCAGTCTTATTTAACATCTTGAAAGGCTCTCAGTGCAAAGTATTATCTGAAACCCATTGTGTATGCATATCAGATTTATAGTGGGGCATTGTTTCCACTTTTACTTCATGCATTTGTATTCCTTGATTTAAAATTGTCACATTTTCAAAACACATTTAATCAAAACATTCTAAATCCATTTATCAACATAAATACACAAAAAAACACAATACCATAAGCAATATCATCATCATAATCATCATCACATATAAAAATTCTTGTATATAAATTTATGTATAGTAAAAATTACATCATGGGATTCTATGAGCCTACAAACACCAATATAATCCTAAAAACCATCATTATAATATACATATATTTCAAAGTCTCATAATAATCACAATATATAAAGAAAACAAGCTTATATGAGCCTATGACATCATATACAATCATGTGCTAAAATCAACACCTCATAGTATCGTACTACCACCACCCTCTCATCCAAGAATGGCTATGCCTTTGGATCCTCCATCACCACCCTCTAGCCTATGAGGTGACTACCCCATGTTCGTTACACTCACGCTAGGTCTCACCCCTGCTAGAGATGCCCCTTTGGAAGTAAAGTGTTCCACATACAAAACTACATCAGGGTATTTCTTGATGACCATCTCAATGTAATAGTCTCTTTCCACCCACACATTATCATAATATCCTATTGAAATCATTCTAGGAGGAGGTGCTACAGATGCTTCCCTCGATATACCATGTCGATCCATCACTGATAACTCCATACTAGAAATGGAAGGCCCTGTGATCCTTTAGGCCTTCCTCAATGTATCCCTCTTTCCCTTATACTTGTCTCTATCAGAAGATATCCGTATAAGCTACACATGTAAGATATCATGCAAGATATCATGCTTAACTATCAGACCATCCTACTCTACAGTTAGGCTATCTTAAAATCCTGCTAGATCATCTCACTCTGTCTGAGTGGTATCTCTATTTACCTCAACTACATCCTTCTCAGCCATCACTGTTCCATCATCATCCCACTCATCTCTCACCTCCTCTACCTCTTTTTCTCATCCTTCCCTTTAAGCATGTAATCATCTGACTACCTGTTTAGCTCTCTCTATTTCCCTCATCCTCTCGAAAATCATCAAGGATCAACCCCACCATGCATCAAAATCTAGGGTCACCCTTGCATCATCAGTCAAAAGCATCTGCCCATCCTCATCCAAACCCATGGATCTTTCTTACTCACCAAATACTGTAGGCCTCACTATAACATCCTACAGGGTCTCGGTGTCCCCATCCTCTCGTCTGTATAAAACTAGATTCGCATGTATACTCTAAACAAGAACAAATTTTTTCCAGAACTTACTAAAATGTAGTAACTCATCCTCCCCGATTCTACGACCCTAAATCAAGATATCTTTTTGTAAACACAATAATTCATTAGGGAACTCAGGCCAATAATAAAAATCCACATATGGCCTCTAGATCACATCACCCACCTGAAGACATGATATCAAGTCCCAATAATAAGTATGCCCCTTGGCCTTCCTGTCCTGACCAAGAATATGACTTGACCTCATGAAACCCAAGTGTGTCAAATCGATAACACTAGGCAACCCCAATGGATGAGAAATCACAATGTGCTCTTGTGCCTAACATTGTAGTAAAAATACAACATCAATCCCATAGCACTTTTGGGAAATCCAATCCCAAAAGTCTCTAAATATCTGAGCCAACAAAGTAGGATCCCACTCAAAAACCGTACGGTGCTCTATCATCTCTGCAACTACACGTGTCATCATCCATGGGAACTGACCACCTCCTTAATATGGAAAATCAAAACATAAAATACCCAACATCATCATAGTCATCCATGGACAACCATCTCTCTCAACTTCATAAAGTGCTTGGTAATCAAATTCTTCTAAGGAATATCTCATGTCTTGGGCATCTCCTCCATATAACCTCTACATAGTGTCATCCCTCTCCACCTCTAAGATATAATAGATATTTTTTCCCCTAACTGGAAATATTGTAATCCGATGAACATCCTATAAGGTAATAGTAATTTCCCCTATAGGAAGCCAAAAAGTATTATTGGAAGGGTTCCACCTCTCCAATAATGCTAGTATCAAACTATGACATATATGGATCCACCTATAAAACCTCATGCCACCAAACCCCAATGCCTCCAATTGCTCCCAATCATCATCAAATAGATCCCCTCAGACCTTTTCTAACATCAAAGGTATACGATCTCGTATGGTCAAATTTGCATCCACCTACAAAATACAAACACACAACAAAAACATCAAAAACCTCACAATAATGTTGAAAAATAAGAGGTCAAAACAACAAAATCATCTTATAAAAATCAACATTAACATTAAAACATACATCATGCTTCAAAAAAAAATCTTGAATCAACAAATTTTACCAAAAATTTAAACCTTCCCTTCAAAATACAAACTATTTTTATAATAGGTGAATCATCAACGATTCACCTCAATTGCTAACGATTAGTTGAATCGCAACAGATCCCTACTAAAACAAACTTGGGGCTTCTGGGTGCCCTAATACGGAATCGAGCCGCCAAAATCACAAAATGAAAATAAAAAGGATTAAAAACTCACTTTAGTTGATACGAGCTTTCCCTTTTGACTTGATGATGCCATTTCCACACTTCTTTTTCCTTAAAAACATGTTTTCTCACACTCTAACAAGTCACTGTCAAGATACAGTCGAAATTCAATATCGTAAAAACAAAATAACTTTGGCTTATTTAACCCCTTTTTTACACAATGCAATCTCCAATCATTTCTCCAATCACTGACGATTTTCTACAATCACCTGTGACTGGTTTGTTTTGGGCCTTTCCATCTACATTGCTTAAAACCATGTTATTTTCACTCTTCATAAAAAATTTCCATGTTTTCAAAAGGTCTTAGCCCTTAAAACCTTTGAAAAAACCAACATATTCAAACATCATGATTTACCATTCATCTATGGGAGAGTAGCCCTTTGGCCCTCATAGATTGGTTTTCCCACTCAATAATTCTACCTGGTGAGATTCATACATCCACAAGAATTGAGCATTTTTACTACCTATAAATTTATTCTCCAATACCCAACATTATACCACCTTTCGACTGGTGTAACCTTTTGAAACAAAACACACCAATGTTCACTGTATTGCGCTACAGTAGACTTGCCCATACCAAAAAAAACCATTTTTGTCTTTTTTTTCTCACAATTTTCAAAAAATCTCTAGATAAAAAGGGGAAAATCTAGACACTAAAATTATATGATCCCTATCTCAAGCTCACTTATGATAAAAAATGACCCATTTACGACACTCCACAACATTAAAACACCCATTAGTCCACTTTGGATTAAATAATTTAATACATACCACCACATCCATAAGTATAATTAATTAATTAATCTAAATTAAAATAGATAACTAACCTCACACCTCACCATGCTAGCTTGGACACCTTCACTAGTTGCAACTAAATAACTAGTTTACTTAACCTTCCAAAAATATCACTAGACCACCCTTAACTATCCATAACTAAAACAACTTTCTAAAATCACTCACATCCTCATCCTAACTAACTTGGACCAAGTTCGAGTCTCTCCAATATCTTATCTTAACCACTTTGAAATACTCCAAAATCAAGTTGGAAATAGAAGTAAAATCACTCCTTTTGTACACCTAACTAAGATTTCCCACAATTGGTGGTGATTTACCCAAGTGTCGATGATCTATATAAAATTATTTCTAAAACTCTTTAGGGAGAGAATATTTTCATGTGTTGCAAGTAAAATTTTCTCTTTCTTAGGAATTTTAGAGTCTAATCATCTTTAACCAAGCTCCATCACTATTACGCTGCTACAGAATCATCAATTTGATCATCATATCGTCCGCTATCATTATCCAATCAGTTTTTTTCATCTGATATCCATTCGATCACTCACACAAGGTAATTGTTTTGTTTTTGTTTTCTTTTGATCACTAACTATAGGTAATTGTATTTGTATTACAATTATAATATTGTTTATGTTTGAAGAATTTCTTTAAATCATCTATTAATTAAGTTTTTGTCTCTATTTTTCTATATTGTTAAAACTAACAACAATCGCTAATGATTTTCTAGATCGTCGATGATTCTTGTTCAATATTTATTTTATTATTTATTTCTCATAATCTTCCTAATCTTTTTTTTTTAATTTTCTATCATTTTATAACATGTTTCCTGACATGGTGATTTCATATGGCCTTAGGTGGTAATAATTACCCTGCTATTGACTTTGGGTCTTTTCTCATTATCCATCATCCTTTGTACTGGGAGAAACATGAGCTTCTTCATGACCTAGAGATTTGTACAATTCAGGTTACACCTTTTATCATCTAGAAGCCATTTTCACATCAAATCAGTGTATCCGAGAAGAAACTGAGGTATTTTGGGATGCGTGAGGCTCAAAGGCTCCAAGAAGACCTTGCATAATATGAGCATAAATATGAATTTGGTCTAGACATATCAGAGGACTACCACACTGCATCAAAATTCAACACCAATAGTTACATCAGCATCGTCGACACCGACACCACACTTGCACATATCTACAATACTCAAGATGAAGTGTCAAACTTCTTTTTTGAGGATTTCATTTCTGAACTTGAGTCTTATTTCATGGAGGAGGACCTAGTTGGTTATGTAGGGTCAAACTTCTCTAAAAATTTGTATATGGATCAAGAATCTGATCTTTGGCTCTAAGATTTTCATTAACCCTTTTTATGTATATTTCCACCTAAATAAGTGACATCAGTTGGTCATATTTTTCCACTTATCATATTATATTGCAACATTATTTTTATCAATATAAATGCTTAATTATTCTTGATCAAGTTGATATAATTTGAAGGAAGTCTTTGGGATTCTCGGGGATGGAGTTTTCTAGGCAACCTGCCCACATATTTTACTGACTTTATCTTGATTAAATGCTTTGATTTGTAAGATAGCTTGCAGGGACTAATCCCTGTTCATCTTCTTCACGGAGTGCAATATCACAAAACATCCATCCATGTCTACGGGTATCCCAAAAACTCTGCCATACTAAGGTTGAGTTAGGTTTTTACCCCCTTGAGAAATCAAGAAAACCCAAGGTAAAAATATTTCTCGACACTAATAAATTGGGGAAAGTTGAAGAGCTCTAATGAAAAGGTTTTCCAAGTGGGGTGAGGTCATTTCATTGTCATAGTTTTGTGAATAATCATTAAGAAGACAAACTAGTTTTAAAACCTCTTAAAACCCTAAGTCCAAAGAGATGGAGAATAACTTCATCATACATGCCTAGAAAATATTATTTTATCAATTTTTATCATTTTATTTTGGAAAAGAATCTCTTAGGTTTCTCCAGGTGGAATTTAGGTTTTGTGGCTATGTATGGATGCACTAAAAAAAGGAAGTTTCTAAATATATTTATTTTTATTTAAAGTTGTCCATTGGAAATATTAACTAAATTGGCTTGGGATGAATTATGGAAGATATAATTCATGTTTGGAGTGTTTTTGGAACAATTTTGTATGCTTAGGAAGTCTATTAAAGCCCATTTTGTATGAATATTTTTGGGGTAGTTTTATGCAGTTTCAGATGACCTGGTTGCAAAATATTTTTGGAGGCGATAATGTCTGATTTATGGAATTGTATGCACTTGGTGATGACCCTGAGGTCATGATATTTCCATTAGTATATTACACTTACATGGAAGAAGTCATTTGATGTGGTTTTGGGATTCATTTCTGAAGACTAGTTTTTAGGTAGCTTATTTATCTTTATTATCAAGTGGCTTCATGAGGTGAGATGATGGTTATGAGTTATTCTATATTTTTAGAGATGGTTAAAGGATTATAAAAAATGTCTAAGTGGTGCATGATTTTTTGGTGATGGTCATATTTTATTAAGAGATTTCAGTTTTGGCGAGTGGGATTTTTGAGTGTTGTTGTCTAGATTTTATGCTTGGCTAAATACCCAAACCTAAAAAGTCATGGGATAAATCCAATTCATTTAATGGTGAATATCTTATTAAAAATATTTATTTATTCTAATTATTTTTTTGGGGTTATTACTTTAATCACAAATCTCATGAACCATATCTTGACAAGTTTACAAGTAAGCAACTGTGTTTGGGAAACTTATGCAAAAAAGAAGAGGATGTATAACATCGGTGAGAAAAAGAGAAGATGCAATTTACAATAAGTAGATTTCAGAGCTGATTGTAGACATACATAATAGATAAATACTTTAGAAAGTCCATAATTTAAGAAAATGAAAAATAAATTAATTCAATTTAGATTTTAAGTAAGATGTAAAGTTTACCATAAAAATCCTCACAGAATGCAGAGCAAAACTTCTCAGACACAAATTTCTCTAGAAAATTACCTTTTATTTCATTCTAGCCAAGTTATACAAAGAACATTCAAGAATCTCAACAAAAAGTTTGAGATTTTTAAATTTGTGCATAAAATTACAACTAATTACCAAAAAGTTCCATCCTTTATCTCATAGGATTCCTCCTATATTTATAACATCTAGAAATATAGTACAAATATAAGACATTAATTATGCCCTCCACATGTGATTTTCCACAAATATGCAGGAAGTTGAGAATTTTTCTCCTTGAATCTCTCTTTTCTTGGCACGCACAACATCAAGTACTCTTCATGCAGTGCCAACTATTTCTAAGTAACTAAATTTTTCAAAATAACTTAAAGTAATAACTTTCAACTAGATTACTTAAGTTTTACAACTAAACTTGATTACTTAATCACATTGTCTAGAAAAATGAGAAGAAGAAGGAGAAATTAGTCCAGGTGGATAACCTCATTCTCACTCAGCAACAACAGTTCGGTTTCCCGCAATACATAGTCAACCAAAATTAGGGTTCATATTCCCACAATACACTAGGAAATAATAGTAGGGCAATCAATTCCCATGGTACACTAGGTAGCAACAGTAGGTGGTAAAATTACCACAATAAAATAGGAAGTGAACAACAGGGGTTTGAACTCTCGTAATACACTAGGCGGAAGCAGTAGGGGGAAATTTCCCACAATACACTAGGAATTCAACAGTAGTTGGTCGAATTTCCACAATACACTAGGAAATCAATAGTAGGGGGTTGAATTCCTGCAATACACTAGGAAACAGTAGTGGGGGTTGAATTACCGCAATACACCAAACAACACTAGTAGGGCGTTAGATTCCTGCAATACACTAGGTAACATCAGTAGGGGTTTGAATTCCCAAAATACACTAGGCAAGAATAGTAGGGGGGTCGAATTCCTGCAATACACTAGCAATGGCATGAATCATATTTTTGGGAAAATTTTACTTAATTTCTTTCAAAGAAGTAAAGCAGTATCAGTTTCCCACAATGAACTAGCAATGATATGAATAATATTTTTGGGAAAATTGTACTTAATTTCTTTAAAGAAGTAAATTAATATCATAAACCTGTGTTGTTGTTGGCCTAATGGAGATCATGTTTTGGGCATTGTTAGAAACTGGAACATTGAGGGGTGGGGGGAATCAATGTTTAATTCAAATTTTTCAAAACAATTAAATTAATTACTTAAACTGAAAATCAATTCAAAAAGAAGAAATCATCCACACATACACATGAGACAAGTATTTTTAAGTGGGAAATATAAATTGGGAGAAAATCCACTGAACCATTTTAGTATATGGAAAAATGTTACAATGATTTGTTGAGCTGCAACTCAACTCTTGAGGCTACAACCTCAGTATCCACACAAGCTACAAGTTGGTGAAGGAAGAAAAAATTTCCTGAATGATTTAGCCAACTTCCACTGACCATCTATAAGGAAGGAACAAATCCTTGGTACAAATGAGTTACAACTCAACTTAAAAAATAAAGAGGTGATCACACTTCAACTTGATGCAATGAACATCTGATAGTGACCCTATATTTGATATCTATCTCTGCTTCTCTCTCAATCTCTAATTTATTAAACTTTGGATTACTCTTCAAACCTGATTTTTGTAGTGATCAAAAAGTTCTTAATGTTCACTATAACTTTTCCTTATAGGTTTATTTATTTCCTTGTTTCAATTTCATCACATTTTCACCATAACAATCCAGTTGCACTCTCCTATATCCATTTACAACTCTCTATCTCAGTCACAACTGATCAATAACTATTATTCACTACCCCTAGTCCTCTTATCATTGTATTTACTTTCATACAACACATGTGTTTAATCTTCTAGGATCATATTCATTATTTTTCTTCTCTTTCATACAACACATTTATTTACTCTTCTAGGATCATATAATTTTTTTTTCTTCTCTTTCATACAACACATATGTTCACTTTTCTATGATCATATTCAAAAAAATTATTCTATTAACTCTCACAAAGTATTTTTTCATCCTTTTCAATTTTTACATCCAAAATCACAGTTAGAAGTTTGAATCATACCATCTCCAATGCAACTTATTTTACACATTTCTTCTTACTACTATTTGATTCCCTTTGAATTCTTCTTACAACTAAAATTCTCAAAATAGCTTCTTATATATACAAATATGATATATTTCATATATGGATAGATCATACAAAAAAACATTTGTATCTTCCTGTTCAAGCTAGGAAGGATATCATTTTAGTTGTAACTTATTTCCACACCTTGACTTATTTTAGAGTTGCAATGTACCATGTAGAAACTTCAGACTCGTCAATACAGGCCTTTTAGATCTTCTTTGTCTATAACTTCATAAGACTAACAACATATTGTTAAACTTATGTTCTTCTAATAGGAATTGAGACTTCCATTCAATCATAAAACACTGCTTGATAGGTCCATGATGCCAAGCATGGTCAAAAAGAGACAAGTTTACATGAGTCTCTCAAGACACACCAAAATCAGGTTGCACTAAGAAATTGAACCATTTCATACAAACTAATGTTTCCTCATTAGCTACTTCAAGACTTGCACTAGCTCAAGAACTAACATAGACCTTTGATGCAAGTGATTTTCTTGAACCTTTTTGAGAAGAACATTTGGGAACTATCCATTATTCACATGAATAGAAGATAACTCTAAGCCTTGATATCAACACGGTGTAATACATTTGGCATAGGATATATAACTTTTCTTGTAATAATTTAAGATTCTCTATAGATTGACAAAACATAAAATTTACATTCTTGTCAAAGAGTACTATTGTGCACACATTTGGGTACCTAAACATTTAAAACAATGCACTTTTGCTAGCTGAGATTCTTACAAGTTTGAAGAGCACAAGATTTATCCAACCAATGATATGGAACGTCAACCCTCATACCACCTCTGTGTAATCATTTATCTACTCAGACAGATATCTTCTTCTCAATATCAAATAAGTTGTAGACTAGAGATTGTTTACAATTACATAGTCAAGAATGCAATTTGCATAAAAATTATGTAATGTAATTTTGTCCTCAAATGCACTCTCGATTAAACAACCATTCTCAAATATTCCTTTTGCAATAGGATTAGGATTGAAATTCTCATAGAGATGTTTCAATAACTTTTAGCATTTTGAGTTGTTGAGTTAATGGTCTCGAAAAAGACTAATAGTCCTTCATAAAAACCATAGATCAAGGTATAATCTATGGTCAGAGTACTCGAGAAGAGAGCATTAACTGTAATGTATCTTAACAAATTTTGATAAAAAATTCAAAATTCAAGGTCTCTTTTGTATCTTATGTAACATCATTCTACATCACTCTAAAAAATGGTTTTCAAACATAATGAAAATTCCCCTATCGAGTATCTAGTTCACATGAAAATGTAGTGAAATAAGACAAAATCTGACCTTGACTAGACACTGTTATGGACAATGAGAAAAGGACTTCAAGTTTGAAGCATAGCATTGGTTAAAGTCTTGGAGAGAATCATTATGAGGTTAAAAAATTAATCTTTATGAACACCACTTTCCATTTGAGAGAAATATATAACTTGCAATGACTTTATTTCATCTCCAAGAGCTTAAAAACATAGTCAGTACAGTTCATGCCTAAGAACAATGACTGAGCAATCTTATTTGAGTAAACTTAGCAATTGAAGTTCATATGCCACACACTTTACATGTAAGACAACTCTTCATCCTCGTGAGAGACACTATCAGTAACTTCAATGTGAGATCAAGAATATTCTTCAAACTAAATAATTAAATTACACTCTTGAAGGTTGTTTCAAGCTTGACACAAGTTTCATGACTTAATGAGTTGTATTAGTAAATAAGCTCTCAAAGACTACAAGAAACACTCCTGGTACAAGAATTTTGACTTGAAAAGTTTCATTATTCGGGGTTTGAACATTAATTTATATGAGGAGATATCTTTAAACATGGAACAAGTTTCCAGAGATTTTTAGCTCCAGATTCTTGTATAAACAATGAAGATTCCTTTTGAAGCATTTTGTAAAAACTGACAAACTCATGGAAGCTATCCCTTCAAGTAAGCTCAATGGTTTGAATCATTAGATAGCACTGGTTGGGATAGAGAATGACTTGAACATAACACCTTATGATAACCAAATATAGTATGAAAAAAAATCAGAAAATCTCCAATATAATAGTTATCCAAGGCTCAAACTAGTCATTTGGAGATCAAGATTTCACCTTCTTTCTCTTTTCTGATTCAGAGCACAATCCAGAAGGAAGAAAAATTACTTCACAAAATTGCTCATATCTTTTAAATGAAAAATCCAAATGAATTGAACATTTTTGCAATAGTTCATGCTCAAATTCCTCTTCAATAATTACTTCTATGATTTATCTCAAGGAGACAATATATTTTTACATGACTGCTAAGAAGCTAGGTAGCTCAAAATGAGCTTTTCAATAGACCAATTTTGCAAAAAATTACACAACTTGCTCAATTGACACCTTGAGGACCTGAAATTTTACATGAAGATAAATGACACCTTCCTCCATCATCTCATTTAAATTTTTTGACAAGAATATCTTTGAAATTATCTAGCCCATCTCATTTTCATAGAAGAACATTGCCTATTGTCAACACCAACTTTTTTTTAACATAAAAAATTGAATCTTGGGGCTGAGATGAGCCTAAATTTTGCTCACACATGCTATAAATACTCTCCCAAATATTCTCCCATGATTTCTATGACTTGTACTATCCTTTCACACCTCATCAGGCCCATTAATCACCTTAAACCATCCTAAAAGTGCACTACCAATCAACCTTCAAGTCCGTGACCTATTGAAACCACATGAAATCATCTTGAACCTCTGCGAACCACTTGATATGACTATTATTGAAATCTCCTTTTTCTAGGAATTCTTTTGACATCAATGATAACAACCACCAATGCAACAGGGTGCAACATACACTTCTTTGTTGGATGACTTAAAATAAGTAAAGAAACAACGTAAATACACTTAAAAATCTACAGTGTAGATCAGGTTTTAATTGATAACTTACTACATATTTTAAAAGTAAATTAACCCAAAAAACCTACATTATGAATGAGCCAAATAATTAGCTTTTATATATTTTGAGCAATTTTGGGGAAGTGGGTATTTTGCAAATGTGACCAAGTAACCTCTTAAAACCTCTGGAAGTAATCTTGAGAAAATAATAACAAGGACAAAGACCCTAAATATTAAAAAGAGTATCCCAAGATTGCTAAGTGAAATATTTGGGGACACTAGTTAGCTGCATTTGTGGACATATATTTATTTCTCCTAGAATGGAAGAAATGGATATGAGATCCAAACATCTCTAGTTTCAAGTCTTGTTCATTGGGCTACAGAGTTGAGTTTAATGTCTAATAAATTAATCTTTTTCTTTGAAAATTTACCTCCTAAATCCATGTTGAACTTAATACCGAACTAGAATTTCCTGATGACCGCTAGCTATAAATTGATCTTTGGAGCTCTAAAAAAAGCTTAGAAACTTCTCCATCTATTTTATTTGATCCTAAAGTGAATTGATCATGGAAAAAAAACTCACAAAAAATATATACAAACATGTAAAATCATACATGTTCAAAGTGGAAACATGCATAGTATGTGCAAGAACTTGTTTTTTTTGAAAAAAACACTACCCACTCTACTTTAACTATAGGAAATGGAAGCTCAAATGAATCCTGCAATAAGAAGGGAGAAAAAGTTGCCTTTCCTCACAAAATTAGACCATGTAATTTATTTTACATTAAAAATGGTCCTTAGAAAGAGCAAAAAACTATTTTGAAGGTGGTTCTCTACCCTTCTTACTAAGGTATCAACAACAAATAAAATAAATACCTCATTTAGTTGTTTTGTATTTAGATATGAGAGGTATTGTAGTTGATCTTTGGTACATTGTACCTCATCCTCATGCTCTAAAATAAGAATGACTAGTTATAAATCCTTGGGTGGCTCTAAATTATCCAAATATATTATTAGGCAAGGCCTGATCCTCATGATTTTCCCATTTCTTTGATGCACGTCGCCATGAATTGGGGAATCCTACATACTTTCCTTTCCATGAATAAATTTACATGTAATTCAATTTGATCCTTGTTCTGCTTCCATAGATAACTATGCCTTCTCCATGGCTAATTTTGATTTTGCAACTGATTCATCATGGATGTCCTTATGTAGACTGATTATTGTAGTAGGATCTTTTTTGACCATTTTCTCCATGGGATATTTGTAGGATTTTTTTGTAGCAAGAGGCTTTTGGTATTGGAATATATATGGTGAAAATGCAAAAGCAATGAATTCAGTGGCTTTTTCTTCTTTAATGCAATCTTCCACATCTGATAAGAAATCAATCTCTTCATGATTGAAATATATGGGACACTCCTCTTGGGTCCCAACTTCCTTGTGCTTCTCATTTCCAAACTTTTTTGGAGGCTTAACTAACAGTGGCATTTGATTATTTTTGAATTTAGAAGCCCAATTATTTAAAATTTTGGTAAGTTCTTATCTGATGGGTTCTTCAATTTACCTCCCTCCTTGACTAAGTTTTTGATGTGTTTCTTCCCAATCTAGGATTAGGAACATAAGAAGAGGGGTAGACTGGGTATCAACATGATTTTGTAACACTTACACTGAGGGAAAAGGTGTGATTTCTTCTTATGGAGGAGGTTGGGGTTTGGGATCCTCAAAAAGAGTATACAGAAATATAGAAACATGAAAATAAGGTTGAGATGGTGTACGTCAGGGAGGAGGAATGGGAGGGCTATAAGATAGTAGTGTAGGATTTCCCAATCGACAGAGTTTCCTAATACTAGATTTGTGATCCTCTATTATCTTAATCCACTTTGTAATTGTTGATGATTATCTTTATGGATGAACTATTAGATTTGTTGGATACCTTGGGCTAGTAGGACTTGCTACCTAAGACAGCCTCCAGGTTTTAAGAAGTCAGATCTTCTCTATGGTGTGAGATAGGGTTAGGAGAAAACTTAAAATAAAATGTAAAACTAACTAAGGTGATGCGCCAGAATAGATTTAAAAGGGACGGAGAGATATATAAGGGGATTCTTTAAAATAGTTTAAAGAGCATTATAACATGATCTACCTATTTTTTAGAATAACTCTAGATTAATCAAAGTCTGTGAAGATGAAACATAAGACAAACATAAATAATATATAAGTTAAATCCAAGGGCATATAACATGATAGATTTTATAAATTATATAGAACTACTAAATAGAAAAGAAAGAATCAGAACATATAAGCCAATGGTGCACAAAACAAGAACTCAATTTATGGAGAAAATAATACATCATGCCGGAATGGCACATATTATAATTTCCTTATATAAATAATTCTTGCCAAGGATTAGTTATTACAAAACTGAACTGCGAATTTTTTTTACAACTTTTGTTTGTTTTCCTTCTTTTTCACCCCCGGTGCTCCTAGATCTAACGTCCTTTTATAGATGTTTGTGGCTCTTTCTTGAACATCTAAAATCATAAATTCTACTAGAAACATTCAATGATCTCCCCTTTTTGGGTCAATACCTTGACTACTTGTTGATATATTTGAAATTTTCATTTAATTGTCCCAACTATCACTTCTAGAGTCGGTTATAATCCTTTCTTGCCATGTGGAGAAAGGACACTTTCTTAAGAGTCCTTTCTGGAACTTGATTCTCCAATCTACGCCCTAGAAACACATGGTGGGAATGTACTAGCTCGGGTAGGAATCCTCTTTTTATTTACTAGAAAGAGTGCTCAGGTAACACATGGAGGCCCCATTGCATTTTACTATGATTTTGACTTTTCAACCTGTCAGGGTAATCGTTATTAGGCTCGAGACACGCGGATGGTACAATGCAAGATTAAGAGCCTTTTTTCCTTTTTATGCCCTGATTACACCAACAAGACATGTAGACACCTTCTGCATTCAACTTCATGCTTAGACAATTTTTGAGCTGAGTTAACAAAAGAGACAAGGGTTGAGGTGAAAAAAATGGTGATCAAAAGAGTTTATGCAAAAGAACTCTATAGTTATGGTGACTCACCTACGGACTTTGTACCAGTCATGGAAGAACTTGACGATCCTTCTATTCTCAAAAATCAAAACATGGCCCAAAAAATGACACTTAGATCTATTCTAAGGCAGCCTAATATCTAAGTCATTCTGGCTCTATTGGATAGGTCCTCCTCTGCAAGGCTTGAAAGGCTCGATCAAGCTCAATTATCTCCTTATGAGAGAAATTTTGGAGGTTCTGCACTACTACATGTAAGTGGAACTCTAACTACATGATGGGGTTCAAAATTTCTTCCACCTACCCCACACTAGAGATCTCTTTTAAAGAATGAAAGACAGTCTTATCTTGGAAGTTGGAAACCAAGAGATGTTGAATTTGGTCCTTTGTGAGGAATATAGAATCATCAAGGAAGGGAGAAGGGAATCCTAACTAAAATATTTTGTCGATGCTCTACTTCCTCTCTTTGATTCCCTGATAGAGATATGTCAAGATATTTTGGAATTTAATGGAAGCCTTTTTGCATCTCAGAATCTCATTGATTTTCGTAGTGATCAGCTTCTTTTCCATAAACCCTACCTCATGAAGGGTAGAGTGTAAATCATTATAAAGTTTCTGAATCAAGATTTTTGATCTAGGGACCTTAGTAGACACTGCACTGGTGATGGTGGAGGTTGCGGTTCCCACATTGGAGCACAATCCCTATGTATTGGATATGAATCCAAGTGTGGGAACTAAATATGTTCCCTTAGTAGCAATCCGGTCACATCAGGAATCATATAGCTCATGCACTAATGTTATAATTCCCACCTTCTGGGATTGTTGTCGCAATTTGTGGGTGAAGTCCTTGACCGCTTCCTTAGATGATTTAAGATTTGTTTAGAGGCTGTCCCTTTTCTACCTTTGTAGCACACAACTTGGATTGGATTGTCGCCACATTCACTTGAGAAGCCACAAGGGCCTCCTGTGATGGGTTCCCCTCAAATCCTTATGGAGCTAGTCTATTTCTATTCCTTTGGCCTTGATTTTGACCATATGGCCAACCAAAGTGGCCTCCACCCTTAAAAGGTTGGTTGGCACCTTTTTCAACTGATTATTGAGCTTCAAGTAGTCTGTATTGACTACTACCACCATTTTGGTCATTAATATGACCTTATCCTAAGGCAAGAACTCAGAAAGGTCGACTGAAAAAGAACTAATGGAATAATCGCTAGGATTCATCTGTTCAACAAGTTTGGATGCTTAAGGAATGAGTCAGGTGATTATTAATGACCTTTGTTGATGGTTATAGAATGACCACATCTACTTTGTTACTCATGTTTCCATTTCTTTCTTCTTCTCTTTTTCCCTTATTTGATCATGAGAAGCCTTGACAGACTCAACTTGTTTCAAAACAATAGAGCAAGAATGGACCAATCGTCCTACGAATAGGAACCCAAGTGACATACCATATTTAATATTAACTTGTGATTGAGGCATTGAAGTTACTAGGGCCGAGGAATGGGACATTACCATGCACTGGAAAAGGTTGTGATTGTGGAAAAATATTGTGGAAAAGGTGGAGTGTCAGGTAGACTGACTTAAAATTCTTGTGTATTGGGATAAAGGTCAATTCCTCTGCACCGACCTTTCCTGAAGGGATAATTGTAGGCTGTGATGTTGGATACTAGACTAGAAAATTTTTATGGCGAATGGAATGTAAAGGTGGATTAGGAAATTTCTATTGTTGGGGACTAGAGGATTTTGTGGTTGATTTTACAGAATGCCCCAGAATGATCATGACCATATCCTTACTCTTTGTATCAAAAGTATGGTTCGCATCCCAGAACTCTTCCCACTTCTCATCAGTGGAGATGGCCTCAAAATTCTAGGTGGTCTTACTAATCTCCTACCTATATTTATAATAGGATTCAATATTTTCTAAGATCTAGTCCCTTTTTTTTAGGGTTGCTCAAAGTCCCTTAGTCATGGTGAGAGTGGGGTCATACTTATATTTTCGCTGGTGGAATGTCTCCTAGACCGAGATCAAAATGTCTTTGAGCTCAACAAATATGTTGGGAAACTCTACTTGGGTGCTTCACCTTCCTTCAAAAACTTCCCTTGGAAGATGGGTGTAGGAGTCAGAGACTTTGTTAAGGACTAGAGTCACTGCCATTTTTCCATCTGGGCCATACCTCCATGAATATTAAATCAAAGAAAACCCATAAGAAGTCATCTTATTTGTAAGGCTATGCTTCACCTTCCTTTTCAGTATAGTGATTCCTCCCTTGCTTAAGGGGAGGTTGAAAAGTTCCTTATTCTTTTGGCCTACGCTGAATTCGATGTATAGGAGCACTAGCTACCTGGTTATTTTGAGGCCAACCACCTGCTCCATGAGAACTATGGGGAGCATGAAATATTCCTCCCTGAAACCATGTAGATGAATCGTAGAATGCCCTCTGGTGAAGAAGTAATCACAAGGGTACAGGGGGTCCATGAGGATAGATTGCACTGATTTTCTCATCCTATTGTTGATCCCTTCTAGATCAATATCGAGTAAAAGGAGCTCCATGAAAAAATCAAAGAATTCATATACATCTAATGATTAGGACAATATATGGGTCCATGTGGATACTAGAATGAACTTTTGAGAGTCCACTTCCATATCCCATATATTTAGATTCATAAATTGACTAAAATATTTGGTGTTTTGGTAGAGGATGAGATGGAATAGATAGGATGAATACCTAAATGTTTAAGTGACCAAGAATTGGTCAATATTCTTGCAAATAGATCTTGCGATGACTTTGGAGAAATTAAAACGATACATTTGTTTCTTGGTAACAAACCTCATCCAAACCAGGGCTTTCATCTACCAATCCCTCATGTCCATGTCAGAATCTTTCCTGAAAATGAATGTAAGCATGGAACAAGAATCTTGAGAATCTGCTATAAGTGATTGAGAAATCCAGTGGTTGTTAAAGCTCTTATGTCGGCTTGTTTGAGTTCCCTATTAAGGAACGAGGATTTATTTTTTCTTTGTACCCATACACTTTGGAGTGTGATCATATCATAAAAACTTGTTTTTGGGTCATGAGTCAAGGCCAACATGTCCCTAATGGCTTGCAGTGTGATCAACACTGTTAAACTTCTGCCTTGGATAGTATGGACTCTGGAATCAAAATAGTCTATGCACATCTGTATGAGTTCCAGGAAGGGGTGCACAAAAGGCACCATGTATTAAGTGATCATTGTACTCCAAATTCTAGAGCCGAAA
The DNA here is from genome assembly GCA_019776745.2 of Taxus chinensis. NCBI lineage: Eukaryota > Viridiplantae > Streptophyta > Pinopsida > Cupressales > Taxaceae > Taxus > Taxus chinensis. The sequence continues at coordinate 692,060,676 of CM034152.1, forward strand.
GATTCATAATTTCCCAGGTTGAGAAACCTAGCGAAAGATGCCTCCCTCAAGGCTTTAGGGTTCTTGTTGATGACTGGGTAAAAGATATTGTCAGTGGGGTCAGAGATCACAGTAAGGTCATTGAACAAAGACCTTCCATCTAAAACCTGTAATCTTGGCTACAGAGGTCGAGGGGAATGGGTCGTCCCGTGTAATATTCTACTGATGGTGTAGAACTAGAGGCTATCATGGCATTTTTCTGAGTGGTGGGAAAGGCTATAATTATTTTAACCCTGATGCTTGGTAACCGATTCAGAAACTCTAGCATTTGAAATGAACCTCATTAAACACTCCCAATATCTTAAATAACCATTCTCACTTAAAGAGTAATGGCTCACATGTAAAAAAGGTCACTTAACATAACAACTACTTTTTAATTAATAAACTCAAGTGTCCAAATCTGAGTCTTTTGTCACATTTTGTGTCAATTTGAAATCTTTTCATCTCGAGTGTAAAGGAAGTTACTTGATCATTAATTTTAGAAAAAGGGAGGTAAACTCCCTCCAAAACACTTAAATTAAGGGGCTAGGGGCCTATTAGTGGAGAATCACAACACCCCCAAATGGCCCGACTGTGAAATGGTTAAAATGGGTCATTTGATGTGATTGCACAACATGGGATAATCTCACAAGCTGTGGGACTTACAAAACTTGAGATGGACCTCAGGATAAAGTTGGTACTTACTTCCTAATCTATCTACCACAAGTTACTCTAGTGTAGGTAGAATATTACTAATCCTAATCTAACCATTCCAAGGGGATAGAGAGAGAGAGGGTGAAATTTTTTCATACAGAATTTCATTCCGGAATAGAGTTTCTTCTATCCGTTCATTCTCTTGAGAAATAGATAAGGGTTAGGGCTAGGAGGAATACCTGTTGAGTGTTGGGAAGGTGTGTGCATACCGTAGAGAGATCAGATCGATTGTGAAGAACTCCTTTTTGTATTGGAAGGACTACCTGTAAGTAAGAATACAAGACCACCAGATCTTAGTTAGACAATAAGTGAGGGAACTGCCTTGGGCCCAGGAAATATTAGACTTCCTTTTGAAGGTGGTCAGTTCCCCTTTTAATACGAATTAATGCAAATGATAACAAAGAAGCTATTGTGAAATCATGATTTAGGTACCTTGTTAAAAAGCAATAGAGACTAAACTACCAATAATAAAATGTCATGATGTTTGTTTGGTCACCGGTTATTGATGCATTCAGATCAAGTTACAAGGATAGACCCAGCTGGATATGAGATTGTTTGGGGGTAAATAAGGGAAAGGTTGGTTTTGGTATAAGTCACAGTGACCGATGCCGGTCACTGGATAACCGACTGTGGTTATAACACCGATACCGGTAGAAGATAACCGATATCAGTAGGGGCAGTGATTTAGGGGTTTCGAATGGAAGTCAGTTGTAAGGTGGTTATGGTGTTTATAGGGTTAATAAATGATTAGGGGGGGTAGTAGGGTGATGGAGAAAACTCAGAGAGTGAGAAAACTATCTTTGGGGCAATATCGGGGTTGATGAATGAAAGTTAGGTGCAGAGTGCTGCCGGGTGGTAGATCTAGGAGTGAGCTTATAATTATTATGAATTAAAAGTTCAAGAAATGGTGTTTAGAAACATACAAGATACTACTTACTAGTTCTTGATGAAGATACAGGTCCAAGGAATGTGGTGGTGACAGTAAGGCTTAGTTGGGATGATCCGGTATTGGAAAGTGAGTTGATGAAGCTATCCTCAGTCTTTTCCAATGCTTGGACGAGTGTGACAGTGATCTAGTTACTCAGTTACAGTCTTGGGCTCGATCCTCTTCTCTGCAACCTCTTCTACTTGTTTCACTTCTCTCTCTCCTGCCAAATGAATTCCGGATCCCTTCTTTTTGGTTAGGAGAGGTCATTTACAGGGAACCAATGGCAGTTACCTAACCCGATGGCGGTCGAGTAGGAACCGATGTCGGTTAGGTCAAAGTGGCTATTTTTAGTAAAATAGCCATCTTTCCCTCCTTTTCTCCCGAGGGGATTAGTTGTGGGCTTGGTCAAGTCATTATTAGGTTCATTTTGATGCGGGTGAGGGGTGATGAGTCATGGGTATGGGTCTGGACCAAGTCATAGGTCTTAATTAGGTTGGTTTAGGGTTAGGGCTAGGTCATAGTGAGGTGGCGAGGTGAGGTGGCAGGGTTGGAGATGTGGATTTATTAATTATAAGGTAATTAATAAATAATTAAGTGTGTAAGGTTTTAGGTGGTGAGGTAGGGTTAGGTTGTGGGATGAGATACGGGGTACAGGGAGTCGTAAGACCCAAATTTGGTGTCTACATTTGCCCCTTGTTGTCATGTAGCTTGTATTGTAAAGCTGCACTGACAATAATAAAAAGTGGTTGCCCCAGTTAAGGGTATAGGTAATCCCCCTCAAATCTATCACAGATGGAGGCAGACGTGAAATCAGGGATAGGGTTGATAAAGGGTGAATGATGATGAGATGATGGTAAGATGGTGGGGTAAGTTCAAGGAAGCTGACGCACGTTAAAATGCAGTAGTGCGACCAGGGTACATGGTTTGAAGAGCAAACAAGCAATTCATAGGCAAAGGTCGATAGTTTATCCAAACAAGGTTGATATAATCCTGGTATCCAAGGCATAGGAAGTAGCTCTAGGGGATATAACAGGGAAGGTACCGGAACATTTAGGCATGTTCGGCAGTACCAAATGGTTGGTTTGGTTGAGATAAATGTCACGGTCTCGGTCTAAGCAAAGCTAGTTGGCTGATCAATTCAAGTATCCTAGTCATGCTAAAACACGAACAGGTGAGCTCGATTGAAAAAACAACTACATTATGGGTGGATAGAATCGTAATTTGTGGGCTTCGATCGAGGTACTTAATTGGTGTGGCCGTGGGTCGGGCTGGGTCATTTGCGGGTCAAGGTAATTAATTGGTGCAGCCTGTGGATTGGGCCGATTGGCTGGTTGTGGCCTTGCAGCCTTGGGCCAATTGGTTTGTTGTGGCCTTGGGTCTTAGGGGCCGATTGGTTGGTTGCGGCCTTGGGTCGGGCCGATTGGTTAGGTTGTGGCCTTGGGTCGGGCCGATTGGTTGGTTGGTTGTGGTCTTGGGTTGTGGGCAGGCCGATTGGTTGGTTGCGGCCGATTGGGTTCGGGCCGATTGGTTGGTTGCGGCCTTGGGTCGGGCCAATGAATTCAAAATAAGGCTATTTAGCAAAGGCTGGGGGTAGGTGATGTGGTGAAAAATAGAGTTCGGTGGAGAAGAGCAGGAGTTAGGGTAAACTAGGCAGGTAACCGATATCGGTTAGTTATGACCGGTATCGGTTAGAAGACCGATATCAGTTTTCTAGGGCGCACTATAACCGATATCGGTTAGAGGTCAAAACCTATAAAAAGAAAAAATACGGCGTGTCATTTTCACATTGTGAATTTGAGTGCCAACCTATTTCTTGTCTGAGTTTTGAATTGATTGGGTTGGGTATTTGGGCTGAGTTGGCACTAGTTGAGTGGGGGAGTGAGTTATTGGTAGGCCCCAGAGATCAGGAGGCAGAGTTTGATTGGTTGAGGACCCTGCTGAGGAGATTTGGAGCTATGGCACAGCCTGGAGGAGTAGGAGGTGCTGGAGGAGCTGGACCACCACCACCTATCCCACCACGACGACGTGTAGTCGTACCGGTAGGCTCTAAACCCCTCTTTGTGTGAAGTTGATGAATTTAGCTAGGATGTGGGTTTTGGGGTAGGAATCTAAAATTTGAGAAAATAATGAATAAATGAAGGTAAATCATAAAATGGAGTGGGTAGATATGTTAGGTAAGTCAAAATGGCAGGGTGGGTAAGTTTTTAGGCAATTGGGCTGGGTAGATGGGTAGAAATAGGAAGAAAGGGGATTTGGGGGCCGTTTTTGATCCGGCCCTGAAATCCCACAGTGACCGATGTCGGTCACTAAGCGACCGGCATCAGTCACCACGTAAGCTGTTTAGATTTGTGGGTTATAGAGACCACGTCGGTCATGTGTCAACTAACGTGTGGGTGCATAAAACTGGGTATAGACAAGGAGTGGGGGACCGATGGCGGTCGAGGGTGACCGGTACCGGTCACCATGGGTAGGAGGAAAGGGTGTGAAATTAGTTGTGTTGGTTTGTTGTAGGTGGGTAGGATAGATTGTTGGGGTGAAGGGGGAAAAGGTAGAGTTGCTAGGAAAGGTTATTGGGGTGGGGGTAATCGGGTGGTGTATGAGTGGGGTAGGTGGTAGGTTGTGGGATAGGTAAAGGGGATATTGTAGGTGTTTGTTGGGTGGGGTTAGTGATATTGGGGTTATTGGGTAGTTGTTTTGTAAAGGGTAGGCCTGATGGAGTGGGTTGTTTTTGTAGGCACGCCAGCAGCTGATGATGCGGGATCGGATGCCACCTCTACTGGGGCGGATGCAGCCACATGTGACTGCAGCGCAGTGGGTAGTCATGCGGGAGGTTGGACTTGGTGGAGTCCAGAGATATAGGGCTGTGGATAGGGACCACAGCCTGATGGTTGCCCTCATCGAGAGATGGGATCCGGCAACCAATGTCTTCCATCTCCTGACTGGAGAGATGACAGTCACACTAGAGGATGTGTATCGCATCCTGAGACTTCCGATCATAGGTGAGGCGGTGTTCCAGGTGGATGCTGAGACAACGATGGATAGCATCCTACAGGTATTCGGGGATGCAGCCCCATTGATTACGTACCATAGTGCGAGCATCTGCTATGGTGATATGTATCGCGCACATCAACAGGAGACACGGCTTGCCGTGCTGATGATGATTGGTATCACCTGCTTCACCCTCCCAGACTCAGAGGGAGGCTGCTTCCCATGGGCTCTGATGGGAGTATTACATGAGATGGTGGAGGAGCACACCTGTTATGCATGGGCACCGGTGTATTTGGTGCAGCTATACAGAGAGCTCTGGGGCTATCGCCGTATGAGGTGATTCGGGATATGCTCGACATTCTTGCTACACTGCTGGGCCTACGAGCATATCGTGTGTTTATGACCTAGTAGGGTTGCCCCAGCAGCCAGGGCCACAGGTAGTGTATAGGTATGGGTTTCAGAGGTGGTTGGGGGTCGTGGGCCAGCCACGAGTGGTTATCGCAGGGTGAGATGTCACGTATTACAGGCATATGTTAGAGGGCTTGACCGCACTAGATATTATATGGAGGCCATACAGAGGCCATCAGCCCCATGGAGGAGCCTGAGCACAGCTGCGATGGATCCAGTACATCTTCTGGATAGCTGGATGGAGACCCGGGGAGCATGAGTGGATTCCCCTAGAGAGGGTATGATGACAGTTGGGCCTACGGCAGGATGAGCCACCTCCCTTCCCACAGTATCAGAGGGAGGATGTAGAGGCACCACTGCCTCTTCCCGCAGCCATTGGACCCAGTTTGGGTAGCAGAGAGACCGGCCGATGATACGGTGGACGATGTCGGTGTTACAGGTTCATTTTTGGTTTGGTGGGTAGGGCAGAGGGCAGCCATGAGAGCACAGCCCGCACAGCCAGATTTGGCGGCTGTTATAGCAGAGAGGGACCGTCTCTTGGGTCAAGTGCAGTTATTACAGGGGCAGCTTGCTACTGCACAGGCACAGATCAGAGTGCTATAGGGGTAGTTGGCCCAGGCACAGGTACAGGCACAGGGACATCACAGGCACAGGCACAGGTACAGCCTCAGGCATAGGCACAGGTACAGCCTCAGGCACAGGCACTCCACCAGTCTTAGGCACAGGTGTAGGTACAGCCTCAGGTCAGGGCATACAGGTAGGTCAGGGTCCACTTCTATTAGGAGCCAGGGGACCAGCCCCACCAGCCATGGTGGCACGGGCCCGATATATGGAGGCGAGAGTGGAGGCCTGATATTATCAGGATGTACTAGATGGTACCGGGGGCTGACTATCAGCCATATGTAGCTCACAGAGCCGAGACATCCCAGAGTCACAGGTCACAGGGGGCCGCAGCCACAGCCGGTGGGTCAGTGACGGGTAGGAGGTGAGATCCGGCACAGGGGCCAGCTGAGAGATGAGCTGAGGGAGGGGGAGAGAGCTGAGTCACCCCAGGAGTAGAGATGGGTTTTGTTGATTTGATTTGATAGAGGATTTGTTGATAGAGACACCAGTCTGCGAACCGAGTGTGTATATAGAGGCCTGCGTGCCCTCATAGGATTTATGTATTCATTTTTGTTGTATATACCGGCCTGCGAGCTAAGTACATGTTGTATAGTTGATACCGGCCTGCGAGCCGAGTATATTTTTGACATGAGAGGCCGGCCTGCGAGCCGAGTCGAGATTTTGACAGAGACAGCGGCCTGTGTGCCGATTTGTATTTTTTTTTGTATGATAGAGGCCCCATGCAGGGCAATTTGTATATGTGTAACATTGTTTTGAGGATATATATAGATGATGAGTTGGATCCATATGGTGTGTATAATGTTTGAGTTGATGGCATATATTATAATGTTTTATGTGTTTTTTCGATGGTATTGGAATGTTTGTGATGTATATATAAATGATGTTGATGATGTTTTGATGATATGCATATGTTTTGAAATATTGATGTTTATTATGATGATGGATGTTGATAGTGATGTCATTATGCAGGGAAAAGAGGTGGGTGCCGCCAAAATTTTGTAAAAAACAAAGAGAAGGCCTGGATATAATCAAAATAGGTATAGGTTGACCGATATCAGTTAGATAACCGATGTCAGTCACTATTGACCGATACCGGTTACATAACCGACATCGGTTATGTTAAAACAAGCTTTTCTAAAAATAGAAAAGTTGGGGAGGCAATTTTAGATTCTTATTTTTAGAGCCATGCAACATGTTAAATACGAGGATGCGAGGTTGTTGTCGTCCATACAGGGTAGTTGCATGGGAGAATTGAGTGATAAGGAGGAAAGAGACAGGTAAAGTGATCGTGAGCTTGGAGTAAGAAGGTGTAAAGGCAAGTAATAGTGAAGAGGGTGGTGAACATGGCTGAATAAGGAGAAGCATCCAGTGGGTAGAGAGGAGAGGGAAGACAGGTTCCACCTCAAACTGCTACATCCCAGGAGGTATATATGATTTTTGGTTGGAATTAAATTTTTGCATGCATATGAATAGGATGTGGGAAGGTAAGTGGGTAGAGATGAAAAAGAAAGGTGATAGGCAAAAGGTTTGGGATGGGGTGAGTGTTGTAGGGTAGGTAATCAGGTGTTGGAGATATGTGCGTAGGTACAGAGAGGGGAAAACGAGCGCAGAAGTTATCATAGGTGGTGTTTTTTTTTTTTTTTTTTTTTTTTTTTTTTGAGCGGGGTGGTTGGAATTGATAGTGACCGATATCGTTTAGGAATAACCGGTATCGGTTGTCTATAACCAATATCAGTTACTGTGTAAAGTTGTGGATTGCGATAAAAAAACACGTGGGAAGTTATTTGTTGATTTGTTGTTTGTTGGTTTAATGTGTGTAGGCACAGGCAGGGTTGAGGATGAATGATAGGGTGCCAGCTTTGTTGTCACGGGTCCGAGCGGATGTAACACCAGCTGAGTGGGCATTAATAAACCGTGTGGGGTTAAGCGGAATCCGCTATTATTCACGGATCACATGCAATCATGCTATGTTGCAGGCACTGATTGAGAGATGGAATCCTGAAAAGAATACCTTTTATCTGCCAACAGGGGAGATGATAGTGACGTTAGAAGATGTGTTCCGAATTTTGAGACTCCCAATTATAGGAAGACCAGTGTATCAGGTAGGGCCTAACGCGGCGTGGGCAGCGATAACGGCAGTATTTGGTCCAGCCACATGAGATTTGACACAGCGAGGTTTGACATTCACTTATGGTATAATGTTTGCAGCACACCCTGAGGCAACAAGGTTGGCAGTGGTATTAATGATAGCGGTGGGGTATTATGCATTACCTAGAGTGGACGGGGGAAGATTTCTGAAATCATTGATGTGTATTATTCGTGAGATGATAGAAGGTAGCGTTACTTTCGCATGGGCACCTACATATCTTGCGGAGCTATACAGGGGTTTATGGGCATGCAGGTGAAATCACAGGACTACACTAGATTGTGCATACTTATTACATTGTTGGGCCTATGAGCACATTGTGTGTGTGTGACCAATAGGCTGACCAATCCAGGGAGGAGAGATAGGAGTGCAGAGGTTGGGATTCAGACGATGGGTCCAGACAGAGCAAGAGGTAAGAGCCGAAACTGTGATAGATGATGCCAAGTATTATAGGTAGATGTGGGAGATGGTGACGATTGCGGATATCTATTGGAGACCTTACGGGAACTACATGGTGATAGCAAACATAGCTGAGGATTTGAGGGGTGTAGAGTGATTGAGGTGGATTGCGGGACACAGGCCAGGTGAGTACGAGAGGATTCCTCTAGATCACGTGCGGCGACAATTTAGATTTGTTCAGGATATACCCATGGCTCATAGACCATACAGGAGGATCGACGCTGAGGCACCCCTCTCACCTACCATGACTGACACTTCCAGAAGGACCAGAGGAGACAATAGCTGATCACAGGGTAATGGATGCAGGAGTGACAGAGTCTTATAGATTATGGTGGGTAGCAGAGCTACGAGGTACACGTGAGAGTGCTGATCATCCTGACATAGCTGTGATTATAGCGGAGAGAGACCGCCTGTAGGGTTTAGTTCACCAGCTTCAAACACAGGTGAATGAGACAATGGGATTGTTAGAGGTTTCGCAGTCACGAGTGGAGAGACTAGAGGCAAGATTCCTCCACACGAGAGGGCATATTCATATGTTACAGGAGAGATTGGCGGATCAGTGGGAGGAACCAATAGTAGTGGCCCCTTTGAGGATGGAGAGGCCAGGTGAGTGGCGTCGACGATCACCATCACTACCTGGTTCGGGATGAGGCTGCGGGGGCCTACGTGAATTTCATAGGGGTAGAAGAATAAATAAGGATGCTGACTTGCGCGTCGATGATAGAGAAGATGTATTTGTTTAACATCTAAATAAAACTAAATATGTATGTTGATTTTGAGTTTATGATAATAATAAGAAATGTTTGTGTTTTGAATGTTTGGATTGATAAAGGACAAAGGTGAGTGTTATCAATATAAATATGTGAAAACATTTATATTTTTAAGCAAAACACAACATATGATAGGTGATGGTAGGGGATGGTCGAGATAACCCTGGGAGACCCCATGTCTCCTAAGTACTCGCCTACATAGCCCATTGCACAAAGCAAGGAGGGGCCTCAGACTAATGTAGTTCTCCCTTAGGACCAAGGAGAGGTGAATTCAAGCAATTTGGTTGTGGTTAGGCAATTTTTTGGTTAGTAAAATTTTTGATATTGGTAGGGTAAGTTTTTTGTAGTTGATAAGGTATAGGTGAAGCAAGGGTTAGCTTACCCAAGCATTAGGGAACCGTGTCCTGATTAAGGTCAACACATAATCCTAGATTTGGGTAAAAGAGGAAAAAAATGTCCCATAGTTGGAAAGAGCTAAACAAACCATGTATTATCATAGGATGAGCTTGAATCTCTAGGTACCTTACATATGCGAGAAGTCAATAGGTGGAAAGAGTTGTATAATCACAATATGTTGGTTATACGTCATGTCCCTTGAGTTTTGTTGTTTCGAAAAATGGTGAGGTGAGGTGGATGGTATAGCTGGGGCATAGAGGACTTGTTATAAGGTGATTATTTTGACGAAATAGATCCAAACCTAAATAGATGAGTCCATGACTCAAAAGTGCTTTTGAATATTTCTTTTATTTTTCTGGATATAGAATAATTGATGCGGGAAGTCTATATGGGATATGCATTTTGTGGTTTCTTGAGGTCTTCACGAAGCTAATCAATGCCAGAAGCTTCTGAGAGAGGCTGACTTTGTATAGTTGTCCTTTAAGGGAGCAGTCTACTCATAGTAGCATGATGCAGCTTTGCACATAGCTGTCCTTCGAGGGAGCAGTCTATTTTATAATAGTAGATGTGGCTTTGCACATAGCTATCCTTCGAGGGAGCAGTCTAGTTTAGAGCTTAGAGGTCTAGATGTCCATTTGGCATGAAGTATCTAGTTTTGCAAGAAGTTTGAATCTAGAATATCCCAAAATTTTATAATTGAGAACTTGTTATTTTGATACTTTTAAGTCATGGACCAGTCTAAAAAGGGGAAGGTGTCTTTAAGAGGAGGTGATGATCAAACCATGTGAGCTTGATTCTATTTTGAGATGCACAAAACAAGGTGTATGAGGTGGTAAATGGGCTCAAGGGACGAGCGCAAGGTAGATAAGAAGTGATGTAACACTAAATTCAATAGTAGAATGGTCGGAGATGCAAGGCATTAATGGGTTTAGGCTCGGGTTTACCATTAAGTGAAGCTAAATGATAAGTACCTGATCCATAGGTGTGAGTGATAATGTAAGGCCCAATCCAATTAGGAGTAAATTTTCCACGTTTGCTCTTTTCTAGTTTGGTTACATGTTAATTCTCTTTGAGAAAAAGATCACCAATCTTAAAGGTACGCTCATGAATTCGCTTATCATAAGCACACTTAATGCACTTTTGATAAATTTGAAGGTGGTCAAGAGCTGTAAGACGACACTCGTCAAGAAGCTCTAATTGGGATAAACGCTCTTGGCAGAAGTCATCATTAGTGAGAATATCCTGAGAGAAGGGATTTGTATTTCGAGAGGCAAGACAACCTCGGTACCATACACCAGAGAGAATTGTGTGGCATTAGTGGAAGTACGAATGCTGGTATGATAAGCCCAAAGGGCAAAGGGGATGTGATCATGCCAGTTTTTCCCAGAATTGTTAACGACTTTCATGAGAATTTTGATTAAGGTTTTGTTAGAAGATTTGGCTTGTCCATTTTCTTGTGGATAGTAGGGTGACGAGAAGCTAATTCTAATACAAAAATTTTCACAAAGGTCTTGTAACAACTTATTTTTGAAATATTTTCCATTATCTGTTATCAGGCGTTGAGTAACACCAAAACGACAGATAATGTGATGATTGATGAACTCAACGATTTTTTATTTTTTAGTTGAAATGAGTGGAATGGCTTCCACCCATTTAGTGTAATATTCGGTTGCCGTGATGATCCAACGGTGATGCTACGAAGAAGGCGGGTGAATCTCGCCAATAAGGTCTAAACCCCATTGTGAGAAAGGCCAAAGATCTCGTGTGACCTGTAACGGGTGGCAAGGAGTATGTTGAAGGTTGGCATGTTGTTGACACATAACAAAATGCTTAACATATTTGTAATAGTCTTTATTGAGAGTAGGCCAATAATATCCTAGGTGAAGGATCCACTTGGCCATGGCGAGGCCACTAAAGTGCCCACCACAAAGTCCATCATGGATTTGTTGGGTGGTATGAGTGACTTCAGCGCCGGTTAGACAGCGAAGGAGGATACCATCGAAGCCATGTTTATAGAGGAGTCCCCCCATGATGATGTAATGAGAAACACTTTTAAGAAAAGGACATTTTCCATTACTAGTAAGGTCAGGTGGTAGAATAGAGGTTGTAAGGTAATCGTGAAATTGGTGATACCAGGTATCTTGCGAATTAGTAGATACATTATTTACCATACAAACATCTGAAACTAAGTAAGATGGGGCAAAGAGTTTTTGGACCAAGATAAATATGTCTGAGTCAATTGGTGAGGCCAGAATTTGTGAGGCTAAGCAAGCCATAGTATCTACAAATTTATTAGTTGAGTGGGGAATGGTTTGGATAGAATAATGAGAAAATAAGGTCAAAAGTGAATCCAACGTAATGTTTGTACTTTTGAAGTTCCTTATTTTTACATTGGTAGATGCCAGTAACTGTTTTACTACCAATGAGAGTCACCAAAATATTAATAGACTTCACACCTAAGTGTAACGCAACGTGGAGACCCAAAACAAGGCCTCGTATTCCGTTGTATTGTTATTGCAGGGGAAATCGAGCCTGAATGAAAGAGGCATAGGATCACCTTCAAGAGGAATAAGAACAACACCTGCCCCTCCACCACGCTGGCATTTAGATCCATCAAAGAAGAGGGTCATTAGATATGACACATCACTGAGTGAAAGAGTTGCGATGAGTTCATCAGGGAAAGTAAAATTGGTAAATTGTTCCCCAGGTAAAGGGGCTTCCATGAGTTGGTCTGCGATAGTTTTTCCTTTGACTGATTTCTAGTGTACAACACTCAAGGTCGAGGTTGAGGTCGGTGAGGAGCATAAGCCATCAGGCGATGCATTGGTTTAGATGAGTTTTGGTGTACATATAATGTATGGGGTCAGCGTTGGTGATGACAAAAGTCTTGTGATTCAGGAGGTAATGTCGGAGTTTGGTGGCCACAAATGATAGGGCTAGGCACAACTTTTCTACATGTGTATACCTAGTCTCATAATCCACAAGAGTATGGCTTATGTAATAAACTACTTGTTCTCGATGCTCAGAGTCACGATGTGCGAGCATGGCTCCTACAACATGGTCGGTGGCAGAAAGGTAAAGGTAGAAAGGGCGATCTTCGTGAGGTGGGACAAGTATGGGTGGCTGCAAGAGATAAGCTTTAAGAGCCTCAAAGGCTTGGTGGCACTCCTCGCTCCATTGAAAGACAATGTCCTTTTTAAGGAGATGATGGAAAGGTTGACATCGATCCGAGAGTTGTGAAATAAAACACCGGATAGATTGGATTTTGCCCTACAAACTACGCAATTGTTTGAGGTTAGTGGGTGGGGGCATTTCTAGGATATCTTTGACTTTAGCTGGGTTGACCTCAATGCCACGTAAAGAGACGATAAAGCGAAGGAGTTTTCCCAAAAGGATGCCAAAGACACATTTCTTTGGTTGAAGAAGAAGACAATATTGTAACAGGCGATTGAAAATAATGGTTAAACCATCGAGATGTTCACTGCAATGTTTGGATTTTCCAAGAAGATCATCGAAATAATCCTCGAGGATAGTGTGCATAATGTCATGAAAAATATAAGTCATAGCCCACTGATAGGTTGCACCAGCATTCTTAAGGCTGAATGGAAAGACACGATAGCAGAAGGTCCCCCAGGGGGTAATGAAGGCGGTTTTATGTTGATCGGTTGGGGCTACCAAAATTTGATTGTATCCCAAGAAGCCATCCATGAGAGAAAGCATCTCATGGCCTACAGTGAGATCAACCGGTTGATCAATGCTAGGTAGGGGGAAGTCATCCTTTGGGAAATCGAGGTTAAGGTCCTGAAAATCCATACATATCCAAAGTCCCCCCTGTTGCTTTAGTGACAGGTACGACATTATTAATCCATTGCGGATAGTCAATAGGTAAGATGAAAGAAACATAAAGGAGGCGTTGAAGCTCTTATTTCACCAAGAGGGAAATGCATGGATGCATTTTTATCAGTTTCTATTTAACTGGTTTAGAGTCTAGTTTCAGAGTGATGTTATGGACAGTAATGTCAGGATCGATTCCTGGCATGTCAGCGTAGGACCAAGAAAAAGCTTGATTGTAAGCACGGAGGAATGTAGTGAACGCGGCTTGTTCTAATGCGTTGAGAGATTGTCCAATATTTAAAATGTGAGGATCATCCTTCATGTGGATGTTGATTTCTATAGTTGATTCATTCAACATAGTTTGGGTGTCAGATGGTAAGGCACGTTGAATATAAGAGTCATCCGCACCAAGGTAGGTGAGGATGGAGTCATCATCCTGGCACTCCACAACATTAATTGAAGGCGAATCTTCTTCGATCATTTCTGGATATAAAAGGAGGAGAGAAGATGGGTCTTCACTATCGCGTTGATATGTGAGAGGACTTAGGAAGATAGCATTCACGAAAAAAATTTTTTAGGAGGGATAGATTCCGGATCTATCGACTCTATGGGTGAAGATGGAAAAATGGGCGATGATGGTTTGAAAGGGGTGACTTCATTGTTTTCTTGGATATAATTGACATGAGGTTTCTTCAATGTAGATGGTTCAAAAAATCCAAGACCACGATGATCTTTGTGTTTGCGGGTAGTTACGGGAATGATCGTATGTCGGCCTTATTCATAAAGACCGAAACCAAAACCCTTCCAAGCATAGCATGTCAGGAAGGTGAGGGTGAAACGACGGTTGGTTAGATATCAAAAATCAGATTGGAAGGGAACCACACCAAGGGGAGGTTCAAGGGTGACAGAGGATGTATCGACACCCCCATACATTAGGTTGGTGTGGCAATTAGGTGGTCCGTAGGAGATCACCTCCCCCACACAACAGTTGTAGGTAGGATGCACATGTAACTGTTCATACTCTTGTGGGGTGTGAAACGTGCTAATGTTGTATAGGCAGTATTCCCCTAGTGTCAAGGTGTTGAAAAACATCTACCAAGGGATCTGAAGTTGGGATGTTGTCCGTGGGGAAGGAAGTGGTATTCGTGGTGGTGGGTTCCTTGGTCGAAGGTGTGAGTGTGGTTAAGGTGGATGGTTGAGGCGTGGTTGAAGTAGATGGTTGGGATGGATCAATGGGTTCCTTGACTAGTACAAGCACATCATTAGGGTGATATAACATATTGCAGGTTTTGAAAGGGGAAGTGTCAGCTTTGATGGTGTATGACTTCCCCTCATACTCGAATTTGATGCATCTATGTAAGGTGGAGGGAACGCATCCCATAGCCTAGATCCAAGGGCGGCCTAACAATATGTTGTATTGGAATTCTCACTTAAGGACATAGAAGTGTTCGGGTAAGGTACGTGGCCCAACATGAATGTTAAGGATCACGGTGCCTAACATAGAAGTAATAGCATTGTTGAATGAACACAACATGGTGGGGTTGGCACACATGTAGCTAGGAGGGATATTCATCTGTTGAAATGCTTTAGAAGAGATGATGTTTAGGATAGCGCCCCTGTCGATCATAACATGACGTACCCAGATGTCCCGGACGTAAGCTGAGATGAAAAGAGCAGGATCAGGATCTTTTACACCAAAGACGACAATTTCTTCTTCGGTAAAACTGACAGCAGTAGCTTGTTATACAGGGACAGAATTGGTTATGGAGGTAGGTTGTTTGGTGAGAGAAGTGACATGGTTGGGTGTTAAAATGGAGGTGACGGGCAAGGTTTCGTTAGGTAGAACCTCTATCCCTTGAAGGATCTCAATTAAAGCTTATCGATACTATTCAGATGTTTAAATGAGATCATAAAGTGTCATTTTGACAGGAGATTAGTGAATTTGTTTGATCATGGTGTGATGGGTAACTCCATCAGAGACGGGATAGGTAGGTCCACAAATGACCACTTTAGGTGGTGGTGTGATCGGGATGGTAGAAGGAGAAAGAGAGGCCACAAGTGTGCTTTCTTTAGCTTTTCCATTGTTTTTTTGACCTTGAGTAGCAATGTTAATCATGTTGATCTCATGAATACAAGAAGATGATGGGGATAATTCATTGTTCTCAAGAGGTGGGGTTGCAATGATGATATATTTTGGCGAGGCGGGGACAGGTGGTATAGGAGAAGGGATTGAAGCTAAGGGCTTCTCTCTCTGTAAATTGTCTTTCTTAGGCTGTCTATCCAAGATAGGTGACTAGCGAAGGATGGCTTTCAAAGATTTACATCCTTCTACATTGTGTCCTGGTGTGCGATGGTAAGCACAGATTTTAGATTCATCATAACCTATAGGTCGAGGCTTAGATGGATCATAGAGTCTGAGCGGGGGTAGGGAAATGGTCGCATCCCCTACCAACATATCAAGGATCTTGGAGTAAGATCCTTTGAGCGGGTCAAATTCAAATGAAGATGAGGTTGTTGATTGAGTGGGTGAGATTTTTTATTATTGTGGTAATGGTTGGGTACGAGTGGTTTGTATGGGTGGTGATTTAGGAAAGGGATTTTGATGATTGGTTTTAACTAGGCGTGGTTTCTTCTACGTAGAAGTTATGTTTAGCTGGTTAGATGATGAGGCCCCAGCTGACGTGGTGGCAGGAAACAACCCTAGGGAGAGAGGAGTGACAGCAAACAAGTCCTTCGATGATCAAGTTTTCTTAGGGTTGGCAGGTAGGTCAGATACTTGGGGTGACGGTGTTGAGACGCCCATGGGTGTCTTTCAGGGTGCAAAAGGTATAGGTCGTGTTACAGAAGATGTGGGAGGCATGGTGTATTGAGGTAAGGTGTAGGGGTGAGGCCCTAATATAGAAGGTAGGTGTGATGGTGAAGGATGAAGTTGTGCCTGCTGTATCGGTGTGATCGGGGATGAGGGTTTTAGCTGTGGCAGAGGCATAGATTGAACTCAAGGAGATTGGGTCTGTCTCCTAGGTGGATTAACGACATTATTTTTGGATAAATCTAACCATTTAGGTGGGTGTGTCAGGATGGGTATTGGTGAAGTCCCAAGCATAAGGGAAGGTTTGGTTAGGTTGATAGAGGTGGCTGAGGGATTCGATAGAGATGAGGGGGGTGAAGGTGAGGACATAGGCATTTTGAGCTTTTGTAAACACCTTGGGTATATGGTAGAGGTGTCTGGATTAGTCATCTACATTTGAGTAGAGCATGGCATACTCAAACACTCCCATAAGACTCATCTATCTTCTGGGGGATGACAATCTTCACGTGTGAACAGGAAGTTTTGTATGGAAGAGAGGTGGGTTGTGATTCCGGTCCACTGTGGATGTGATATATGAGGGTAAATGAGGTGTTATATTAATGGGTGTTAAGAGGTCAACCAGTCGCTGGAAAGATTTAGGTGATGAATAACTAATAGGTAGGAGGGTATGTTCAAGGGGATCCGTCATGATTAAGGAGTTTGGTGATGTAGGCTCAAGGGGTTTCACCTCTAAGGATGACAGAAAAAGTGGCAAGCCTTCTTCTTTTGCAGCAAGAGTGGTGGAAGGAGATGTTTGGGAAATAGATAAGTTAGATAACATCCACTCACAATCTTGCAGGGATGTGGTGTAAGAAGGTTCATTTGTGAGAAGAGAACTCTGGGTGGTTAATTCCTTTATGGGTAAAGGAATAGCGGGACTATCCTCTTGTCCTGATAAAGGAGAAGGGGGCCAGAATCCCTGCGTTGGTGAAGAAGCTTGATTCATAATTTCCTCAATGGAAGCCCTAGGTTGGGAGTTGAAAATCACATGGATCTCATGCACACTCTTCTCCTTGGTTGAGGTGTCTTGATTTATGTTACTGTTATATGCATGGTTTGGAAATGGTTTGTTGAAGATTTTTAAATTTCGATTAGCGGGGGCATTAGGATTATTGAGAGTTATATCCTCTGCATCAACCATTTCCTGCACTATGTTTTTCAACATCTTGCAGTTTTCGTGACTGTGTCCCTTCACATGATGGAAGTTACAGAAGTCATTTTCTTTATACCAAGAAGGTATAGCGCAGGTGGAATCAAACCCAGAGTGAGGTTTAATAGGAGGTAAGGTGATAGCTCCTGATTTAAGCAATTTTTCTAAGATCAGACCATAAGTTTCTCCCAAGGGAGTGTAGTTGATGGGCTTATCTTTATACTTATAGGTGGCTTTGCTGGGTATTAGACAGTTCTTGAGATTTGATCGTCACTGTGTGTATGGCACCCTTTGATTTTGAAGCAGCCGATGCGTGAGAGTTGGTGGTGTTGGGTTTGGTGGTAGAGTCTTGGGTCTAGAAATTTGAGCTTTTGTTGCGTAACCTCAATTTCTCCTCCTCTAAGGCTCGAATCTCTAGTTTCCGAGCCATAGTAAAGGCCTCATCAAAGGTGTGGAAAGTTTGAATTTGGAGAGTGGGAGAAATGTGTTTAGCGCAGGCCCGCGTAAAGAGTTCGATGAGCCGGCCTGAGGTAAGGTGTAAGTAAGTTGGTTGATGAGGCCCCGCCATTGTCCAACGAAATCTGCAATAGACTCGTCTTCGAATTGTCAGATGGCATAGAGGTCGGTAATGGATACTTTCTTGGAAATATTGATGTAGAAGTGATCCAAGAAAGATTGGGCTAACTAGTTAAAGGAGAAGATTGAGTGCTAGGCTAAAGCATTGTACCACTCCAAGGCAGGTCCTGATAAGGACATGGGAAAGGTACGGAGTAGTAAGACATCGTCATGAGCAATCAAATAGCAGGCATGTCTAAACGATCGCAAGTGTTGTTGACGGTCCTCCTTACTATTAAAGCGAGTAAATTTTGGTAATTCCCATTGAGGAGGATATGTATGAAGGGGGATAGAAGGATGAATAGGCTCCCAAAAAACTTGCTCGTATGTTAGGGTGTTACGACTTCCTAAAATAGAATCCTCAAGATTTTGCATATTTTCCATCATCTGTTTGATTAAATCATTGGTTGGGTTAGATGATGGTGTTGTCATTGTAAATAGAGGATGATTGTTCCAAGAGCCGCTACTAAACAATGGTGTGATTGAATGTTGATAAGATAATGGTGATGAATGTGTTGGGGCAGCTGAATAAGGGTGTCCTATATAAGAGGTTGAGGCCACCAGATGAATATGTGGAAATGAAAAGGTGGGCGGAGCTTGTGAGGGAAAGCTCGTGTGTATAGGTGGCAGAGAGCAAGTTATAAAAGAGACAATCTGCGAGAGAGATGAGGTAGGGTCAGTGGACGGTAGTGATATGTGGGGCCCCAGATTAATGAAAGGAAAGCCAATTGGTGAAGTATGAACCACCGAAGCCACTGAGTTGGGAGACGGGGCTAAGGATGAAGACGGTGAGGTGGAGTTATTAGGTGGGGAAGGGGCTAAGTGAGTGGCGATACCAATAGGCATACCAATGAGGAGCTGACCGTCGGGTGTATGGTCAGGGGTATGAGACAAATAATATTGTACGGCGCTAGGATTAGCATCCAAAAATTTGGCAAATTCCTTATCTCCTACAGGGATCTTGGGAAAATTACTGGCATCCGTAGATTCCCCATAGGATGTGAAGGGGGTGACTCAGGCAAAGGCACGAAACAGGCATGGGAAACCATGGCTGCAGCTTGTTTCTGGATGATAAAAACCATGGACAAGAGGACATAGCAGGGATTTAATCAATCTAGAACAGAAACAACAACAAAATGTTGGAATTGATAGGTTGCTGGTTTGTCAAGAACTGTTAAACACAGCAACTGATGTCAGTCAGATAACCAATGTTGGTCAGAATGTAGCCGGCGTCAGTCAGATAACAAATGTCGGTAGCATAGGACCAGTGTCGGTCACTGTGAAAGCAAAGAGAGGATGTAAGAAGCTGCTAGTTTGGGGATAACAATGCTTAATGTACCTACCAAACTGTCTTGAAGTGATCACTGAAATAGCGTATGACAGAGAAACAAAACTAAAAAAAAAAGGATGCACAAGCAAATCAAGAGACTAACCCTAGGATCATGCCTTATGCCTTATATGCCAGATCATGTCAATCCTAAAAAAAAGACCTAAGGGAGATGTCAAGTTTGTTTTGGATCATAAGGCTACCTCAATCGGGCAGAGGAATACCACGGGAAGGGGGGATGTTTGAGCTTTTGTGTTGATTATGATGTGATTTGGTATGTGTTGTGCAGTGAGAGTAAGATTAATTTCTTGTCAATACCATGGATATCACCCCCACGTGTATGACCTGTTACTTAATCTATGTTCACTAAAATTAAAAACAGCAAGCAAGCATGTGATGCATGTGTTTTAAACCCAAATCGAAAATGATATTCACTGAAGGAAAGAAGATGACTTTAACTAATGCAAAGATGTGAAAGAAAGACAAATTATTTTACCAAAATGACAAAATATTTTGTGAATATTTAGAGGAAAGAAACAGCAAGTGTGCTCCCTATATGAAAGCAAGCAAGAAAGAAAGAAACCCGAAAAAGGGTCCCACCAGGCGTGCCAAAATGTTTCGCACAGAATTTTGTTCTGGAATAGAGTTGCTTCTATCCTTTCATTCTCTTGAGAAACAGATAAGGGTTAGGGCTAGGAGAAATACCTGTTGAGTGTTGGGAAGGTGTGCGCATACCGTAGAGAGATCAGATCGATTGTGAAGAACTCCTTTTTGTCTGGGAAGGACTACCTGTAAGTAAGAAAACAAGACCACCAGATCTTAGTTAGACAATAAGTGAGGGAACTACCTTGGGCCCAGGAAATATTATACTTCCTTTCGAAGGTGGTCAGTTCCCTTTTAATAAAAATTAATGCAAATGGTAATTAAAAAGCTATTGCGAAATCACGATTTAGGTACCTCGTTACTAAAAGCAATAGAGATTAATCTACCAATAATAAAATGTCATGTTGTTTGTTTAGTCACTAGTTATTAGATATGTTCAGATCAAGTTACAGGGATAGACAAGGCTGGATATGAGATTGTTTGGGGGTAAATAAGGGAAAGGTTGGTTTTGGTATAAGTCATAGTGACCGATGCCGGTCACTGGATAACCGACTGCGGTTATAACACCGATACTGGTAGAAGATAACCGATATCGGTAGGGGCAGTGATTTAGGGGTTTCGAATGAAAGTCAGTTGTAAGGTGGTTATGGTGTTTATAGGGTTAATAAATGATTAGGGGGGGTAGTAGGGTGATGGAGAAAACTCAGAGAGTGAGAAAACTATCTTGGGGCAATATCGGGGTTGATGAATGAAAGTTAGGTGCAAAGTGCTACCAGGTGGTAAATCTAGGAGTGAGCTTGTAATTATTATGAATTAAAAGTTCAAGAAATGGTGTTTTAAAAACATACAAGATACTACTTACTAGTTCCTAATGAAGATACAGGTCCAAGGAATGTGGTGGTGACAGTAAGGCTTAGTTAGGATGATCCGGTATTGGAAAGTGAGCTGATGAAGCTATCCTCAATCTTTCCCAATGTTTGGATGAGTGTTTCAGCTGGGATCTAGTTTCTCAGTTATAGTCTTGGGCTCGATCCTCTTCTCTGCAACCTCTTCCACTTGTTTCACTTCTGAATTCTCTCTCTCTCACCAAATGAATTCCGTATCCCTTATTTTTGGTTGGAGGAGGTAATTTATAGGGAACCGATGGTAGTTGCCTAACTGATGCCGACCACCTAGGGACCGATGTTGGTTAGGTCAAAGTTGGCTATTTTTATTAAAATAGCCAACTTTCCCTCTTTTTCTCTCGAGGGGTTAGTTGTGGGCTTGGTCAAGTCATTATTAGGTTCGTTTTGATGCGGGTGAGGGGTGATGATTCATGGGTGTGGGTTTGGACCAAGTCATAGGTCTTAATTAAGTTAGTTTAGGGTTAGGGATAGGTCATAGTGAGGTGGCGAGGTGAGATGGCAAGGTTGGAGATGTGGATTTATTAATTATAAGGTAATTAATAAATAATTAAGTGTGTAAGGTTTTAGGTGGTGAGGTAGGGTTAAGCCTATGCAGGATGAGATACGGGGTACAAGGAGTTGTAAGACCAAAATTTGGTGTCTACAGAAAGATCCTACACTAAATGGTGATACACCAGAAAAGGAAGTGCAAGATATTATGTTGAGGGAGGATAAAATAGAGGGAAAAGGAAGATGGGAAGGTCAGACAGAAGTGACACAAACCCAAATCCAAATCCATGATCAAAACTCCATGAAACACAACACCTTGCACCTATAAATGTGAAATACATGCACATAAAATAGATTTGAAAGGGAGAGGCATGGGGAACAACAAAACAATGCAAAGGGTTGAAAAAACACCACAAAAACATGTTTTATTGCTCTATATGGGTAAAAAGACCATTACATTCTTGGTCAGAGCCAAACATCCACTTGTCAGGCATAGGAGAAGGTTTACAACTCAAATGGAGTCAGGAAAAAAATTTGATAGAGTTTCCCTATGCCCAAAATGTCTCTCCTTCTCAAAATGAGAAGTGTTATAATATATAGAAGTTTAGAATGATGAAAGAAAATAGAGAGAAAGGAGAAAAATGGGCCCTATTTTGAGAATTCAAAAACCCACCATTAATGCCTTGAAAATCTGCCTATATCTATCAAATCAACCTCTCCATGTCTACTTTGGTGTGTTCGAGAAGGAAGAATAACAAATCAAATCAAATATGGGTTTTTGAAACAATCATATCTTGTATTGATGGCTTGAAATATGTTTTCCTGTTCTTCACCCACCAACACCTCCTAAAAATGATATTTTATGCTTCCATGGTGTAAAGGAGGTCGAGATCTTTCCAATTGTGCCAAATTTATTAGGTTTCGGGAACTAGGTCGAAAGATTTCCATCTAAATATTTGAGTTGGGTCCGTACAAAAATGCCAAAAACCAGTTGATAGAATGGGTCCGCAAGCCCAAAACTCACTTTGTGCCTTTTTCCACCAAAATACAAAATGAAAAAATTACCCCACAACCCCGTAATTCACTTTTGGCAAAAAATCATCTTCAGGTCCGTCTGACCTGCAGTTTCCATTTGGGCAAAAAGTCTCTCCCAGGCCTGGTGGCCCGCATGCAATTGAGGCTTGACACGTGGCTCCTTGGGCATGAGTGGAGGTGCCGCTCATTTTTTCATTTTTTTCCTTCTCAAGGAAAAAAATTTGAATTTCCTCTGATGACCATGGCCATCCCACTTTGACTCTTCAACGTGGACATGTGTCCCTTTGCGGGCCTTAGACATTTTTCTTCATTTGGCTTTAAGATCCCCCGTGGAGGCTTGCGGGCCTAAATTTCACTTTCAATAATTTTCCTCTTTGGGCTCACCAGCCCACATTTTCCATTTTGGTGAAAATTCTCAAAATCTCCCACCACCCCACCTCTCTGCATTGGCCAAAATCCTTTAAAACTCCCGTTGGCCCGCTTTTGGGAAAAAAATACCTTCCAAGGCCCGTCGGCTCGTAACTTGTAAAATATGAGGAGTTAGAAGGACTTCTTTATATTTTTGGAAAGGGGAATAAATTTCCTATCTGATGGAAATGGTTTCAGGAAACCATAAGTGATTGGAATATCTAAAAAATTGGATTGAAGTAATAAAGGAGGGAAAATGGGTGCAGTTAACTAAAAAGAAACATGAGCTTATTTTGGATAACAATTTGGTGACTCATAGGGGACATTTGTCTGCTAGATGAAAAGATCAGTGGCCTTGAATCATCCATTGGGCATGGATTCTACCTGGTAAACACAAACTTGATCTGAAATTTGAAAATATGATCCTTGAGCGGCTTGGAAAACCACTGAAACTGGGATTGGAGCTAATCTCACGAAATGTCATTCTTAATGCACTGTGTAAGAGCAAAAAAACACCACAACACGCACTATTTGAAAAATTTGAAATCATACACATCCCATGTGGGATATTTAGAGTGTGCAAAAGCATTTCTTCTGCTGAAAGTAAACCTACCTACTTTATTTTAACAAGAGAGAAAGAGGGCTCAAACAAATCCTGCAACTGGTAAGGAAATGTAGCTTCCTTTTCTCAAGAAGGGAAACCATGCAAATGATTTAACACTAAATATGGCTGCTTACATGAGTGAAAAATTGAATATAAGCTATTTCTCCACCCAAATCATCAAGCTATCAACTGGAAACAAGATAAATACCTCTTTTAGTTTCTCTTTATTTGTATTGAAGAGGCATTGCAGTTGATCCTTGGTACTTTGAAATTCATCCTCATGCTTAAAAAGTAAACATGACTAGTTTTGGTGTCTCCCTTGGCTCCAATGAAGCCAAGTACCTGATTGGGCAAGGTCCGATCCTTTGAATTTTTCCATTGTTCATATATTTAACTCTAAGAATGGAATCTTCAAGTAGATCTTCTTGGTTGCATGGTGTGGAAGAAATGATGACATCCTCTTGCTCTTTCCTTTCCTCCTCTCATGAAGAACATGGAAAATTCTTGTCTTCAAACCTTGGTTCTAAAGGGATGTTGTGAAATGCAGGCTGATGTCCTTGAATGCTCTCCTTCATGGTAGCAGGCTCATGTACCTGGAAGGTGGATGATGGAGGAGAAAATGATGTGATCTCTATGGGATCTTCTCCATCAAAGAAATCCTCCAAGTCAGATAGGTAATCTACCTCATGATTGTCCTGTTGCATGTGCTCAAACTCCTCCATGGTGTCCTCTTGATTTGAAGCTTTCTCACCATGGTTCCTCTCATATTTAAACATGAATTTTGAAAGCTCAAACTCTTCTTCAATATTAGGGTTTGAAGGGGATGAAGTGGGAGGAAGAAATGAAGGTTATTCTGTGGTCTTCTATGTACTTGAAGCCTCTTGAAATATATGGTTCTTCTCCATTATGGATTTATCAATAAAATTAGGCCCTTCAAATGAAAGTAACTCTGATTTGATCTCTTCTAGTTCCTCCTTTTCAATAGGAATTGGAGCTTATTGTTCCTCTTCCTTGATGGGTGGTTACGTAGCTTGGGTTAGATCAACATTCTATTCAAATAAAGTGCCATCATGGGCACTACATTCAGGTTAAAATGATTTATGATCATCTTCTTCTTGTTCTTTTTCTTCTTCTGCTGCAAACTTAGCCTTAGCCACCACTGACTCTTCAACCTTGACCTCCTTTATTGGCTTAACCATAAATGGGATCTTTGTAATCCCAAATTTGAGATCCCAAATCTTCAAATTTTCCATCATTTCTTCCTTGTTGGGTTCTCTTCTTACTTCCTTGGCTAGTTGTTTGATTTCCATCTCCCCAACATGGATTTGGGGATGTAAGAGGAGTGGTAGGTTGGGATTCAACCAATTTTTCTCTTGTTTATGATGGAGAGGGAAATGGAACTTCTTTTTTCTTTATAGGGAATGAATGCTTGGAAGGGAAAAGGGAAGAAAGCGTTAAGATGAGATTGAAGACTAAGATATGGAGAAGGGAAATCAACACTTGGGGAAGTAGATGGGAAGATTGGAAATTGTAGCTTGGGTTTAGATGGTGTTTCTTGAGAAAGTAAAAGAGAAGCTATGAGATGGTGGACTTACCCATTTAAAAGGTTGTCTTATATCCAACTCATAAGCCTCAATCTCCTCAGTTCATTGTGCAAGTTGAGGCAGAATTTTAACCATGAAGTCAAGCTTCTCCTGAGGGTTATAATGTCTTGGAAAAGGGACCTCCCATGCACAAGGTGCCCTACAACCAATTCTGAAAGCTTTCATCTATGTTGTAGCCCTTGACTAAACCATGTCAACCTCCATTTTTTTATTCTTCTCTAGTAGATTAACTTCTTAACATGTGGAACTACCTCCAAAATTCGTATATCCATGCTTTGTAACTTGTATAGTTTGGAAAATGACCAAACTGATTTAGAATTTGGCTCACCTAGATATGCATAGTATTGATTTTCATTGTGAAACCTTTCTAGAGATGTGTTGAAGTGACCTGGAGATGGATTTGAATAGCACTACTGCTGCAAGTGTGAATTCCAAGATGGAAATAAAGTCATGATTGCACAACCTCATGGAATGGAAGACAATGAAAGAGATGGACGAAGAAAATGGATGGAAATGAGAGGAAATGGATGGAAAAGGTATGCAACTTAGAGGATGGGTTATTGACTAGGTGGAGTCATTAGATGTTCTTTGAATGTGCCTCTAAAGGCTGAATCCCACCAAAAACACATCAACTTGATGAAATGAAGTGGTAAGGTGCTTTAAACCTATCCTACTGAGTGTGCCAAAACTGTTAGTGTAGAATCAAAGCACCCCCGAATGGCCAGATTGTGAAATGGTTAAAATGGGGCATTCGGTGTGATTACACAACATGGGACCATCTCTCAATATATGGGACTTGTAAAACTTGAGATGGACCCTCCGGAGAAATCCTGTTCTTGATTCCTAATCTACCTGCCATAAGCTACTCCAATGCAGGAAAAATATAACTAATCCTAATCTAGCCTTTCCAAGGGGATATAGAGAGAGAGAGGGTGAAAGAGCCTACACTAAGTGGTGATACACTAGAAAAAAAAGTGCAAGATACTCTATTGAGGGAGAATGAAACAAGGGAAAGAGGAAGATGGGAAGGTCAGACAGAAGTGACACAAACCCATATCCAAATCCATGATCAAAACTCCATGAAACACGACACCCTACACTTGAAAATGTGAAATACATGCACAAAAATAGATTTGAAAGGGAGAGGCACATGGAAACAACAAAACAATGCAAAGGGTTGAAGAAACACCAAGAAAACATGTTTTATTGCTATATATGGGTGCACAGACCATTATGTTCTTGCTAAGAGGAAAAAATCCACTTGCCAGGTGTAGGAGAAGGTATTTTAACTAAAATTGAGTCTGGAAACAAATTTTGACAGAGTTTCCCTACACCCAGAATGTCTTTCCTTCTCAAAATGAGAAGTGTTACAATATATAGAAGTTTAGAACGATGAAAGAAAACAAAGAGAAAGGAGGAAAACAAATCCTATTTTGAGAATTCAACCACCCACCATTAATGCCCTACAAATTCACCTATATTGTTTAAATATGCCTCTCCATGTCTAATTTGGCATGTTGGAGAAGGAAGAATAGAGAATCAAATCAAATTTGGGTTGTTGAAACAATCAAATCCCATATTTATGGCTTGAAAGACATTTTTCAATTATTCACCCACCGACACCTGCTAAAAATGATATTTTATGCTTCCAGGGCATAGAGGAGGTTGAGATATTTCAAATGGTGCCAAATTTATTGGGTTTTGGGTACTGGGTCAAAAGATATGTCTATCTGAATATTTGAGTTGGCTTCGTACAAAAATGGCAAAAACTAGTTGACAGAACGGGTCTGCTGGCCCAAAACTCACTTTGTGCCTTTTGGCACCAAAATAAAAAATGAAAAAATTACCCCACAACCCCACAATTCACTTTTGGTGAAAAATCATCTTTGGGCCCACCAGCCCCCATTTTCCATTTGGGTGAAAAGTCTCTCCTAGGCCCACCGGCCTGCATGCAATTGAGGCTTGACATGTGGCTCCCTTGGGCATCAGCAGAGGTGCGGCTCATTTTTTCATTTTATGCCTTCTCGGGGCAAAAAATTTAAATTTCCTCTGACGACCTGCCATCCCACTTTGACTCTTCAACATGGACACATGTCCCTATGTGGGCCTTAGACATTTTTCTTCATTTGGCTTTAAGATCCCCCGTGGGCTTGGGGGCCCAAAATTCAATTTGGAAAAGTTTCCTCTTTGAGCTTGTTGGCCCGCATTTTCCATTTTAGAGAAAAATCTCAAAATCTCTCACCACCCCGCCTCTCTACATTGGAAAAAATCCTTAAAAACTCCCACCGACCAGCTTTTGGGAAAAAATACCTTCCAAGGCTCGCTACCTCATAAGTTGCAAAATATGAGGAGTTAGAAGGAATTCTTTATATTTTTGGAAAGGGGAAGAAATTTCCCATCTGATGGGAATGTTTTCAAGAAACCTTAAGTGTTTATAATATCTAAAAAAATTGGATTGAAGCACTAAAGGAGGGAAAATGAGTGTATTTAACCAAAAATAAGCATGAGTTTATTTTGGATAATAGGGCCTCCATGAAGGACATGCACCTGAGACACTTATCAAAGAGACAAGATAGAAAAATAAATTAATAGAAAGAAAACTATACATATGATACAACTAATGAATGGCCTTACAGGAATGGTTTTAAATGAATTTCATTTACCAGAATTGCTAAGGAATCACCTTCCATAGTTTCAAACTCAAACAATTTGTGCTGCTTACATTTGATAATCGTGAAGGGTCTTGTCTATAGGGGATCAACTTTTCCATGATTACCAGGCTTGAAAACTCTTGCATCCCATTTTAGGACCGTAGTTCTGACCTGGAAGTTTGGTTTTGACGTCTTTTGATCAAACCAAGTCTAAACTACCTACTGATGGCTAATCATCACCTCATGAGAAGACTCATGTTTCTCTTGGAGCTCTACTAGCTCATCAAGTCTCATTTCCATTGCCCCATTCTTGTCTATATCATTTGTTTTTAATAATTTGAATGCAGGGATCTCCAGGGAAATTTTCATTACAACACTTTTCCTGTAAAATATCTCATAAGGTGAAGCTTTTAGGATCTACTTTGGGGTGATCCGATCATCCCATAAGGTTGTCTTGATATACTCATGCCATAATTTCTTATGTTCATGTGCCATTCATTTTATGAGTCTGATTAAGTTTTTATTGGTAGATTCTGCAAAAACATTTCCCTATGGCTAATATTTGGAAGATGTTTTTCGATAGATCCTTTGCTTTACCACAAATTCAGATAATTTGGATCCCATAAAGGATTTAGCATTATCAAATATAATAGTGCTGGGGGGGGGGGGGGGGCGTAGTGTGTAGTTATATCTTGTAGGATTCCAAGGATTACATCCTCAGTGGCCTCTTTTATGTTGACTGCTTCCACCCAATGGGTGAAGTAGTTAGTTGATGTGAGGATCCATTTAAGGAAAATGCTTGAAATTGGATTAACCATTTTGATGAAGTCCAAACCAAACTAAGTGAAGGGTTCCTCAACTAGGATGTGGTTGAGAGGAAATACTATATTTCTCTAGATACATGTGTAAACATGGCATACCTTGCACCTGTTTACCTCTGCTTGAATTTTAGTGAACAAAATTGGCCAAAAATATCCTACTTGTAATATTTTTATGGCTTTGGTCTGGGCCAAAAAGTGGCCTATAGAGCTCTCGTGATTAAATTCATGTGAGACTCTTTTAACTTCCCCATTGTTTAAGAATCTTAGTGGGATTCCATTGAAATTCCTCTCAAAAAGGAAGTTGTCAATTATGACAAAATTGGTCCCTTGTTGCCTATAATATCTCCTCTTTTTCAAGGGGAGATGACTAGGATAATTCCCAGTCTACATAAAGTGGATCTTGTCTGATACCCAACCCTCTGAATATCTTTCCTAAAGATACATTATCTGTTTGCTTTTGTCATCAATCAAGGGACTATATTCTTGCGTCAAATATTGACACATGCCCCTACCTCTCACAAGCTTCGTGGGTTTTACCCTCAATATCATACTCAAGGATCTTAGTGATCCAATTATCTCTTTTCTTGGTTATCTTGCCCTCCATTATATATTTCTTGACATTGGAATGAGCTACCATGACCTGGATCCTATTATGAATGAGGTGCCATAATTTCTTCAGGTCCTTGACTATGGCATAAGCTTGTCTTTCCACAAAATTTTACCTTGTTTCGTAGTCATGGAGGGTCTTTGAAAAAAATTTGATCAGATATTTCCCCTGTAATTCTCCTTTTTTCATCAATACCGATGATATGTTATGCTTACCCCCGTATACATACATAATAATTTTTTTAAAGAAGTCTAGATTGCGTAACACTAGGGCGGATGCAAAAACCTCTTTTATTTCCTTGAATGCCAGATGACCTTAGTGGTCCACTTGAAATTGAGGTCCTTTTTCAACATGAAAGTGATCAGGTGGATTATCCAGAAAAAGTCTGAAATGAATTTTCCTATGAAGTTGATCTTTCACAAGAAAGACTAAATGACTTTTTATTGACTATAAAGGGGAGCTCCAGAATGGCTTTGATTCTTTCAGGATCAATGGATATTCCTTCCTTTGACACAATATGTTCTAGGATTTTTCCTTGGGGTACTTTGAAGACACATTTCTTCAGATTTAGAGAGATTCCAAATTATTGGCATTTTTGCTCCTCCGTTGTTTTGGTGAGCACCATGAGATCGTCGAGGTATATAAAGATCACCTTGTTTATCAATGCTCAAAATTTAGAATCCATGGCCCTTTAGAAGGTAGCCCCTATATTAGTGATTCTAAAAGTCATTTTTTTCATAAGTAAAAGTGACCCATTTGGTTATGAAGGTAGTCTTATGTTGATCCCATTCTGCGAGCCATATTTGATTATAGCTCAAAAAACCGTGTAGTAGAGAAAACATCTTGGACCATGTGACTATATTTAATATTTCTTCCATAGAGGGTAGAGGGTAGTGATCCTTTAAGGATGCCCTATTTAGATATTTGAAATCAACGGAGAGCCAAATTTTCCATTCTTCTTTCTCACTGGGACTAGATTGGAGACCCATGTCATGTGTTTAATAGAAAATATTATGTGAACCTCTAGTAGTTTTATAAATTCTTCAACCATGAGGGATTCTCTTTTTGGGTTCACAGGCCACTATTTTTGACACACCAGGATTATTCCTTTCTTCAAGGTTGATGGTGTGCTGAATGATGTCTTTGTTCTAACCATGTATATCATCATACATCCAAGCCATCACTTTATCATACTTATGACACAAAGCCAAGAGTCTCTCTCTTTCCTTTTGAGTCAATGACCTCCTGAATTTTAGTCATCTCTCCTTAGTTATTTCTAATTCGACATAGTCCTCTTTTACAGCTAAAAACTTCCTTCGGTTAGAATTGGCATCGTTTGAGTCAAAAATACTCTCAAGGGTAATTAATCCTTTTGGATGTTTTTTTGTTTTTAGCTAGATAATATGATCTCCATATGCCTCCTCGATCTTGGGATGGAGTTGATATAAAAATTGATCAGACTATTAAATGAAGTGTATGATCTTTCAGTCACTATCAAATACCTACCAATGGTCAAGGTTGTCTATAATAGAAGGGTAGATGATCAGTTTTATGGTGTTTTTGTTTTCTATAAAATCCTGAACTGGATCGAATATAAACCCTATCAGGGCCATCCTATCAACTTCCATATTTTGATTCCAGTGAATTACCTTGATATTGAAGGATTCAAAATCATCTATGAGATCCCATACTCGGTGCTGATAGGATCCCATCCTAGGATTCTTTATGGTGGCAATATTCCTTACTTGTGTCACCACAAATTCTAAGTTTCCCAACAATCTGAAATATTTGATGCCTTCCTTTTAGGTTGTTGATAAGCCATGTACCAAGGCCTTAATCATTCCTCATTACTGGTATAGAAGAATTGGAAATAAAATGACTGGTGTATCTTTCCTCCAGTCAGGGATATCAAGCACACTCCAGCTCCTAAGTCATTCTTACTTTTGGCCCCATCAAAATGTGAGGTCCATATTTGTGAATCTCTTAGGGGATTACCTTTATTTTTATCATGTCATTTTTCCACCTTAGGGATGATGAAATCCTTGTTGAAAATGTCATAAGTGCCCAAACCAGTGGAATCAAAGTTCCTGAAAGGGTCACCGAGTGGGAGGTTAGATAAAGGATCATCACTTCATGGTTCCCCATCCTTCGTGTATAATTCTTCTTCCCTAGTGATCATAACATGGGAAGCTTTGAAACTGGAAGCCACTTGGTATGTTATATGCTCCTTAGAGAGGGTTTCTAACAAGACCTTCATTTTAGACCTGTATTTAGTTTTTAGAATCAAATTAGACCAATCTAGAGATATATATCCTCCAATTTAGTTGTAAAATCTTGAGAGAGGAAAAGTCCAAAGACTGATGGGATGGCAATTATCATGTTATCCTATCAGATGATTATATTAGGGAAGGAATAGAGCTATAATGGGAGTCCCTTGATAGCTCTAATGGTTTGGATAGAATTCTCATCCATTTGCATGATTCATTTCTTCAATGTTTCATATTTAATGCCCAAGGCATCTACAATCGCCTTGAGGATGACTATAGTGCTTACGCCAGAGTCTATCATGGAATTATGTAATAATTTTCTTCCTATGATAATATTCATAAAGAAGGGTTTGGGCCTTGGTTGACTAATCTCTCCCTTAGGATTCAATAGTACTACCTCTGTTGAGACTTGGGTGAATTTTACCCATTCCTTCTCCTTGTCAGAGGTGGTTGGATCAACATTTGGTTTGAGTGCTTCTTGTAGAAACTCCTTCTACTATAGGATGCTCAGAATATCCCACAAGGATGCATTAGCTAGTGATTTCTTAAGTTGTTGGACTACGGTGATTGGTCTAGGTGGTAATGATTTAGATGGTGACTGGTATTTTGTCCCTTCTCTAGCGGGGTGGTGGGTATATTGATTCTAAAAAGCTCCTCTTAGAGATTCTTTCATGGTGATCGGTGGTGACGTAGTTATGGTTGAAGGATATCTCAATGTATTGTAAGTCAAATTTGGGATCAGAGTGTCTGCTTCTATGATCCTTTTCTTGAAGTAAGTGTTGTAGTTACACTGAATAGGATTTGAAATAGATGCTTAATTTATAAATATGGATTCGTCTCCTTCTATCCAAGAGAAAAGAGCATGCTCTAGCGTGATCTCTCCTTCTTGTTCTAGGGAAATCCCTTGAATCTGTGATGTGAAAGAATCATTTTGGACTCCTGTGGACTGATAAGGTCCAGACGTACCTAAATTATAGCCTTATCTTGATCGTTGTTTGGCCACCTTTTATTGAAAACTTCCTTGGGGGAAATCCCTTGGCATGTGAGGATACCATCTCTTTCACACTAGTGGGTGGAATATTCTAGAGTGACATCATTACAAGAATTAATTGGTTAGATGGTTGTGTATTCAGTGGTCTCTGGGTATTCTGATATTAAGAGGAATAGGTGGGTCTACTACCTTGATAATTTTTATAATTTTATCTTAGATAGGTGGCATGATTCTTTTTAAGATTTAGTATCTCATTAGAATTTTTTTTTTAATATTTTTCATTTCCTCCATTTCAAGAGAAGAAAAAAAGGACATTATAGTAGGATCCATATGAGTAGATGGGTAGTTATATAAGGATGTAGGTGCTTGAGCAGGTCTTGGTACTTGATCTTGTGAAAGGGGGGCTATCTTCAGGTATACTGACAAAGGGGTCCTAGGAGGAAGTTTCCCAGCATCTATTAATTTTTTCTTAGCTTGGACAATAATGTTATATGCTTGTGGTAAGGAATCTCCTCCTAATGATTGAATCATTACTAAAATATCTGAATTTAGAGCTTTTAAATAAAAGACAATAGCCATTCCTATGGGTGGTCATGCTAGGGTTGGAATCCTTTTCCAAGTTTTATGGAACTAGGTATGAAAATATCCCTTCTCGCTAAACTTGATGTTAATAATTTTTGACAGGAGCAATGATCTATCTCCCTTCTCATCGAACCTTACCACCAACACTTCTCCTAACTGGCCCCAAGTTCTGATATTGTTAGGAGTTAAGGATCGGTACCAATCCAAGGCCTTTCCTTTTAAGTAAATGGATAATAATCATAAGGTGACATCTTACTCCCTTATGTAATGTACCGCACATATTTTTTCTACGTCTTGGAGGCATTCCTCAGGATGTTTTAAGTCTTCTCCACTAACTTTGGGATACACTTTCAGTGTATTATCTGGAATAGGATTCCACACCACTATGGGTGTGGGTAGAATGAGATAATATCTTTGATCCCATAAGACAAATTACCTCAGAGGATAGGGTTGAAGATGATCCATAAAATTAGTTCTGAGAGTTCTAGTCGACTGTGTGAAGGGCCTACCTGGCGGAGGTGTTAAAAGAGTCCATTTTGGAGGAGACAGGGATCTATGGATCTGTCTATATCTTATTTTTGGAAGGTGGAGATAGCTGCAAGTATTTAAACACACCTTCCTCCCTCCTTGTTCTAGATCAAACCAATTAAATACTACTAGGATTAGTAGATTTTTTATAATGAACTATGAGGATGTTTAGATGTTTGTCCCACTGGGCATGCCAGGAAAAATGTTGATGATTATATTTGCAGATGAAACTTTAGATTCATTGGATACCTTAGGCTAGTAGGACGTGCATCCAAAGGAAATGTCCAGGTTTTAATGAAATTGGATCTTCTTTGTGGTGTGAGAAAGGGTTAGGAGAAAACTTAAAAGAAATGTAAAACTAACTAAGGTGATGCGCCAAAATAGATTTAAAAGGGACAAATAGATATCTAAAGGGATTCTTTAAAATAGTTTAAAGAACATTATAACATGATCTATCTATTTTATAGAAACACTTTATATTAATCAAAGTCTATGAAGACAAAACATAAGACAAATGTAAGTAATAAATAAGTTAAACCCAAGGGCATATAACATGATAGATTTTATAAATTATCTAGAAAGACTCAGAAAAAAAGAAAGAATTGAAACATGTAATCCAATGGTGCATAGAACAAGAACTTGAAATTTATGGAAAAAATAATACATAAAACCGGAATGGGATGAATTAAAATTTCCTTGTATAAAAAGTTTTGCTAAGGCTTAGCTATTACAAAACCAAACCTTAAATTTTTTTAACAACTTATGTCCATTTTCCTTGTGTTTCACTCCCCAATTCTCTTGAATTCGACATCCTTTTATAGAGGTTCATGGCTCTTTCTTCAACATCTGAAATCAGAGCTTCTACTGGTAGCATTTAATGATCTCCCCTTTCTAGGTTAATACCTCAACTAATTGTTGAGATATTTTTGATTTGTGTTTAATTTACCCAATTGTAGCTTTTGGAGTCAATGATAATCCTTTCCCACCACGTGGAGAATGGACACTTTCTTGAGAGTCCTTTCTGGAACTTGATTCTCTAATCTGCTCCTAAGAGACACTTTGTGATTATGCGCTAGCTCGGGGAGGACCCCTCTTTTTCTTTATTAGGAAGAGTACTCAAGCAACATGTGGAGGCACCATTGCATTTTTCTATGCTTTTGACTTTTCAATCTATCAAGGTAATCCTTATCGAGCTCGAGACACTTGTATGGTGTGGTGTAAGATTGAGATCCTTTTCTTATTTCTTTATGCCCTGATTATACCAGAAATACATGTGGACACCTTACACATTTAGCTTCATACTTAGCCAATTTTGGAGCTGAGTGAACAAAAGAGATAAGGTTTGAGGAAAAAAAATGATGATCATAAGAATCTATACAGAAGAACTCTACAGTAATTTTGGGCAGCATGTCAACTATAAAACCTAGCTTCTGCTGAGGGTGGAACTAGCTTAGTATAGGGCCAACCCATGGAAAAGGGACCCTGAAACCAATTTTATGTGCCTTGATTGCACATGTAGCCCTGATCTGCACCATGTCTACCTCCATTTTTTAATCTACCTCTGAAGATCAACATCTACCATGAAGTAGCCTCTATCACCTCCATGACCCTTGTAATCATCTCCTTCATATCTTAGATACCCAATATGTATGTCACTAGCTTACTCATCGTACGACTCATCAGTGTGACTAGAAGTTTCAAAGGCATCATGGTTAGAATGATAACCATAAAGAGTAGTAGTACCTCGAGATCTATTCATATTCTTATCCTTGGGAGAGTCTTTTCTAATCTTACTGCACATGATTAGGTCATCTTAAATTTTCATGCTAGGTGAATGTGCAACAACCAAGTTAGGAATGTTAGATCTTCTCAGCAATAAATTCACTTCAAGAAGCTGTGTATAAACGAAGAAGCACTTGATATTTTTTAGGAGTAAGAGTTTTATGTGATGGTATTTTATGGATCAGTTTGTTGAACTTATCTACACAATCACATATAGGCTCCTATGGTTCTTGCTACATATGGGTGAGATATACTAACAAATCATGTGAATCATCTATGGGTTTAAATCTGGTTGTTTCACTGAATAGCATGCGTATGTAAGAGAAAAATAGATAAGGTAAGGGTAAGGATGAATACCTATGAGTGAAGGTGGAAGGTATATTGCACATGCTCTAATTTCTTGATCCAATGTTGATTGCAAGAAATTCCTTTTTTCTAGGAGGAACTACATGTGAATACAAACAAGACCACAAAAGTAATATTAAACATTCTATGTTAGTGGACTACCTAGCGTACGTTAGATCTAGGAAGTGTAGTACTTCCTAGATGGTTTTCAATCCACTGTTTAAACATTTTAATACAAGAAATGATGTAAACTAATAATGTCTTACTATAGTTGATATGATTTAGGTATCTGATTCAAGTACAATAAAAAAATATAATCTAACAGGCTAGGTTATGATCAGATCTAGAAGTCAGACAAGAAAATAATGTGATTGGGAAAGGTCATGGTCAAGCTTTAGGTGATTTGTGTTGTTTGAATGAAAGGTTTGAGGTTATTGTTATAAGAAGGTTTATTACATATAGAGACTGACATCGGTTTTGTAATGACCAATTTTGGTTGAGAGGAAACTGGCATCAGTAGGGTTGAGCTAATAGAAAATTAGTGAAGGTAGGTTTTGGTGATTGTCTGGGATTTCCCAGGGAATGGACAGATAATGGGGAGGTAGATTAAAATGTTGGGGGTATTCAGAGGTGTGTGGAGTCAGGCATGGGAGGATGAGAGTTTGTAGTTGATTGGGTAAAGGGATTGATAGGGAGATTATGGGGGATGGGATGTAAAGGAAATTAGAACTCCCAAAAATAGATATGAAGAAGATAATATAAATAAAAATGGGAAGGTGCAGATCCAAATGTACTTTTTGGAGTTTATAGACCTAGTGGCTTGATGGAGGTGATGGTTGATCCATAGAACTAGTGGTTAGCATCACATTTGTGCTCCCGGAAAGTTACCATGAATTCTTTCTTTTCAGATCAGTGATTGGTTGTTGGTTTAGGGTGTCTAGATGTGCAGGAGTACTCTGGTGTGTGATTGCATATAGGTCTCTCTTCTCCAAAAATTGAATATTTTCCAACCTCTCAAACAAGGTTATCAAAATGAATATATGGTAGCCGATGATGGTTAGGGAGACTTACATTGGTTTAGGGTTGACCGGCATTGGTTAAGGTGGGAAATCCTAAGTTTACTAAAAATGACAGATCTTGACAATCTTTTTGGCCAGCTTTATCCATTCTCGCGGATCAAAATGAAATGTTACACTTAGATAAGATGGAATGTGGTTAGAGGAAGAATAGACATGTGGCTTTAGGGTTGAACTAAGTCTTAGTTAATTAAGGTAGGTAGGAATAAGTATTAATTAGTTATGGTGATTGGATATTGAGTCTTAGTAAAAGGGAAACATGTTAAGAATAGGTTTATGATGAGGTATCTAGGTGAGGTGGAATTTAGGTTAATTAAGGTATTTAAATAATGACTATTGTAAGCATGGGTATTAATTTAATTGTGGGTAATTAAATTAATATACATGTGGGGTGAAGGGGAAGCATTACCCAAATTTGGTGTCTACATTGGCTTCAAACCGTGTTCTCATAGTATCTTAGTTGGTGATACATGAAAAAAAAAGGTGATAAAACCATTTCATCAAAACATCTTGAAGCATCTCAACAAACATTAGAATAGATACATCTTCATGAGGAACTCCCACAACTCCACAAGCTACAAAAATGTAGCTATATGTTCATCCAGGTGTTGCTTCTCATTGCCATTGAATTTTGGGAAATTCTTATGTGATCTATGTGGCAACTCATGCAGTGGTTAGACCAATTCAAGAGGGTTAATTACTAAACCCCAAGGAACCAGAGCTTGTGGTTTTTTCATAGCCATGAAAGTTGTTTTTAGATCATTTTTCTTGAGTATACTCCATTCTTGCTAGCTTGACATTGGAAATAAACAATGCAAATACGGAGTTTCCAAGTGTATTAGGGATTCTTTTTTCCTACTAGAGGGTTTGAGGTTTCTCATGCTATTTCCGACCTATATGGTCTTATGGATGAAGTTTCTAGGATGTAATAATGATTTTTAAGTTTATTTTCTTTATGATGCTTGACTTAGGTAACTTACAATGATGATATAGGTATATGAGCAAGTTATAAGGCTCATTTGAGCTAGTTGTGAGAGATAAGAAAAAGTGTGAGTTAGAGGGATGTTTATTAAGGTAAAGGAGGTATTTTTGACCATGAAGATAGGGAAATGCATATGTGATTATGTTTTAGAGAGATATCAGATATTGGCAAGCTAGGCCAGATGTTGAAATCATCTTGAAGGAATAAGTTCTTGAGCATGGAGGATAAAAGGAAATTTTGAGGAAGATATAGAAAAGGTGAGCTTCATGGTATCATCATCAGTTGTTGATGAAAATGTCAAAGATGAAAAATATATCTGGTGAATTTTTTTGGTGATGAGTCATCTAGGGGGTTGGTTCCTCTGTGTAGGGTTGGTGATCTACTAAAATTAGGGGTTGGTATTGCTTGTGCAGTTGGTGCTCCTTGTTATGTTGGTGCTTATTTAAATTTGAAACATGGATATAATAAAGTTTTGTTTTAGTGGTATTTATTCCCCTTGAGGGTTTCCCACTTATATCTTGTTTCCATGTGTTGATGTGTTCTCCTTTTCTCATTTTTTTCTATGGTTCTTGAATGTATGATTAATGGTTAATGGTTAAATTAATGAATGTATAATGAATGGATAAATTTTAAGTGACTCAATGTTTTAATTCCCACTGATTCAACCCCCATCAATGGTTATGCTTCCAATAATTGGTATTAGATCAGGGCCTCTAATGCAATATTAATATTCTTGAGGTGATCCTTGGAAGCATAAGATGGATAATAAGTTAAGGAAAGATGATCAAGAGTTAATATTTATGATCAAGAGAGATGAAAAGATTATCAAAGAGCTTAGAAGTTAGTTAGAGGTTGTAAGAATAAGTTTGATTTTAAAGGAATATGAGTGTAACCATTTGAATACCAAGCTATGTCCCTTATAGGATGATAATAAAAAGTCATTAGAGGTTAGTTTTAGTAGTGCTTATGATAATCTATGAAATGAAGAGGCTGGGGTAGATTTTCATGAATATTTGGTGATTCAAATAATGAAGAACTAAAAGTTACATTGAGAAATCAGGGTATATGAAGAGAGTATCAAATAATATGAGGTTCAAATTGAGTCTATGTCAGCACCTCTCAAGACCAAAGAAGATGAATGTAGCATACTCAAGACTAAAGTTGAAGCCCTAAAAGATAAATAAGAAAATTATATCAAGTATGGAGGTGAGATGAAATCCTTAAAAGCTAAGTTTGTTTAGATATATAGAAATTTGGAATTCTATGAGAAGTTTAAAAAGAATTCCAAGAATCTAGATTACCTTTTGAATAGTAATAGGGTTTCAGGTGATAGGACATGCATAGGTTTCAAGGAGACCTAAAGGATGATGACACATCACAAGAATATGATAAAAGAAAGGAGGATGCTAGCAAGGTCAACATTAATAAGGAAAACTCAGTTAAACAACCTAATACCATGAGGTATGCTAGTTATTTTCATGGTTATTGTTATTTTTGTAATGAATTTGTTCATAGGGAAAGAAAATTTGGAAGAAGTTTATTCAAGAGTTGGAATCCATGGATAAATGAAAGAAATCACAGTCAGAATCAATCAAGGGGTATGCATGATGCTGTTTTTTTATAGTTTTCACCAAGAAGGTCATATTGCAAAGTTTGTCACCATGAGTTTCTAAGGAAAGTTAAGAAATTGATGTCCCCAAAATCAAGGAAGTATGGTTACCAAATTTTGATCATGCAGATGAGGTCAAGAAATATGGAACAAAGACAATCAAGCATTGGAAAGAATCTGATCTTGTTGATACAATCAAGAAGCCAGTTTCTATAGACAAGGCTAAGAAGAAAGAGACATACAAGATTGTATGTTTTCCATAAAAGAGAACAAATAAGATGTTGTAGAGATTCAATAACACATGTTGTCATCTTATATAGAGAAAGAAAATGATGAGGTCATCAACCCTAATGTGCCAAATAAGACTAAGAGGAGGATTTTGGATATGTTTTGTTATTGAGATCATAATTTTAGTGTGTTGTGACCTAGATATATAAGTAAGAAGAAATGAGGATTTGTTACTGAGATAAAATAATCATGTATCTTGTTTCTTGTTGTGTAAAAAGAACAAATGAGGTATTTGAGGTATGTTTGTGTCTTGATTTTATCTCTATCTGTTTCACTCGGAAATGCTTCGTTCCTTATAGAAACAGATAAGGTTAGGGTTAGGAGGAATACCTGTAGAATGTCGAGATGATGTGCACGTACCGTAGAGAAAGATCAGGTTGACTGCGGAGAACTCCTTTTTGTCTGGGAAGGACTACCTGCAAATAAGAACACAAGACCACAAGATTTGATTAAACAATAAATGAGGAAACTGCCTTGGGCCCAGGAAATATAAAACTTCCTTTCGAAGGTGGTCAGTTTCCCTGCTAACGTGAATTAACACAAAAGATAGTAAAATATCAATTAAATTGTTTCGTTGAACTGGGTAGGGGAAAGGCTGTTTTTCCTGGTTTTGATCAAAGGAACCGATGGCGGTTACCTATAACCGATGCCGGTTACTGATAACTAATACCGGTGGGTGATAGGATCTTCTGGGCTGGTTGTGGTGTTTGTAATGGCTGGTTTTTGGATAGTATTAGGAAATGGGATGGTTAGAAGCAAAAGAATGACGGTTAGAGGCAATGGTACGTTGGATAATGGATTCAGAAATGGATTTAGGAGTACTGAGATCCAAGAAGCATAAGAAATGTTATACCGAAGGACATGCAAGATGTGACTTACTGATTTTGACGAAGATGCAAGTTGATCTCCTTGGTTGTAAACACTTCTGGTATTTCCACTCGTCTCTGCTCTGTCAAATGAAGATCTGGACTCTGTTCCTCGCTCGCAATGCTCTGTGTTGATCCAGAAATCCTTTGACTGATCTCCAAAATGAAATTCCGATTCATTGTTTTGGTTTGGGAAGCCCATTTACAGGGAACCGATGGCGGTTGTGTAACCGACGGCGGTCGAGTAGGAACCGGCATCGGTAAGGAAAAAGTAGGCTATTTTTAGTAAAATAGCCCACCTTCCCTGCTTTTCTCCTGAGAGATCAGTTGTGGGCTTGGTCAAGTGGCTAGAAGGTCAGCTTTTGGTGCGAGTAAGGAGGCATTAGTTATGGATGTGAGTCTAGACCAAGTCATGGGTCTTAATTAGGGTAGTTTAGGGTTAGGGCTAGGTCATGATGAGGTGGCAAAGTGAGGTGGCGGGTAAGGTGATGTGGATTTATCAATTACAAGGTAATTAATAAATAATTGTGCAAGGTTTAGGTGATGGGGTTAGGTTGTGAAATGAGATGTGGGTCA
The DNA here is from genome assembly GCA_019776745.2 of Taxus chinensis. Classification (NCBI taxonomy): domain Eukaryota; kingdom Viridiplantae; phylum Streptophyta; class Pinopsida; order Cupressales; family Taxaceae; genus Taxus; species Taxus chinensis. Next base: position 692,101,520 of record CM034152.1, read on the forward strand.
CAAGGGGTCGTAAGACACAAATTTGGTGTCTACACTATCATTCCAGAAGTTTTGTCACTATATTGAATGTTTTTTGGGAGGTCATAAGTTTTGCATGATACTATTGCTAAATCCATGGTTTGAGATCCAAAGTAAATTTTGAAGTGACTTAGTTGAGAATCATGCAGAAAGGGGTTAGTTGTAAGAAGGTCTATCAAATTTGGGTAGATTTCTTCAAGAATGTTTTCCTCTAGTCATGTTAGACTCTATATTACTCTGAAATAACTGTTAAAATACTACAAGAATTTTAGATGGATTGAAAATATAGAGTGATTTTTGTTTGTAATCTTTTTATGGTCAATGAAATCTTGAGGTATGAAGAATAAATTATCTTGAAGGTTTGCAAGGCCTATATAGACTTGAGATAGTAATGAAGAGGTAAAATATGTGTTTTTCCTGTGTGTTTAATCTAGCTACAATAATGAAAGTTCTGTTGCATCAAGAGAATTTATTAAAGACCTAGAAAGTGTAAAGACAAGTTGGTTAATGTAGTATACTGATAAGGTAGGAAAAAGTGTTTGTGTTTGAAATTTGTTGACTGTATTATTGGTACAATCATGAGGACACAAGGTATGTCAAAAATTATATGTGTTGTAAGTAGAGTTATTTTAACTGGGATATCCAGATTAGATAAGTTTTGTGACTTGAATAGTCATGTCACAGTCATGAAGTTACATTAGAAAGTGGGTTGATAAGCTTGAATAAATAATACCAGTCCTAATACAGGTCGATAGAGATGTGATATAACTGTAGGGTATGTTTTGATCTATCTTATTGAACTCATGAAGTCATGTTGTGGATGGAGTACATTATGGAGGTATGTTGCTAGGATAAGTACACCAAGAAGTTATGATGTTGTCTTAGATTATTTTGAAGCTTGTTTAAAAGAATTTTAAGTGTTGATATCTATTTTTAGACAATATTGTAAATAAGTGTGTATCAAGAAGGCATAAGTTTGAAAGTGCTTGAAAGTTGAAAAATATGTGTTATTGGTTTGAATATCACATAATCATATTAAAGAATCAATATAGCAGTTTATATGATTTGAATATTTGAAAGTATGTAATAGGATTTGGTATAACTGTTGGTATGAAAATTTTAGTAGATGTGCCACTAGGTATGCATTTGACATGTGATCATTTTTTATAAGTTGTCTTGAATACATGTCATATGAATGAAGATGAGAAATAAAGTGACAAAGAGTTGTATACCTATTAGGATAATGGTGTCAATAACTCAAGGGGAGTCATAAATAAGAGCATGGAGCCTGAGAAAATGGTGAATAAGATTACAAAATTATTATCAAGATGGTGAAGGAACATCATAAGGTTATTTCAACCTCATTCATAAAGATATGATGCTAAGTTGTTTAACATTTGTTCTATGTACACTATGATATCATAACATGAAGAATGGTAATGTTGTATACAATCAATAAGGTTTATATATGTTCATTAGAAGAGGTAGAAAGTTTGAGCATGTTATTGTTTTTTAGACTGTGTTTTTAGGCTTGTCGTAGGACAGAGAAAGGAAATTGAAGGTATGTTGCCTTGATCTTGTCATGGTGAAAGATAATGTTCTTTAAGAAGATTTGAAGTTGAGATAGATTGTTTAAAACATAAAAATAATGAGGTATGTGGACTATAAACATAGATGTCAATAAATAAAATTGATTTGATTTAGGGAAAAGTATGCACAATCAATGTCATGAAAAATCAGCAAAAGAATAAGAATTCTATTACATGAGGTGGTCTTTGAGATCAATATGAGTGTGAAGCATGAAGGAAACAATTTAAAGACTTTTTTTGTCCAATATTACTTGTTCAAGGGTAAGAAAATTTGATAGTGTAAGAAGTGATTGAGTAATCATAAAGGCTCAAAGTATACAATGTTATTTGTGTTTTATCAGTCAAAGTGTTTGTGTCAAGCACATGTTCCTCAGTATAATGAGGTAAGATCAAAATAATCTTGCGAGTTATGGTTTCTAAGTGGCATATCATTTGATTTCTTACAAAATGAGGTAAGTTTGTATAATACCATATGCTTAGTAATTTGTGGCCTATTAGAGGTTTAGGTCCTTTGAGAGAAAATTATTGGTTTAGAAGACCAATATGTATTGGGTCTATACAGTTGGTATGGTTTTAGTTGGTATGGTTTTTAAATCAAAATGGATCTGTTGGTGTATTGGTTATTAAAGCATACAAAAGATAATGAAATCAATTAAGGTATGTCATTAGTATATAAAAGGTTAGTACACAAGGTTATGATGTCTTGTGGCTAATGAAGGAAGCTGAGTAAGTATAGAAGTGGTTTTTATCCTTGTATGGATTAAGAAATAAATGATTTGTCTTAGGGGGAGTTTGATAGTTCTATTAAAATTACGCATAACTTTATTGTTGCAGTATTTCATAAATAAGTATGAGATTGAGTTTATGAGCACATGTTATGAAGTCAATAGTGGTTTGAAGGTCCGTGACTATGATTGAAATCCAGAAAAATTTGCAATCATGAGGGTATAGTCACAAAGCTGATTTTGATATATTTTTCTCATGATGATCTGATACATTGTCATAAGCTCCTTAAAAAGTATAAGAATCCTTGATAGGCAATGAGTGTGTTTGAGTCATGCTTAATCCATGAGTTGTGTCATAAGAACTTTTTTATATGTGTTTCCTATGAAGATATTTTGGAGAATGAAGTGAGGAGGAGATTCACATAAAATAATGTGAATTGTATCTTTACTTAGGTGGTGTGTATCTCAGAAGAATGAACCTGGTACAATCATGAAGTTTTAAGTTCTATGTAGACATGTATGAAGTAAAGATAGTCATAAGTAACATGTTGAGTTCAAGGTGTCATTGATAGGTAAGAAAAAATGTTCATTTATAATAATTTGGTTGTTTTGCATTAGTATATGTTATGTGGTGCTTGAATAAGGTCTGAATCAGTTTTGAAATATTGCATCCATTGAGGGGTATCTATGTTGCTCTAAGATTCATAAGTAGTGATTTTGAATTTCAAATGGACATTGATTGTTTTGGTTGAGTTTCTAACAAAAAGGTGAAGCTATTGTGTTTTCAGAAGAATATGTTGTAGATATGCTTTTGCTTGGTCAATAATGTCAAAAGGGGGATAATGAGCTAATGACATGCACAATCCTTAGGGGGAGTTCAATTTTTGTATGTTTTGTCATCAATGTGTTTGCTATCAATGAAAAAGGGAGATATTTTTGGCAATGTGTTGTCATTGATGTAAAACTGAAAGTTTTTTTTTATTTTTTTATGAGGTCATTGATGTTAAAAGAGAAAAGAAACATGAAGGTTGATAAGTAGTGTCAAGATGAGTTATTTGGTTCAGGTGTTGTTTCATGAGCTCTTGAGTAGGTATTATGGGTTGAGGTGTCTTTTAGAGGTGATGAATGTTAGGATAATGTTGTTATGATGGCATGTAATGTGTTGAAGGTCCTTGCAGGTGTCCAAGTGTGCCATGATGTTGAGGAGGTCAAATTTAGTGAAGAAAACATGTTCAAGGTACTTGTTCTTGAGGCCTAGTCAATAGGTATGGTATGAAGTATTGAAGTATATGTGTGTATAAGATGTGTTGGGCCTCAAATTATTCACTAAGTAAAAGAAGGAATGTGGGAACGTGAGAATTATTTGAATAAGGGCACATGGGGTTGAAAGCACATAGGGAAGGTTTCTAGCAAGTGTTTTATAGAACACATGGTGCGCGTGCGCAAGGTAATACATGTTTTGTACTTAGTCATATTTAGCATCCTAGGAAGCACATGAGAAAATATTGACCCTTGTGGATAAGGTTCCAGCCTAGAAATTATAGGATCAAGGAATATTCTATGCATGTGATGGAAGGTCCCAGAAGAACATCATTGCACAAAGTGGACAACTTAGATCAAAGGAGGCATGCTCCATTGGAGGACCACTTGGACACTTAGTAGCTGATCTACTACCTCAGAAGGCATGGCAGTGAAGGCATGAAATATATATATTGAGGAGCGCAAGTAGTAAGAAAGAGGAGATAAAAGTAAGATATAGAGAAAAGGGAGAGCATAGAGAGACATAGAGTCATCCTGGGAGAGTAGAGGTATGGGGAAAAGGATAAAGATCTGTAGAAATACTATGGAGGATTCTATAGGTTGACATTAGGATAATATAATAATAATGGCACATTTAGAGGGATGGGTCTACATTCTTATTTGTAATGTGATGAACATAGTGTAGTTATGATGCATGATTTGGATTTGCATGGTTATATGAGGGTCTTTTATGACCTAAAGGGATGTGATGTGGTTATTGAACCTATTAATATGAATATAAGGATCTGTTATGAATCATATATGTGTTCGAGAGTATGATACTTATGCATTTCCTTTTTGTATGAACCATCTCCATATGTTTGCTATTTCTCTTTTCTGATGCAATGGGGTGACAACTCATCCTAGGTTCTTAGAATGCTACATGGTTCTTTCCTATCCATTTCCATTTGAATATCTCTCATAAGATTATGTGTACTCACATTAATTAGAGGTTCAACACCCACGCATGCCTCGTGTGAGTGCCTAGCGCCTCCTAGGTGATAGGTTGGTGCGCATGGGATTAGATTATTGGTATAAGGGTATAAAATATGACTACTTCTTGGTTTCATTGTAGGGACCCTCTTTTCAAAGTTGTTGTGAGAAATGACATGCATCATTGTCCCTATGATGCATGATTACAGAGAGTCTGACCTTAAAAAGTGTTAAAACATGGTTCAAGAGCACAGAAAACAAGTTAACTCAAAGATTTAGCACTCGATTTGAGTTAGATGGGTGTATATGGGTAGAAGAGAACCTATACCATGAGTTGTATGAGACATTATTCTATTGTTTTCTAGTAGAACTATATGAATGGACTTCAACACATGCATCCAGATCAAGCTGGTACTATAAAATGTGTATGTTAACCCAAGATGAATATTAGAGGCTGTAGGATGCAGATATGACTTAGACACATGTTGTTGATCACTGGTGGAAGAGAGTGTAGACCAATTATACTATTGATTACACCATTTCTACGTATTCTTTCCTAGAATTTTTTGAGTTCTAGTTTATGAGGGAGCCCTGAGGATCATTTTTGTGTGTTATTCCTCTAACTATGAAGATCTTGGTCATTACCTTCAGTTTATAGGTATTTCCCATGGCCGGCTAAGATTATAAGAGCGCTGGGAGAGGAAGTTAGGGTGGAGGAATATGGAAGAGGAAGAGGAGAGATGAATTAATTATAGTAAATCTCGTGAAAGGGAGATGACTAGACAATGCTAGGTTGCAAGTGTGATGGACATGTGGAGATAGAATTTGTGGGAAGGAGTTGAGTTTCACGCAGAGGACGTGGAACCTGAATAGTATGTGCTACCCCATCTTGGAAAGCATGGGAGAGAAGCCCCAGTAGCTTCTGATGATATTTCATCACATGGAGAAAGGAGAGATGTTGGTGTGCATCTTAACCAACTTGATGACCAACCCCTAGCGCTTGGTTTTCCAAATCAATGGAGAAGTATTGTTGACCTAGTTAGCATCGGTGGGAAAAACTGATCTATGCCTAGGAGATATAATTTCTTGATTATAAAATTCATGGCTGTGTAAGCCATTCCTTTATTTGGAGGTATTTTTGGACAAGGTAAAAATACGCAAGGTTTGGAAATTGCGTCTAGGAGTGGGGCAAGACATATAACTAGTAGTGGTAAAATATCACAAAACATTTGCATGTAGTTCAGTGGGACGTTGGGAACACTAGATACAACCACTTCAGGCCCATTTCTGACTACATGAGGTGGATATAATGGGTCGGGACCTAGGGTATCGAGTGGATCTAGTGGAGGAGGAAACATCAAAGGAAAAAAAGGCTCTAGATAAGTAGGAAAAGGGCCTCAACCACCTCTATAGGTATTATTTGAGATATCATTTCACTTACCTGACTATAGGGGGTATTGAAGATGTTGTAGAGCATGTGCACAAGTGTGAATTACTATGTCGTGTGAAAGAAATCAGTACCCTGAAGCAGAAGGCAAGTCATTTTACAATAATTTTGCAAGGTCACATGCATAGTTGGTATAGGAAGTATGACCCCCATCATATTGTGGTAGAATAACTGCATTTACAAATGCCTTCCTAAAAGAGTTCCATATCCTTGAGTTTGAGCAGAAGAAAATCAACACTTTGAAGGATATCTAAGACTCTCTTGTCTAAACTATCCTATGAAATTCACACTTCTCAACTTGCTCAATGGTTTTTCAGAGGATTGATAAAACCATTTAGAAGGGCTCTGTAGCACAAGACTTTCACAGACCCACATGAGGCATTGAAAGATGCCCTGTACATTGAAGCTATTGGGATCATTGATAATAGTGTTATTCCTTTTCTGGAGGCTCAAATTTATGCAATAGCCAAGCAGTTGGAGAAGCTATCTACAAACTTAATGCACAAGGTTCATAGTGGGCTTTGGTGTACAGACTATGTAGTGGAAGGGCATACAAAGCATATTTTCCCTTAGAAATTGGTATGCGTTATGGCCATAGACTGTTAAGTTTTCCATAGGGATCAAGATGCAAGTAGATTCCCTCTACTAACAATAAAAAATATGCAAGAGTGTTTCTTGTTACTAAAATATTTTGTACCTCTATGATCCATAATACCAAGGATTACAAACTGATTGATCAAATCCATGATGTTATTGATCTTTGTGTGCACCAAACTTTTCTTGTAATTATTTCAAAGGATGATTGCCATCGTTATGAAGGGAACACAGATGGATGAGTGCATGGAAAAGGTTTTCACGAAGGATTTTGTGGGTCGTAGTAACTGCGGAAGAGGACAAAGTGAATTCTCAAAAGGAACTTGTTATAACTGTGGATCTATAGAGCGTTACAAACATGAGTGTCATAATCTGTTATAATGCTCATGGTGTGGAAAGAAACATAAGTAAGTAGAATGTTTAGAGCTCTATGAGAAATATGAACTAGTAGCACCAGAAGGACAAAGGTGCTGGGATGCTAAGCATCAAGAATTTCGATTCATAGTGGATGCCATGAGTGGTGTGTGAGTCAAGGCTAAAACATGTATTGGTGACGGCGTGATGAGAGGTTGTAAGTGCTAGGGAGATGCCAAGACAAGGGACATTAGTTTTAAGAGAGGAAGTGATACATGGAAAGTATCTAGACCTTATTAGAAAGAGGAGTATCAAGAGACTATGGACATGGTTTGGAGTTTGCAAGGGGAGATCCAATGTCTAAAGGAGTAATCAAAGTAGCTAGAGCAAAGGAAGAATGCCAAGACTCCAAAGGATGACCTAGATGAGGTCAAGGAAATATGTAGGATGTTAAGGCAAGATAATATTATTCCCCTATTAGGATAATGGCTGAGGGAGAAGGTACCACATGCCAGAGAAGAGCGTGAAAGGTAGGTTTTGTGTGCAAACATTCCTCCTCACAGCCTTTCCTATGATAAGGAGATTACTTTAAATGCAATTATTAATGGATTGCTTCTAAGTAATATCCTCATTGATGTGGGTGTAGAGGTAGATATTCTTACCTTAGATTCATGGCATCAAATGGGAAACCCCACATTACAGCCATCTTCAAATGTGATGTATATGGAAAACAAGACTAATGCAATGCCCATTGGAGTCTTGAATGATGTAGTTATCACCATTCAAGGGGCCAATTTCACTGGAGACTTCAAATTCTTGGCGCTCACTGAGGCAGACAAATTTACCTCATTGCTTGGGTGCCCATGGTGTTATACGAACAATGTCAACTTACGGTTTAACAATGGGTATATCAGCTTTGAGAACAAGGAAGAAAGGGTGACCATTCCTTTGATAGATGGGAATTCAACACCCTATACTAATCCCATAGGATAATAATTCCTTGACAGGATCTATGTGCACTCCATTAGAGATCATGAGATAATTCATCCCACAGAGGGAGTCATCTAGTTTGAAGATGCTTAATCCTTGAGTGACACCACTAGTATGGCATGTGACAATTGGATGAATGGGACTGATGATTTGATTGGGTGATGGTTGAGAGCATCTATAACAAGGGTAAAAAATGCATGCTCAGTCAAGTGCCTAAGAGGAAAGAATTTACAAAGTTACTATTAAGGAGCATATCCTGAAGTTTTCTTGCGATAAATAGAAGCTCAATGGAAAAATGAGGACAAGAGGAGGGGAATGCATAATTATAATTGGATGTTAGCCATTCTGAAGGTATGTGCGAGGTCATAGATAGTTCTGATGAGCGAGCACATTCCTACCACGAGCCCTTGAAAACTAAGAAGGTTAACATTGAGATAGAGACATAACCTAAGAAAGCTATCATTGGGGACTATTGGTATGAAAGGGAAGTGTCAAAGGTCATTCATCTGCTACGCAAGTTCTAGGATTTGTTCCCTCATGGGTATCATGAACTCAAAGGCATCTTCCATTCCTTAGGGGATATGAAAATCAAGTTGAAGGAAGGTGTGCACCTGATTCGGAAGATGCCTTATCTTATGAATCCTAATTAGTGTGTATGGGTCAGGGAAGAAATAAAAAAGATGATAACATCTAGTATCATTGACCCAGTGGAAGAATTAGAATGGATAATCCCAATGGTAATTAGTATCAAGAAGGATGGTAGGATAAGAATTTGTGTTGAATATAGGGATCTGAATGCAGTATGTTTCATCAATCCTTTTCCAACCCCCTTTACTAAAGAAATTTTGGGGATAGTAGCCGAGCGCAAATTCTACTCTTTCATGGATGTGTTCTCAGGGTATCACTAAGTCATGATTGCAAAGGAAGACCAGAGAAAGAAAAATTTTGCCACTAAATATTGAAAAACATTTCTACACAGTTATGCCTTTTCGGTTGAAGAATGCACCTCTTGTGTTCCCACGCATCATGGTACAAGAATTTTAGGAATTCATCCATAAGTTTCTTCAAGTTTATTTGGATGACTAGACCATGTATGGGTTGGTCAGATACCATTGTGACAATTTAATATTGATGTTTGAGCGATGTCAAAAATTAAGGATATCCCTCAACATTAAGAAATGTGTCTTTGCTACTCCATTTGGCACCTTGTTAAGACACATTATATGCAAAGAAAGCTTACTAGTAGATCCTACCAAAGTTGCAATTATTGTGGGGTTAGGGGATTCTAATAGTAAGAGCACAGTGCATGGATTCCTTGGGCACATAGGATATTGCAGGAAATTCATCAAGGGGTATGCCAAGATCTCTACATTGTTGGAGGAATTTATAAAACACAAGATTTCCTTTCAGTGGGGAGAGGTGCAGCAGAAGAAATTTGACACTTTGAAGTATAGGCTTATCATGATGACCATAGTATGTTTCCGCTCTTAAGATAAGCCTTTCCATGTGCATGTTGATGCCTCAAGAACAACTATGGGAGTAGTACTAGCACAACTTGGTGAGGGAATTATTGATCATCCCTTGTGCTTTGCAAGTAGAAAGTTGACACCAATCAAATTGATTTACACAACTACTGAGCGCAAATCATTTCCTATGATCTATGTGTTGCAAAATTTCAAGAAGAATATGTTAGCAACATCATGTATATTCTACATAGACTGGAATTCAAATAATTATTCAACAAGCCCATGCTGCAGGGGTGCATATGTCATTGGGTCCTATTATTTCAAGAATTTGAGTTCACAGTGGTCATAAAACTAAGAAAAATTAATTCAAGACCTGACCACTTATCAAGGATTAACTTAGGGGAGTATGCGCAAACCATTGAGGATACCATGATAGACATGCAACTATTTAGGTTGCAGCGAACACTCTAAGACTTGGAAGACATCACGGTGTTCTTCAAAATAGGTGTGGCTGGAAGGGATGAAGGCTCTGGAGAGAAAGTAGTTAAAAATACATGTCACACCCTATATGTTGATTAGTTGAGACCTGTATAAGTTATGTCATGATGAGGTTCTACACTGATGTGTATTAGAGCATGAGCGCATGGAAATTATGGAGTAAGCGCATGGTGGGATTTCAGGAGGACACTATGCAAGAAATGCTACTGTTTAGAAGATTTTAGTAGCAAGGATTTAGTGGGAAACCATCCACCAGGATTGTATTGAGTTTTGTAAGGCTTGTGACCATTTCCAGCTCCTTGAAAAACTTGGAAAGAGGGATGAAATGCCCTTGCAACCAATAGCCAGTGTTGAACCATTTGAAAAATGGGAAATCGACTTTGTAGGGCTGATTTTTCAGCCACGTGAAGGATTGGTTTGCGGTATATCATCACTTGTCTTGATTACTTGACATGATGGGAATATGCAACATTTATGAAGGATTACACCACAACAATAAATGCTAAGTTCTTATGGGAGAACATAATCAATAGGAATGGCTGTCCTTTAAGTATAACAAGTGATAGAGGTACACAGTTTCTCAATGAAATGGTCAGGATTCTGCTAGCCAAATTTATGGTGGCCCATCACAAGTCTACCCCTTATCACCCTCAATCAAATGGAATTGTTGAGGCATTTAACAAGATACTAAGTCACACATTGACAAAGATTCGTGACATTGGAAGACAAGATTGGGATGACAAAGTATCATCCGTTCTATGGGCATATAGGAAAACATACAAGAGGTTGAACAAGGACACACTATTTCATTTGGTGTTTGGAATTGAGGCTATTTTACTAGTTTAATTCATGTTACCATCTCTTCGTATAGCATGTGCAGGAGGGTTAGCTGATGAGCAAGTGCTAGAAGAAAGGATTGATAATTTGATGCAATTAGACGAAAGTAGATCACTTACTATATGGAATCAAAAGATAGAAAAAACAAGAAAAAAGGTATGCATAATCGTCATATCAAGAAAAATAAGGTTGAGGTTGGGCAGATGGTGTTGTATGATTCAAAGTATTTGTGTCATCCTGGGAAGTTGAAAGTCCATTGGTTAGGAACCTACATCATATCGTACATTCTTGATTCAAGTGATTTCCAGTCACAAGCACTAGATGGGACATGATTACCATGTCATTTCAATGGGAGTAGATTTAAGCCCTACTATAAATAAGTCTTCTTGGTGTTTGTAATAGGGCAATGTTTCTAATTAGCTTAGATTTCCCTTTATGCTTTTTCTTTTCTTTTGTTTTCTTTTCTCATTTCTTGTTCCTTTCTTTTTGTTTCATTCTTCACCTTGTGTGCTGGTAACCACATTATATTTCCAAGGATTTGTATGCACAAAGGACCGCACATCATTTAAGTGTGGAGTAGAGTAGTATAGCACAAAGTTTGAGTTGACAGTAGAAGTTGTGGTGAATGGCCCGGTTGAAGGAGAAAAAAAGTGTGTAAGGTTGAGAAAGTGCGTAGGAGAAGAAAAATAGTGCATAAGGTTCAGAAAGTGTGTAGGGAAACAATGAATAATGAATTATGGTGTCAAGGAGGCTGTAAAAAAGAAAACTTATAAAGGATGAAAAGTGCAGGAACAACATGAGGTAGGAAAGGGTAAAAATTAGGAAAAGGACAGAAGAAGTGCCTACGACACTATAGACGTGCACGTAAGATTCTCTGGTCAGATTAGATTTTTGCATGCCAAAAGGTTGTAAAGGATTTTCCGCACAGGATGTGATGTGTGGGTAAGGGCACTTAAAGTAGGCTTAGTGGAAAAAGATGCATTTAATGTTAACATACATTAGTAGGTGGCATAGCATTTATTGTTAAAGGGAAGTAAAAACTATACATATAAGGTTGGGAAAGTCATTGTTTATCTTGATATTACAAAGTTGAAGCGCTCTCATGAACTAGGGCATCTAGAGAGAAATTTGTGTGAAGGAAAAAGAATCTAAGAAATATTATTATGTGACTAGAGTGAATTTGCAAACCAGAAGGAAGGAGTACACAGGCATGAGGAAAGGTTATTTTTGGTGCACCGTCTTGTGGAAGATTTTCCTAGTTAGGGTCTAGCATCTAGGGCACGAAGATAGAAGGATTTATTCCAAGAGTTGATCTTTAGAGTTGATTTTGGAGTGTATTAGAGTATCAGAGTAGAGTGAATTCATATTTATCCCAACATAAAGTAATGTACCCAAGAAAGCAACCATTTCACCAAATAAAACAAAGGGCAAGGGCAAAGGAAATCAAACCACTTCCGTCGTGAGCACCAACGGAGAATGGTATGCGGAAATGCAATACCTATATGAAGTATTGCTAGGAAAGGAATGGGTGTCACATTTGAGGAAAATGATGGTGAGAGATTATAACCATCACATGAGCATAATTGAGAAGGAAATGGCATTAGATTTGGTCCATCCAACTAACAAAAGGATACGAGATGGGATGCCTATTTACAATGATGAGGTCAAGGTCAAATTGTAGAAGTCAAGATTATTGCAATTTTATGAGTTACCTTACATTGGTAATCCTAAGTGTCTTTATTAATGGTTAATGTCATGCATGCATGAGGATCACTTTTATTTTGTGGGGTGCATGATGTGCATAAAACCACATCTGATATCCAAGTTCACAGGCCTCCTTTGTGAAGGAGATAACATAAATGATGATTTGAGTGACAAGGAGGCTATCAAGTAGACTGTAGCCATGTATGACTACAAGAAGGGGTAATAATACTTTGAAATCACCAAAATTCTAGACCCAGTCATGAGGATGATTGCATGCTTGGTAACCAAGTTGAATGATCACGAATGATGGACACAAGTGAACAAGTCATGGCTAAATGTATGCCAAAAGATATCAGATGTAACAATCCATAACTTGTCTACTTTCATTGCAGATGAGATCATAAGTAACGTGCAGGATGGAGAAAATATATTTTTCGATAACATCCTCATCACCATTGTTTTTCATAAATTAGAGTGCTAGATGGGCTAGAAAAATTTGTTTGGAAGTATCTAGATGAGGATCCCTCGCTCGCAAAAAGATTTGAAAAATAAAATTGTGAAAAACATGACAACTGCTCACAAGGCGCACCTAAAGAAGTGGTATAAATAGATGCTTGATGCATTTGGGGTAGATTGGAGGATCCCTAAGCATTTTTCCATGCTTGTGGATGGAGAATAAAAATTTGTAGTGTACCAACATTTCTGCATTGGCAGATTTACTTTTAAAAATGGGACTAAGGGTCCATGGTGTAAGCTTCCCTTCTCCTTTGCCACACAATACTTTTAGGCAAGGGTCAATAGGTTCAAGGAAGCCAAAAGACTAAGGTTATACCTTATTCAAGTGGACCAAGACCACCATGAGCTATGCCAAAAGCTTGTGTATCCTAAAAATCACATGTACATGGAGAAGTATGTCTCCCACAAAATTCAAATGATGAAACCAATAATGCTACCAATCGCTGAAAGGGCTGCAAAAAGAATATATCTTCGTATAAGGCCAAATTTTGAGAAATGCACATATTTGGAGAATGATGTCTCCTTACTAGAAGACCCCATAGGAAGAAAGAAGGTTGTGTTGAAGAAGAGAGAGAGAGAGAGAAGAGGGGTAGGAGAAAGCACCAAGTGTGGAGACCACACAATCGGTGGGCATTCCTGAAGCAGTCATGAAGCCTAACACTTATGCAAGGAGGAAGAATTACCATGTTAAGGAAAATAATCTAGAAGAAGTGCCAAAACATGAAGAGACCCTCACCCATGAGGAATTAGTAAGGGAAACATCACTTGTCAAAGAGAAGGAAAAGGAAGAATCTCATGTACTAGAATCCCCAGTAAGGAAGAAACAGAAGGTAACTGATGAGGTAGATTTCGAATAAATGGAGAGTCTAGATGCCTACATCGGTGACAAATATGATGATGAAAATCCTGAAGGAGGTGAAGAACATGCAGTCTATGATGTGCATGATTCAGAGGAAGAAGGATATGAGGAGAAGAATGTCAAGGAAGAAGTTGAGGCTTAAGGAAAGGGGCTGAGTGAAGAAGTAAGCACCATGAATCAAATAACCCCAAGCCTCAACAAAAAAGAAGTAGAGAAATCCATAGAGAGATAAGTGGATGGAACCATGAAGAAGCTAGTGGAACAAGAATTGGAAAGGAGCGCAGACTAAATTATAAAAGAGATAGAAGAAGAAAGCATTGGGAAGGAGTATGATAGCATGGGTGGAGATCTTAAATTGGTAGTTAGCTTCCTAAATGCTATGTAGATAGGTAGGAAATGTGTAGTAGTAGCACAATGGCAGGGAATGGGATATATTGATGATCCTACTAAGGTGCTACGTGCACGCTTCCAGAGCACTGTACCTATAGAGAAACTCCTAGCAATGTCATCATTTGATGAAGAAGACGTGTACCCATAGAGGAGAAAGATGTTATCTTGGGATTTTGAGTATCATGTGGATGAACCAAAATTTGAAGTAAGTCAGAAAGTGTTAATGAAGGTGTTCAAAGCCAAAGGGATATATCCATTGGTGAATGCTCAACAACTATCAGATGAATAGGTCTATAACATGATTAACAAAATTTTAGTCAGAATTGAAACTAGACTATTCAAGAGAAATGATAGAGTGAAATTCCCAGAGGAGGAATTGGAGAAGACGAAGGAGCTCGTGCAGAAGAGAAAAGACCTAAAGCAAGAGGATTTGATCAGTGCTCAACTAAGGTGTGAACTATAGGAGGAAAAATATAAGGTGTACGAAGTCTCCAAGAAGGTGGAGATGATTACAAATGCAATTTTCCTGAAGCACCCCGATTTAACACTGCATGATCAGAAGTATGAGTCAACTTTACAATGTCTAGAAGATCTGACTCACATTATCATAATGGAGAGGTGACCACTTGCTTTGGAATCTGCAGAAGAGGTGTAGGTGCACCAAGCGAAAGAGAACAAGATAAAGGTTATTTATATTGTGGCTTGATATACCAAACTTCTAGTAGAATTTAAGTTCTCTATGCAAATCAATGAATATTCCTATGATAACTGCATGGATAGGGATAGAGTGACAAGTATCTTGGTTGCCACCCATGAAATGGAACTCAAGGATTTCCATGAGAAAAATAAGGGGAATAGAGTGGAGAGAGATAAGATCTTGACCAAGGTGGAGAAGAAATTATAAGCAGTCAATATATTATAGGGATAAAAAGCCAGTTGAAGGAAATCTACCCTCAGATCACCACAGGATAGATGCCCTTGAGGAATTGGGGAAATAGTTAGAGGGTATTATTGAGGCCATGAGTGTAAAGGGAGAGGAGTTGATTTTTGAGGAAGTAAGCACCCTGGTGGGTGACCTCAGTTAGCAAGATCAGAATTAGGTTGATGTCTAGGAGAAGTTAGAGGAAGAATTAGGGAAGGATTTCCCTCTCCTCCAGAAATAAACCAATTCCCCATTCTTTCATTATTTCTCCCATTTCTTCATTCTTTTATTCTCCCATTCCAACCATTTTTAAGAGCCCACCATTGTTTATTCTTTGAAGATTGTTTCTGAGGATGGAAAATAGGTGTAGTGTGGGGTGATGTTGGGCCTTGGATTATTAGCTAAGTACAAGAAGGTGCATGGGTGTCTGAGACCTAGTTGAAGAAGGGCACTTGGGGTTAAAGGCACACAGAGAAGGGTTCTAACATGGTTTTGCAGAATGTATGGTGCGTGTGCGTAACAAAAGAAAAGTTTTGGAATTAGCCATATTTGGCATCCTAGGTAGCACTGGAGAAAAGTGTAACCCTTGTGGATAAGGTGCCAGCCTAACAACTGTAGCATCAAAAAGGGAATATTCCATGCACGCGATGGAAGGTTCTAGAATAACATCATTGCACATAGTGGAGAGCTCAGATCAAAGGAGGCATGCTCCATGGGAGGAACACTTGGACACTTGGCAGCTGATCTGTTACCTCTGAAGAAATGGTAGTGAAAGCAAGAAAGCTATATATTGAGGTGTGCAGGTAGCAAGAAAGAGGAGATAAAAGTAAGATATAGAGAAAAGGGAGAGCATAGATAGACATAGAGTCATCCTGAGAGAGCAAAGGTATGGGGAAAGAGGCAAAGATCTATAGAAATACCATGGAGGATTTTGTAGGTTGGGATTAGGAGAATGTAGGAATCATGGTACATTTAGAGGGATGGATCTGCATTCTTCTTTGTAATGTGATGAACATAGTGTAGTTTTGATGCATGACTTGGCTCTACATGGTCTAAGGGTATGTTATGATCTCAAGGGATGTAATGTGGTTATTGAACCTATTAATCTAAATATATGGCTCTGTTATGAAGCATATAAGTGTTCAAGAGTATAATACTTATGCATTTATTTTCCGTATGAACCATCTCCATATGTTTTCGCTATTTCTCTTTTCTAATGCAATGGTGACAACTCATCCTAGGTTCTTAGAATTTTGCATGGTTCTTTACTATCCATTTCCATTTGAATAGATGTCATAAGATGATGTTTTTTGACAAGAATCATGTAAAGTAGAGGCTCGGTGCTCGTGCATGCCTCGGGTGAGAACCCAGCACCCGTTGGGTGATAGGTCGATGTGCATGGGATTAGACTATTGGTCTAAGGGTATAAAATATGACTACAGGATTTTTTGATCATGGTTTGAAAATGAAAATCATGTATATAAGATGTAAAGACAATCACAAATGTCTTATAATGTTGGTTCAGATGTTACAATTGGTTTTTAGGTATATTCTTAGACCTTGTCCTTGTGAAAGCATGCCCTGTCAAATTGAGTTGGACTATTTTCATCATGGTGATGAAAAATTGATCATCGGAGAAGGTGGAGTAGGTTGTTTCGGAGGTGTGGATTAATTTTTAGGTCCTATTATGTAAGATTAAGAAATTTATGTGATTTTTTCCCTTACTGAGTTTGTGGAAGTGAGAATTTGAAGTTGAATTGGAATTTTTGATGCTCATTAGTACATGTGTTATTTACATGGGGACCTAAGCTCTTAGGGAAATTTGAAAAGGTCTACTAAGAAGGTTTTCCAAGTGGAATGAGGTCATTTACATGTCATAGGTTTATGAACAATCGTTAATATGACAAACTATTTTTAAAACCTCTTAAAACCCTAGGTTTAGATTGATGGAGAATAAGTTCATGGTACATTTCCAAAGAATATTATTTGATCAAATTTGATAATTATAGTTTTTAAAGGACTCTCTCAGGTTTCTCCATGTGTAAGTTAGGTTTTGTGGTTGCGTGTGGACCCCACTCAAAAAGGCAAGTTTCTGAATATTTTAAGTTTTCTCCAAAATTTTCCATTAGAACTATTGACTAAATTGGTTTTATATGAATTATGTTAGATATAATCATTTTTTTAGAGGTTTCATAACAATTGTGTGCCTTTAGGATATCTATTGAAGTCCATTTGTTATGATTATTTTGTCGTTGTTTTAGATAGTTTTAGATGACCTGGTTACAAAAGATTTTTGGAGGTCTTACTGTATAATTTATAAAATCTTATAAACTTGATGATGACCCTAAGCTCATTCTATTTCATTTGGTATATTACACTTGTATGTATGAGGTCATTTGATGTGGTTTTGGGCTTCATTTCTAAAGACTATTTTTTAGGAAGCTTGTTTTTGTTTGTTCTTAAGTGGCTTCATGAGGTTAGATGTTGGTTATAAGTTTTTATAGATTTATGGATATGGTTTAAGGATTATAAAACATCTATAAGTGGTGTATGAGTTTTGGTGATTGCCATTTTTTCATAAGAGATTTCAATTTTGGCAAGTGGGCTTTTAGAGTGTATTAGGGATTCTTATGTCCTAATGGAGGTTTTGAGGTTACTCATGCTATTTCAAACCTATATGGTCTTATGGATGATGTTTCTAGGATGTTATAATTATTTTTAAGTGTATTTTATCTATGATGGCTGACCTAGGTGAGTTATAATTATGAGACAAGTATATAAACATGTTATAAGGATCATTTGAGATAATTGTGAGATAGGAGGAAAAGTGTGAGTTGAAGGGTTGTTTGTGAAAGTAAAGGAGGTCCTTCTTACCATTAAGAGAGTGAAATTAATATGTGATGGTTTTCTAGAGAGATATTTGATGTTGGTGAGCTAGGTTAGGTGTTGAAATCAATTTGAAGGAAGAAGTTATTAAGCATGGAGGATAGATGGTAGTTTTGAGAAAGATAAAGATAAGGTGAGCTCTATGATGTCATTATCAGTTGTTGATGCAAAATTTCAGAGATGAAAATAATATCAGGTGAATTTTTTTGGTGTTGAGTCATCTAGGCGGTCAGTGCCTCCTTGTAGGGTTGGTGCTCCTTGTGGGGTTAGCTCTTCTTATAGGGTTGGTGCTTAACTATATTTTAAACATGGACATAGTAAAGTTTTGTTTCAGTGGGTTTTCTTCCCCTTAAGGTTTTCCTACTTATAGATTATTTATATGTGTTGATGTGTTCTCCTTTTCTTGTGTTTTTTGATCATTATTGAATGCATGATTAATGGTTAACGATTAATGAATGATTAAATTTTAAGTGATTGAATGTTTTAATGCCCACTAATTCACCCTACCCTCTCAGTGGTTGTTCTTTGAACAAAAATTTGTTGTGATTTTTCCATAAAAAAACTCAATTTTTACTAGTTATTCTGCTAAATTATTTAATAACATGCATACCCCCAAAATTAAAAATTCTCATAACTCATAATCCACACACCCAATTTTTACAAAATTTTACCAATGAAATCTTGCAAAAAATTCCTTTAAGTTGAATGTAAGAACACTACAATTTATGCTTTGTATAATTTACAACATATATTACAAATTTTCAGGCATTGGGGTTGCCTTTTCAAATCTACGAAGTTCTCAAAAATAAAAATTCTTGAAAATTAAAGCAGAAGGTCCTAAGACCAAATATAGTAGTTTTGAACCAGTTTTGTTCCAATCTGACGTCCATAATACCTTAGCCTAAAAATAGTAAGTTTTGCAAACCCTCATATGTCTAAATATAGAAAGTTTATAAAATCAATGAACTCTTAGCATCCTTGTTACTCCAAACAAGTAAAAACCATCAGAAAGTGAAAATTGATAAAACTTACTAAAAATAGTCATCCTAATCAAGACTTGCCAAAAAATAGAAATTCTTGTAATCGAGCTCAAGTCATTTATATCAATCCACATTCCAAGTATCTCATTAATTTTTTTCCATCATAAAGATCAAGTATTTAGTTCTAGAACTAATCTCAATTGAGATCACTGAATATCCCAATGTGGGGGACAATGATGTTACCCACATGGAATTAGAAGACCTGAAATCTAGAATATTGAACTAGAAAGGAGGATAAATGGAGGAAAATATAGTCTCAAGTGGATTATTGGGGGTAGGAGGCCATATTTTGTCTATTTATATCATGTGCACATCATTAGGATCATAACACCAAAACAATCATGGTAGATGAAAAATCGAGCTTCACATTCCTTACATAAAAGGGAATTTTTCAATGCTTTAAGATTCCCACCAATACAAACATGGTCATCACAACAAGGGATTATGTATAGTAGGAGTGGGAAACAATTGAATCATATCTCTAAGGCCTAGGACTTGGTTCATGGTTAAAACATGACATATAATCCTATCATATCCCAAAGAATCTATCAAGGAGAAAATTCCATGAGGCATCCTCATATGCCGTTGTGATTATAAGAAGAATAATATTTGAGGAGACAACAAAATATTTCGAGGATTGGATGGCTCAGTTCATCCTGGTGGCCACAAAAGGAAATAAAATGGTGGATTGGGGGTAAATCATAAGTGAAAACATTCACCGATAGTTATTGTGGTTATCCTCCACTAAGAAGGTCATAATGAATTATTACCTAGTTTACACCCTTACTTTAACAAGACCCTTTTGAGTCCTATCGACTACTCCCAATGTTCCCCAAAATTCACATGGTTACAAGAAGTATCCGCAACTCACTCATAGGGAGATAAATTTTTACTATGCTAAGTTGAATGATGCATTCACCATGTTCATCATAATGTTTCTCAATAACAATCCATAATGGATAATCTCTTCCTAAGTAGTTACATTGATTGAAAAGTATAGGATCCTCTTCATCCAATTCCCACCTTCACCTACATCAAGTTCAAAGGATAATATCTTGCCCTTTGAAGGCTACCTAGTTACCTGAGTGATAAGATCATGTTTAAACTATGCCGAGAGTTATCTCATGTTCATACAAAGTGCAAGACTAAAAATAAAACTATGTGACTTATCATCTCCCTATGAATATACACATGCAAGAATGCCACATATGTAGAAAACATTGAAACATCTTTCAAAACTCTTAATTTATAATCCTATATATCTTGATATGACTTTGATATCAAGGGAAACCTAGATAATTTCACCTTGTCATGATTGTATCATGCAAAATTTTAATTAAGGACTACTGGGTAAATTACATGGATGATTTGAGGTCAAAAATAAGGATCACATATGGATGATAGTGGAATAAATGAAATAATTAATTTTAAATGGTTTATGGATGGGATAAAATATGATGGGTTAGACTTGTTTAGTCCTAGATTCCACACAGTGTAATGTTACCCTTTTCACCCCACTCCATGTAACATAGGGAATTAGGTTATATAAAAGAGAGGGCCATGAAAATGATCCAAAGGTCAAAAGAATGGTTCAAGAAGAATAAAAATTCCTTCATCGAGTATGATGGTCCTTTTTTATCAATGTAGGCAAGTTTGTCACACTTCCTCCCTTAAGCCATCTAAGAGATCCATGGGCTCTACTCATTTACAGGAGTCCTCCAAGAGGAAAATTATGGATGCAAAGTGCACCAAAGATTCCCCTCCTAGGAAGATTCAAAAGAAGGTGAAGTTCATTGAAAATCCCATTGACCTTCTTAAGTTATGTTAAATTCATCCATCGTAGTCACCTATTCTTCACTAGCATCTAAGCGTGTCCTTCTCAATGACAGAATCATCCCATCATGAGCAGAATGTGATCCCTTGTAAGGCATATAAAATTTCACTAATGCATAATTTTGTGTCTACTTTAGTATAAAAATTCCTATGGATACAAGATATTCTTGTAAGTGAGTCAAGACATGTGTAACAAGTTGTACCACCTAATTTTAGGGCGATCTCAAAATTTACGAAAAAAAAATGAGGTAAGAAAGTGGAAATAGCCTCCTATTTCTTCACTGAGGCCTCTGAATCCTAGTATGTGGAGGTTTCCCAACCAAATGTTATAAAACTTGTGGAAGAGATGACTCAAAATGAATATTATTTGATCTGAATCTCCTTAGGGAAATCCATGTACAAATAATATGGACACATGTTCAAGGATTCTACTATCTGCTTGTTTGCTAGGAATGAAGAGTACAAACAAATTATAGGGTAATTGGAGGAGCATGTGAGAACTCTCACATCCTATATGCATTCCTTCCTAAATCCCAATGTGGAACCCATTCCTCTTATGGAATTCATCCCTCTCATCAGAAAATTTAATCCTCATTTGATCAAGAGAGCCCAATGTTACACCATGAAAGGGAAAGCCAATGATAAGTGGGTTGAAAGGATTCTCGAGAAAGGGAAGGTACTGATACAAGAGGTTCTCTCCTTGTTAAATTATGTTCTTGATAATATTTTAAAAAAAGATTACATGGGAATATTGAGAGGAAGAATACTCATTGGGATACTGTGTTCCCACTTGTGTCAAAATGAGTTACCTTGATTCCCACACTCTCATGAGTAGGAATGTGTTTGCATTTGTTGCTGATAAATTGTCTCCAATTTAGAACCACACAATGAATTCTATCTTTGAGATGATAAACGAAACTATCTCTGAACTTGAATCTTTTTGAAAACATGCCTTCAAGATATTAGTTGATGTCAACAACTATGTACAAAAGCTCGTATCACATCCAATCACTGAAAATTTGCCTTTGGAAGGACTCATTGGTTTCTTCCAAGAGTTATTCTAGAAATATGGAATTGATCCTTTCTCCTTCAACGAGGATACTTTGGAGTCCCTTGCATATATCAGAGGATTGATCTCTAATAATGTGGAAGATCCTAAGGTGTGGTTTAATCAATGCAGTTGCATATATTCCTAAGACATGGATCAAAGTGTTGAGCTATGTTTGTCTTCTAGATCTAAAAAAGGTGTCACATGTGGTAGCCAATTTCAGTAAAGATCTCAAAGGCCAAGAGCTCATTACATGAGTTTATCTTCATAATTCACCAAGGGAAAGATCTTTAGTGGTAAAGGATTCATCTTCATAAGATTGATACATCTCTTCTTCTCTCTCCATATTCTAATTATTCATTAAGAATATACTTTTCACTATTTTGTCTTATTCACTTAAGTGACCTTTAATTTGACATTGTAGGAGTTCTTTTTCATTAATAAAAAAAGTATCAATTTTATTCACTAGGAATATGAATGGTCATAAGTGATGGAAAAGGTGAAAATGAATGTGGGGGGGAGATGAAAGGACATTTTAGAAAGGGTTCTCTATTCTAAAAGGTTGGAAATTATTGATTCTTATTTTTTGGGAATTGTATCAATTATAATATAGAAAATAAATCTACATTTCTTCTACATCCTTACCTATTTTGTTCTACTCTCCAAATTTACAAGCATTTTAATCTTATACAACCAAGAAGAAACATTGTGTCTTTGATGAATGAATCCATAGAAATTTATGTCTCTGATTTATTAGTCTTGCTATTTCTTACGTGGTTGATTTAATTTTATTGAATGTGGACCTAATCTTGTTAATGCATGTGAAATTTTTAATTTTACTCATAACATTAACCCCTTCTCTCTATTTCCCCATCTCCTTTTTACCTCTTTTTAGTGAAAATTCATCCCTTATACACTATACAAGAAATTTTCCATAGGTTTAGTTGAGTATTCCTATGTGATCCCAGGCCTAACAACGACCCCCCAGTTCTATTTAGTTTACATGTAATACATTAGATCCTCCCCATACCCAATAAGGAGGGGCTTAGCCCCATGACCATTGGTGAAAACTAATAATCTTCCTACAAAAATTATGTCACCAACAAGGATGAAGATGGGAATCAATACCCTAGAAATATACTTGTTTTTTAAGTCTTTCCTTCTTCCAATCCACCCGTAGACCATGATGATTTGAAAACTTTAAAACCATCCACTTTTTATGATCGATGTTGCCACAATTATTCTAGAACACAATAAGCACTTGAAACCAAGATGTTTTCATATCTCACTAACTAAACCCAACTGCCCACGACATTTTTCTAGATTTGCCCACTCACACAAGAACCACTGATATATTGTAGTTTCATACAATAGATGAACATAGATTTTTTCACAATATAAGTAAATCTCTACCCTAAAAGTTTCTTTTTTCAATTCCCAGAGTTCCAATAGATGAAAAATCAATGAAATATGGAGCATGGGATCTCGGTGCAAAGATAAACACATTGACATTGGTTTCATTTCAATCTAACATTGGTAATCCCACTTAATAAAAATAACAAGTTCTCTATACAATGAAATGCTAAAAATAGCAACTCTTCTAAAATTAAAAAACCCTTATCATTCATAACATCTGGAAATGAGAAACACCAACCATGGCAAATCAAGTAGCTTACGAAAAAAAAAAAATTGGATAAAGAAAATGTTGTAAAATAGAAAATTTCTAAAAATATTAAATAATCATCACTTTTATTATTCTAAGTGTGCTTGGAGATTAATAGAACAATATTTTTTCAAAATTGACAAAACATCCCAAAATAGTAGCTTCCAACCACACCTACCAAAAATAGAAAGTTTCATTTTTCTGTGTAGAAATTTGTAGGTGGATCTTTTTTCACTCATCTTGTTGATTTTTTCCATCACCATGAGGTAAATAATATGGTTATTGTCTTAAACAAGAAAATAAACCTATGTCATATTTCAAAGGATCCTAAATCATCATTTTGATCATGTTGGTGTCAAGGATCATATCAGAGCACATCAAGGCGTAGCAAGTGAAACTAGGAACATTATGGGGTCGGTAAATATTTGGAAAAGAGTCAAGATTTCCATTTAAATACAAATTCATTAAGAGGTTGATCATCATAATCATGATGAGATAATCTCATTGTGATTGAGGAAGGAAGCTATCTCAAGAAATGCATACCTCACGAAGTGTTTCTAAACACTTGAACCATTCTTAAAAATGAGCACATATATTGTGGGTCAGAGGAGGTGGAATTCATGGTGTCTTAGTGAAATTTATAGGTCAAAATATGTAGCTCATCATAAAAATCCATTCAGAGGTTAATCCTCCCATTTAGAGGAGGAAGTTTGTTTCTCT
This sequence comes from Taxus chinensis, assembly GCA_019776745.2. Lineage (NCBI taxonomy): Eukaryota > Viridiplantae > Streptophyta > Pinopsida > Cupressales > Taxaceae > Taxus > Taxus chinensis. The sequence goes on from CM034152.1 coordinate 692,125,851, forward strand.
GAGGAGAAAATTTTTTTTTGAAGCAATGCTCAGTTATTACAAATCATGTTCCATTAAGATGAAATGTTTTCCAAATGAAGTCAATGGTGAGTGGGAACCTCATGCAGGAGCATCATCAACAGGAACAACAACAAGGAAAATTTTCATTCAATCGATAGTTGGATAAGTTTAAAATAAAGGAGTTAGGCATGCTCAGTCATGAAGAAGGGGTTTCGATAGAAGTTTTTAAAAGATTGGAAATTCCAATTCTTGTTCCCTCTTCCTCCAAAATTGTAATTCAATTAGAAACCCTATAGGGCTTTTAAGGGGGGTTTTAGTTGACTAAATGTCTTAGGAAGATATTAAGGTGGGTATAATTCATCAAATGCTAGGACTAATAGGTAAGGTATAATCATAAATGATTGGAATTATGAAATATGGTCCCCCTCATGTTGTTTTGGACTTAACTGATATGTACAGAGTCCCAAAACTTTAGTTATAATTCAATAAATAGTTCGGTATAAATATGATTTTTAATGATAGGCATTATGGAGGTTCATAAGGAAAAAATGAGAATTTGAAGAGTGGGTTCTGAATATGAAGTTGAAATAATTTTATAAACTGACAGTTTATATAATAAATAAATACTTGTTTGTTTTTGGTGTGATATCTTCGTTTTCATAGTGTGTTTTTGAGTAGGTTTTACACTATTTACATTAGGAAGGTAATCGGCAATTTGGAGAATCTTTTGAATACTTGCAGCATGAGGGTTATGTGTTCTAACAAGGAGGTTAAACCTAAGCATGTTCTCATCGATTCTCTGTTATTAAATTTTTAAGACTATAACCATGACTATATCTCCTTCAAAAATAGTTTGAGAAGCTAATGTTGTTATGGCACAAGTTGAATATATGGCTATTAATTTGATAATTTTAGAATTGTAATGGAGGATGGTGGTTTTTTTGTGTTGGATTGTATCTATCTCTTTTGGGAATGATTGGTGAATGAGACTGTATTCACATTACTATAGTTATAATTGTGTATGTGAGTGAATATTGTGTGCTCCATAAAAGCGATGAATATTATATCTTGATTGAACCTTTTAGTGAAAATAAATATGGTATAGAAGTGAACTGTTTCAAAGTTGTGGATTTGGTTGTAAGGACGAGGAGACAAATTCTTGCGAGAATTCCTTCATGTACTTGTAGCCTTTTCAATGGTAATATCCTTGTGAATGTATTTGAACTGAAGATGTGAGAAAAAAAATAGGATTCTTGAATCCTTGATATTATGAAGTTATTACAAAAATTTGAGTCCTTGGGATTCCATAGGTTTCACAGTCAGGTCGTATATAGGGCTAACTATTTGGTGAATCAATCAAATAATTTTAACTCGAAATTAGGAATATTAATACTAAAAAAAATATAAGAGGATTAATAATAAAGTTGGAAATTTTATTTGTTAAGGATGATATTTTCTTGATAGTGTTGCCTTAGGTGAAGAAACACAGTCATAACCTAGTTAAAGGTTGGTGATTTTTACAAAGGAAAGATTCTTTTCCTTAGAGTTCGGAAAGAAAATCTAGGTCAATTATGTAAGATTGTCAAGAAGATTTTTAAAATATCCTTGTAACCTACCTTCACTCTAAGTTATATTGATAGAAGACTGTATATACCTAGTAAGGGTTTGAAGAACAAAATGCAAAAATAGGAACCTATAAGGAGTTACATAAAGAGGTAATCTTTGCCCTGATTTGCAGAAGATAGGGGTATGAGACACAAACTCATTAGAGGTTTGATAAATTCAGGAAAAGCTATATTCCTAGGGACAAGTGATCCTTATGGGACACTGAGTAGAGCAAACAAATGGTCTGAGAGAACATAAGAATCCTAGTGTTAGTTAGGAAAAAATGATCTAATGAAACTTTTGGTTATAACATTAAGGCTTAATGAACACTTGTGAAGTGTGTGAGTAAGAATATGGAAGCGTATAATAGTCATGGGGAATATTTTAAATAAAATGTTGCCTTTTTTAGGAAAATGTGTTAGTGGGATATTGATGGATAGATTGTTTTGAACATAGTGAGATGATTGTTAATTGCCTTGGATCATTTTGCATGGAATAATGTAATAACGATTTCAAGTGTTAAAACAAAAAAGTTAGGAGGGACTAGTTTGAGACCATTTGGATGTGAATTAATAAGTTAAGAAAGACTATATATGGTATTCATAGATTCTTAAGATACGAATAGGGCATATTTTGAGTAAGTTGCTTTATCTCTTGAATGAAAACTGATGAAATAATGAGAATATGAAGTCGATAGTGACTAGACAATTTTTGGTATAACCAGCAAGGCTCTTGTGAAATGGAAAATTGATCTTTAGTTGGGCTAAAAAAGGAATTTGGTGTGTGAATTAAGTTACCATGTTAAGAGAAGAAGTGAAGTGAAAAGAGGTTGAGAAGAAAGGGATGAGTGAATACACCAAATCTTACCATGTAAAATATAGGTGAGTTGTAGAGAGAGCAGCAAGCATCAAGAAGAAAGAAAACTTGCATTTTAAAAAGAGCTAAAGTGAGTGAGAACAAAGAAAATATAGAAGATTGAATATCGAATAATCTCTAAGAGAGTTTGTACAGTTGCTTAACATAGGAAAAGAGAGCAATAAGAGAGGAGACAGATATAGAGCGAGATAGAAAGAAATGAAAATGAAAAGAGGAAGAAAAAATGAGAGACCTGTGTGCCATGGGATCATAGAGTTAAAAGAAATAAAGCTATCACAAACTGAGGGTTCTATAGAAAGAGGAAAGAACGAACAATACAAGAGGAAATGGTCCGTGCTGAGGAAAGAAATACAAGTGGCCAATAGAGTTTCTTGTAATAGAGAAAAAGAAGCAACTAAGGGAAATGATTAAAGCAAAGAGGAATAAGAAGACAAATCGAGGCAAAAGGCGGATGAAAAGAAGTAAGAGAGAGATTTTCTTGTAGTTGTGTGAGTAAAGAGAGATAGGCGTGTAGTATGAAATGAGAGTTGGAGGATGATGACGGTGGTAGAAGAATTCTAGTTTATTGAGGTGAAAAAAAAACAAGATGATGCTAGAGTTCATTGTAGTGATAGAAATAAGAAAAGTTACAAGAGGAAAAGATGAAATAGGTGGCATGGAAAGGAGAGTCCTTGTAGGAAAGTAATGCCTCAAAAATTTTATTCTAAAATTAGTGCAAGTGTGTGTCTGGTATGGTGTGGAAAATGAGCTAAGTGAATTTGATGATGAAAGAAAGAAGGGCAATTGGAAAACAAACCACCCAATGGCTACTAAAGAAGAAAATTGTTTTTATGAGAGTTCTTGAGCAAATGTATTAAAAGGAAAATATTTTGCAAATGCATATATGGAATGTAAGCATGTGAATAGAATAAAAAATCTGGTCTAAGGAAAAGGAAGCGCAACAGAGTGTGATGGTAATATGAAAGTAAGAAGTAATAGGCAAGAGAATTAAGACCATGAAAAAGCAAGGATGGATAATGTGGAACAGATTTTACAAGGGTGAAGAGAGACATAATAAAAAATGAATAATATCTTAACCTTTTCTAGTGTTCTATTTTTTTTACAAGTCCAAATGATGAGATCATGAAATGTGTGATAAAGAAGGAGATGAAGAATATGAAAGAAATTTGAAGGAAAAGTAAGACAAAGGAACACCATATGGATCAAGGAGGTATTAAGGAAATAGGGATAATCTCTTCTAATAGTTAAATGATTGAAAAAGTAATAGGATCCCTCGTCATTCCAATTCCCACCGTTCACCTACATCAAGGTCAAAGGATAATATCTTTGCCCTTGAAGGCTAACTAGTACCTGAGTGATAAGATCATGTTTTTTATTAAACTATTGACGAGAGTTTATCTCATGTCATACAACGTGCAAAAGACTAAATAAAAACGATGTGACTTATCCATCTCCCATGAATATAACATGCAAGAATGCCACATAGTAGAAACATTGACACATCTTTCAAAACTCTTAATTTATAAATCCTATATATCTTGATAGACTTTGAGTCAGGGAAACCTAGATAATTTCACATTGTCATGATGGTATAATGCCAAAATTTTAAGGAAGGACTACTGGGTAAGTCAAATTTACATGCTGATTGAGGTCGAAAAAAAGGATTCACATATGGATATAGTGGAATAATGAAATAATTCATTTAATGGTTTAGGGATGGATAAAAATATGATGGGTGAGACTTGTTTAGTCATAGATTCACCACGTGTTGTGTAATGGTTACCCTTTCACCCCACTCCATGAACATAGGGAATAGGTTATATAAAAGAGGGGCCAGGAAACTGATCCAAAGTCAAAAGAATGCGTTAAAGAAGATAAAAAAATTCATTCAATCGATTTAGATGGTCCTTTTTTATCAATGATGTAGGCAAGTTTGTCACACTTCCCTCCCTAAGCCATCTAAGAGATCCATGGGCTCTTCTTACTCAATTTACAGGAGCCTCCAAGAGGAAAATTATGGATTGCCCCCAAAGTGCACCAAAGATTCCCCTCCTAGGAAGATTCAAAGAAGGTGAAGTTCTTGAAAAAATCCCATTGACTTCTTAAGTTATGTTAACTTCATCCTCGTGTCAACGATCTTCACTAGCATCTAAGGTGGTTTGTCCTTCTCAATGAAGCATCTGCCATCATGAGCAGAATGTGATCCCTTGTAAGGAATATAAAATGTCACAAGCATATTTTTGTGGTCTAATTTAGTATTAAAAATTCCGTTGGGACACAAGATAATGCTTGTTAAGTGAGTCAAGACATGTGTAACAAGTTGTTGTACCACCTAATTTAGGGCGATCTCAAAATTTACGACAAAAAAAAAATGAGGTTAAGAAGAAAGTGGAAATAGGCCTCCTATTCTTCACTGAGGGCCTTCGGAATCCTAGTATGGGAGGTTTCCCAACCAAATGTTATTAAAACTTGTGAAGAGATGACTCAAAATGAATATTATTTGATAGGAATTCATAGGGAAATCATGTACAAATTAATATGGACACATGTTCAAGGATTTACATCTGCTTGTTTGCTAGGAATGAAGAGTACAACAAATTATTAGGGTTATTGGAGGAGCATGTGAGAACTCTCACACCCTCTATGAATTCCTCCTTAAAATCCACTTGTGGAAAACCCATTCCTTCTTATGGAATTCATCCCTCTCATCAGAAAATTTAATCCTTATCATTGATAAGAGAGCCCAATGTTACACCATGAAAGGGAAAAGCAATGATAAGTGGGTCTTTGGAAAGGATCTCGAGAAAGGAAGTGTACTGTACAAGAGGTTCTCTCCTGTTAATTATGTTCTTGAATATTTAAAAAAAAGATTACATGGGCTATATTGAGGGAAGAGATACTCATTGGGATACTGTGTCCCACTTGTGTCAAAATGAGTTTACCTTTGATTCACCACACTCTAATGAGTAGGAATGTGTTTTGCATTTGTTGCTGATAAATTGTCTCCAATTTAGAACCACCATGAATTCTATCTTGAGATGATAAACGAAAACTATCTATGAACTTGAATCTTTGAAAAACAGCCTTAAAGATATTAGTTGATGTCAAAAACTATGTAAAAAGCTCTGTATCACATCAATCACTGAAACATTGCCGTTGGAAGATCATTGGTTTTCCAAAGTTATCTAGAAATATGGAATTGAGCCTTACTCCTCAACGAGGATACTGGAGTCCCCGTGCATATTAGAGGATTGATCTTAATAATGTGGAGATCCGAAGGGGTGGGTTTAATCAATCAGTTGCATATATGCCTAGACATGGATCAAAGTTTTTTTTTTGTTGAGCATGTTGTTCTTCGAGATCTAAAATGGTGGTTGTCAATGTGGTAGCCAAATTTCAGTAAAAGATCCAAAAGGCCAAAGCTCCATTACATGGTTTTCTTCATAATCACCCAAGGACAGATCTGTAGTGGTTAAAAGGTATTCATCCTCATAAGATGGATAATCTCTTCTTCTCCTCATATTCTAAGTATTCTAAGGAATATACCTTTTCACGATTTTGTCTTATTCACTTAAGGACCGTTAATTTGACATGGTAGGAGTTCTTTTCATAATAAAAAGTAGTATCAATTTTATTCACTAGGAATTATGAATGGTCAGAAGGAGGGAATAAGGTGAAACTGAAGCGGGGGGAGATTGGAAGGACATTTTAGAAAGGGTTCTCTATTCTAAAAGGTTGGAAATTATCGATTCTTATTTTTTGGGAAGTGTATCAATAATTAATCTAGAAAATAAATCACATTTCTTCTACATCATTACCTATTTGTTTTACTCTCCAAATTTACACGCATTTTAATCTTAACAACCAAGAAGAAACATTGTGTCTTTTGATGAATGAATCCATCGAAATTTAGTCTCTATTTATAGTCTGCTATTTCTTACGTGGTTGATTTATTTTATGGAATGTGGACCTAATCTGGTAATGAATGTGAATTTTAATTTAATAATAACATAACCCCTTATCTCTATTTCCCCATCTCCTTTTTACCTCTTTTTAGTGAAAATTCATCCTTATACACATACAATGAAATTTTCCTCGGTTTAGTGAGTATTTCCTATGTGATCCCAGGCCATAACAACGACCCCCCAGTTATATGTAGTTTACATGTAATAAATTAGCTCCTTCCCCATACCATATACGGAGGGCTTATAGCCCATCAGGACCATGGTGAAACTATAATCTTCCTACCAAAAATATTTCACCAACAAGGATGAATAGGGAATCAATACTATGAAATATAAATGTTTAAGTCATTTCCTTCTGTACAATCCACCCATATACCATATATGATGTTGAAAAACCTTTAAAACCATCCACTCTTATGATATATGTTGGCACAATTATTCTAGAACAACAATAGCCTTGAAAACCAAGATGTTTTCATATCTCACTAACTAGAAACCCAACTGCCCACGACATTTTTCTAGATTTCCCTACTCACAAGAACCACTGAGATGATTGTAGTTTCATACAATATGATGACATAGATTTTTCACAATATAATCTAAATCTCTACCCCTAAAAAGTTTCTTTTCAAGTTCCCAGAGTTCCAATAGATGAAAATCAATGAAATATGGAGCATGGGATCTAGGTTGCAAGATAAACACATTGGACATTGGTTTCATTTCAACGAACTTGGTAACCATTAATAAAATAACAAGTTCTTCTAGAAATGAATATGCTTAAAAAATAGCAACTCTTCTCAAAATTAAAAAACCCTGATCATCATACATCTGGAAATGAGAAAACACCAACCATGGCAAATCAATAGTTACGAAAAAAAAAAAAATTGGATAAAGAAAAATGGTTGTAAAATAGAAAATTTCTAAAAAATATTTAAATAATCATCACTGTTATTATTCTAAGTGTGCGTGGAGAGTTAATTGAACAATTATGTTTTCAAATGACAAAACATACCAAAACTAGTTAGCTGCAAACCACACTACCAAAAATAGGGAAAGGTTCATTTTTTCTGGTAGAAAAGTTGTAGGTGGATTCTTGGTTCATATCAGATTGTTTGATTTTTTTCCATCACCATAGGTAGGTAAAAATATGTTATGTCTAAACAAGAAAATAAAATGTCATATTTCAAAAGGATCCTAAATCATCATTTTGATCATGTGTTGTGTAAGGGGAATCATATCAGAGCAAATCAAGGGCGTAGAAAGTGAAACTAGAACAATATGGTTGAGGTCGGTTAAAATTTGAAAAGAGTCAAGATTTCCAGTTAAATACAAAATCTTCATTTAAGAGGTTGAATCATCATAATCATGATGAGATAATATCATTGGGATTTGAGGAATGTGAGCGATCTAAAGAAAGGATTACCTCACGAAGTGTTTCTAAACATATGAACCATTCTTAAAAAATGGCACATAATGTGGGTACGAGGCATGGCGGAATTCATTGTGTCTTAGTGAAATTGATAGTAAAATATGTTTTGTAGCTATCATAAAAATACATTAAGAGCTAATCCTCCTGCATGTTAGAGGAGGAAGTTTGTTTCTTCTGAGGAGAAAAGTGAGCAGGCATCAAGTGATTACAAACATGTTCAGTAAGATACAAAGTTTTATGAAGGCAATTGTGAAGTGGGAAACTCATGCTAGGAGCATATCACAGGACAAAACAAGGAAAATTTAATTCACTCATGTTGGATAAGTGAGAATAAAGGAGTTAAGGCATGCTCAAGTCATGCAAGAAGGGGGTTTAGATAGAGTTTAAAGATTGGAAAGTCAAAATTCTTGTTCCTCCAAAATTGTAAATTCAAATTATAAACCCTATAGGGACTTGTAAGGGGGTTATTGACTAAAAAGTGTCGTAGGAAGATATTAGGTGAGGTAATTCACAAATGCTAGGAGCTAATAAGGTTAGGTATAATTCTAAATTATGGAATGATGTGAAATAGTGTCCCTCATGTTGTTGGACTTAAATGAATGTCAAGAGTCACAAAAACAATAGTTATAATTCAATAAATAGTTCGTATTAATAAAGATGATTAAATTTTTAATGAAAGGGACAATTATGGAGGTGCCATTAAGGAAAATATGGAGAAAGGAATTTGAAGAGTGTGGTTATGAATATGAGTTGAAATAATTTTATAAACTGACAGTTATTAAGAATAAATACTTTGTTTTTGTGGGATATCTTACTGTTTCATAGTGTTTGTTTTGAGTATGTTTTACTATTACATTGGAAGGGAATCGGAAAATTTTTGAGAATTCATTTTGAATACGGGAAGAAATGAGTGTTGGGTTCTAACAAGGAGGTTAAAACCACTAAGCATGTCTCTCTATTCTATGGGTGGAAATTTTAAGACTATACATGACTGATATCTCCTTCAAAAAAATGGTTTTAGAGAAGCTAATGTGTTATGGCACAAGGGGAAGATATGGATAGTAATTTGATAATTTTAGAATTGTAATGGAGGATGGTGGTTTTTTTGTGTTGGATTGTATCTATCTCTTTTGGGAATGATTGGTGAATGAGACTGTATTCACATTACTATAGTTATAATTGTGTATGTGAGTGAATATTGTGTGCTCCATAAAAGCGATGAATATTATATCTTGATTGAACCTTTTAGTGAAAATAAATATGGTATAGAAGTGAACTGTTTCAAAGTTGTGGATTTGGTTGTAAGGACGAGGAGACAAATTCTTGCGAGAATTCCTTCATGTACTTGTAGCCTTTTCAATGGTAATATCCTTGTGAATGTATTTGAACTGAAGATGTGAGAAAAAAAATAGGATTCTTGAATCCTTGATATTATGAAGTTATTACAAAAATTTGAGTCCTTGGGATTCCATAGGTTTCACAGTCAGGTCGTATATAGGGCTAACTATTTGGTGAATCAATCAAATAATTTTAACTCGAAATTAGGAATATTAATACTAAAAAAAATATAAGAGGATTAATAATAAAGTTGGAAATTTTATTTGTTAAGGATGATATTTTCTTGATAGTGTTGCCTTAGGTGAAGAAACACAGTCATAACCTAGTTAAAGGTTGGTGATTTTTACAAAGGAAAGATTCTTTTCCTTAGAGTTCGGAAAGAAAATCTAGGTCAATTATGTAAGATTGTCAAGAAGATTTTTAAAATATCCTTGTAACCTACCTTCACTCTAAGTTATATTGATAGAAGACTGTATATACCTAGTAAGGGTTTGAAGAACAAAATGCAAAAATAGGAACCTATAAGGAGTTACATAAAGAGGTAATCTTTGCCCTGATTTGCAGAAGATAGGGGTATGAGACACAAACTCATTAGAGGTTTGATAAATTCAGGAAAAGCTATATTCCTAGGGACAAGTGATCCTTATGGGACACTGAGTAGAGCAAACAAATGGTCTGAGAGAACATAAGAATCCTAGTGTTAGTTAGGAAAAAATGATCTAATGAAACTTTTGGTTATAACATTAAGGCTTAATGAACACTTGTGAAGTGTGTGAGTAAGAATATGGAAGCGTATAATAGTCATGGGGAATATTTTAAATAAAATGTTGCCTTTTTTAGGAAAATGTGTTAGTGGGATATTGATGGATAGATTGTTTTGAACATAGTGAGATGATTGTTAATTGCCTTGGATCATTTTGCATGGAATAATGTAATAACGATTTCAAGTGTTAAAACAAAAAAGTTAGGAGGGACTAGTTTGAGACCATTTGGATGTGAATTAATAAGTTAAGAAAGACTATATATGGTATTCATAGATTCTTAAGATACGAATAGGGCATATTTTGAGTAAGTTGCTTTATCTCTTGAATGAAAACTGATGAAATAATGAGAATATGAAGTCGATAGTGACTAGACAATTTTTGGTATAACCAGCAAGGCTCTTGTGAAATGGAAAATTGATCTTTAGTTGGGCTAAAAAAGGAATTTGGTGTGTGAATTAAGTTACCATGTTAAGAGAAGAAGTGAAGTGAAAAGAGGTTGAGAAGAAAGGGATGAGTGAATACACCAAATCTTACCATGTAAAATATAGGTGAGTTGTAGAGAGAGCAGCAAGCATCAAGAAGAAAGAAAACTTGCATTTTAAAAAGAGCTAAAGTGAGTGAGAACAAAGAAAATATAGAAGATTGAATATCGAATAATCTCTAAGAGAGTTTGTACAGTTGCTTAACATAGGAAAAGAGAGCAATAAGAGAGGAGACAGATATAGAGCGAGATAGAAAGAAATGAAAATGAAAAGAGGAAGAAAAAATGAGAGACCTGTGTGCCATGGGATCATAGAGTTAAAAGAAATAAAGCTATCACAAACTGAGGGTTCTATAGAAAGAGGAAAGAACGAACAATACAAGAGGAAATGGTCCGTGCTGAGGAAAGAAATACAAGTGGCCAATAGAGTTTCTTGTAATAGAGAAAAAGAAGCAACTAAGGGAAATGATTAAAGCAAAGAGGAATAAGAAGACAAATCGAGGCAAAAGGCGGATGAAAAGAAGTAAGAGAGAGATTTTCTTGTAGTTGTGTGAGTAAAGAGAGATAGGCGTGTAGTATGAAATGAGAGTTGGAGGATGATGACGGTGGTAGAAGAATTCTAGTTTATTGAGGTGAAAAAAAAACAAGATGATGCTAGAGTTCATTGTAGTGATAGAAATAAGAAAAGTTACAAGAGGAAAAGATGAAATAGGTGGCATGGAAAGGAGAGTCCTTGTAGGAAAGTAATGCCTCAAAAATTTTATTCTAAAATTAGTGCAAGTGTGTGTCTGGTATGGTGTGGAAAATGAGCTAAGTGAATTTGATGATGAAAGAAAGAAGGGCAATTGGAAAACAAACCACCCAATGGCTACTAAAGAAGAAAATGTGTTTTTTATGAGAGTCTTGAGCAAATGTATTAAAAGGAAAATATTTTGCAAATGCCATATATGGAATGTAAGCATGTGAATAGAATACACAAATCTGTCTAAAGGAAAAGGAAGAGCAACATAGTGTGATGGTAAATGAAAGTAAGAAAGTAATAAGGCAAGAGAATTAAGACCATGAAAAATCAAGAGATGGATACATGTTGAACCAGATCTATACAAGGGTGAAGAGAGACATAAAACATGAATAATATCTTAACTTTTCTAGTGTTCTATTTTTTTTACAAGTCCAAATGATGAGATCATGAAAATGATGATGATAAAGAAGGAGATGAAGAATATGAAAAGAAATTTGAAGGAAAATGTAAGACAAAGGAACACCATATGGGATCAAGGAGGTCTTAAGGTAAAATAGGATAATGACAGTGAAGGGTGAAGAAATAGAAAAATAAAAAACAATGAAGACTCACCTAGAGACTTCTATGTGCAAACAAGGTACATGAGGTATTTTCTCCACCTTAGGAGTATGATGTAGGAGAATCATCACAAGATTAAAAAATGGAAATTTTTCATTTATTCATACTTGAAGAAGTTAGAATAAAGGTGTTAAGGAATGCTCGAGTCATGAAGAAGGGGTTTATATGTAGTTTTAAAGCTTGGAAATTCAAATTCTCGTTCCCTCCAAAACTTGTAATTCAAAATATGAACCATGTAGGGACTTGTCAAGGGGGTTTAGTTGACTAAAAATGTCTTAGGAAGATATTAAGGTGAGGTATAATTCATCAAATTCTAGGAAAGATGAAAATATGTCCCCTCATGTTGTATGGACTTAAATGATATGTAAAGAGTCACAAAAAATCAGTTAAAAAATAAGAAATAGTACACATAAATATGATAATTCAAATGATAAGGGAGAATTATGGAGGTTCCTTCAAGGAAAAAAGGGAGGACACCTAAGGAGTGATAATGAAGCTAAGTTGAAATAATTTTGTAAACTTATAGTTATATAAGTAATAAATGCTTTGTTTTTATGTGATATCTTACTTGTTCATGGTGTTTTTTTAGTATGTTTTCCTATTTTCATTAGGAAGCTAATTGGAAATTTGTAAGAAAATTTTTGAATACTTGAAACCATGAGTGCTCTGTTCTAGCAAGGAGGTTAAACCCTAAGCATGTTCTCTCTATTCTGTGTTGTGAAATTTTAAGACTATAACCATGCTGAGATCTCCTTTGAAAATAGGTTTTGAGAAGCTAATGTCTTATGGCACAAGTTGGAATATATGGATAGTCATTTGATAAGTTTATAATGTAATGGAGCATGGTGGTGATTTCATGTTAAATCTATTTTTGGAAATGATTTTGAATGATACTATATTAATGACCTAGTTGTAATGGTGTATGTTTAGTAAATACCATGTTCTCCCTAAAAGTGATAATTGTGATCCCTTGATTTATTCCTATAACCATGACTAAGATCTCCTTTGAAAAGAGGTTTTTAGAAGGTAATGTGTTATGACACAAGTTCGAAGATATGGATAGTCATTTGTTAACTTTATAAGGGAATAGAGCATGGTGGTGATTACATGTTAAATATATTTTTGGAACTGATTGTGAATGAGACTGTATTCATGACCTAGTTGTAACAATGTATGTATAGTGAATATTGTGCTCTCCCTAAAAGTGATAATTGTGATCCCTTGATTTAAACCTATAGTTAAGAATACATTTGGGTCCTAGAAAGATTTTTGTTTCCAAATTTTGTGATTTGGTTTGTTAAGGAAGAGAGAAGGCAATATTGTGAAATGTGTGCTCACCCAGGAAGGGGTAGCAAACAATGCTTGGAAGAAGTAATTCGCATATTCCAAGGAATTCATTGGTAAGATATCCTTGTGCATTTGTTTGAAATTAATATTTGATCCAAAATTAGAGACTTGAATCCTTAATACTAAGAAGTTATTTCAAAATTTGAGTCCTTAGGCTTCACTGAGTTTCACAGTCAAGTCTTGGCTAGGGCTCGCTATTTGGTGAATCAAATAAAATAATTGTAACTCAAAATTAGGAAGATATCATGCTAAAAAAATATTAGAGGATTAAGAAGGAATTTTGGAATTTTATTGGACCTTAAGGATGAAGATTTTCTTGACACTATGACCTTAGGTGATAGAACATAGTCATAAACCTAGTTCAAGGGGTGATTTTACAAAGGAATGATTGTTTTGGCTTGAAGATAGGAAATGAAACATATAAGAAGGTAAAATATATTAATTGGTGTCAATAATAGTTCTTACATTTCCTTGGAACCTCCTTGACTTCAAGTTATATCTTGGAGAAGAATGTATAAGACCTAGTAAGGGTTTAAGAACAAGAATGCAAAACGTGAGCTATAAGGAGTTACATAAAGAGTTTAACTTTGAGATTTTGTAGAAATGATAGGGGAATGGAGAAAAAAAAAATTGTGTTAGAACTTCATGGGAATAGCTATAACCTTATGGACACTAGTGGAGAAAAACAATTGGTCTTGAGAAGACTTATAGGTAAGTCCTAAAGAAAGTTAGGAAAATAATGAGATAATGACCTTTTGGTTATCAAATTATGCGTAACTTTAACATTTTTTGAAATTTCTGAGAAGGATTATAGAGATAAGAGGAATTGGGAAAGCTTTAAGATAAAATGTTGCATGTTTTAGGAAGAAGGTTCTAGTGGGATATTGAGGGACAGATTGGTGAACATAGGTGAGATGATTTTTACTTTGCATGGGATCATTTTGATGGATATGTCTACACTAAGTGGAGGTGTAAAACATAGTAGAGGGACAAGTAAAAGTGAGCTGGTCAAACTACCCAAGTACTCAAACCAATAGGTGTGAAGAATCAAGGAATCATCTTCTCCCATTGGAAACATCTAAGCACAAAGTTTTGTAAGCATCCCAAGTATAATTTCACTCAAGTGATCTAAAGTTGAGAAAGATAAATATATGATATTCAAGTGTGGCATCATGTGTGCAAGAGTGATAAACCATCTAATTTTCATTTGATTTCATAGTGTTCTTAAACACTTAGTCAAACACCTGATAATGTGGAAATTCCTCAAAATTAAGAAACATTGCAACCAAGGGCCATTGAATAAGAAAATTCAAAAGTAAAGATCATGGAAAGAGGGAAAACTGAGGTTCCCTATTCTAGGGAGCTTTATAAGAAGGTTAAATTCATCTAGAACCCCATAAAACCTCTTGAATCAAGTAATATTGGTCCATCACCTCCCTTTCCTCTTCGTTGGAATCCAAATGTGTCCTTATTAGTGGCAGAAATTTTCCATAAGAGGTATCATAGTAATAAAGTGCATGAGCATTCTAACAATGATCCCATTGAAAGAAGATTACGATACATAAAACGAAAAAAGGTATGATCTTCATTTGATTTATCATATTTACAAGAACAAATATATTCAAAAAACAAAAAAAATAGGTTTCAAAGTGAAATTAATATTTTGAAGGAAAAACTATCAAGGAATGAATCCATTTCATGTTCATTTCCTGCATCACAATGATGAAGTTTAGAGATTCATTTTCAATGCCAATAAGTGACAACAAAAATGGATAAGAATATGACCACCAAGAAATCAATATTTCTAATCACACATCATTATTGAGTAGCTCTTGACAAATTAGGGATTTTGGCACAATGAAGATTTCTCTTTCTTCAAAAAAATGTAATCTATAAAAGGAAAGAAGGTTAGTAACATTTCTACACTAGTTATGAAAATAATATCTATAATAGAGAAAATTTCTGCATCTGAAGATTCTACAATCAAATATTTGTGGCTTCAATTCAATCGGGTTGCCACTAGATAAAATAAAATGGGTATTTCCAAATTCATGATCAATAATCCAAGAGATTGATGAGAAATATCCAGAAGAGATATGAATTATTGTATGAAAATCATAACGGTGAATAATCTACTAAAGGTTATGTTTTTAACTTGGCAAAACTAAACAAGAAACTCAAATATTTTTCTTGTGTCTTCCCTCCTATGGAGAACACCCATTCCAAAGTCTTACAATGATCTCAACTAATTTGAGCACCTACTCAAACTATGAAGTGCCCACTTCTATGTTTTTCCTAACACCCACTAGACTAGGAACACCCATTCTATGATTATCCAAGCACCCACTCAAATGATAGTGAGAGAAGCTCCAACTTCCTCTATCCTAAGAACCTACTTAAATAAGTCAATTATCACAAATGACCATCTAGTTGTCTTGTTGCTTGATCAACTAGTTATGGTCTCTTTGTTGTCACTATTCACCTACATCACTTATATTGCACACCATAAATCTCGATATTTCAACTATATGATAGTCTTTGATCTTTCATCTTAGTTATCTGACTTCAATTATTCCTTGTTTTCCTTTCATTCACTATTTTTATAGCAGTCACACATCTCATTCTCTTTTTGGAAGCTCACTGTTTTTATACTTTGTATGATTTTCTCTCTCTTCTTTATCCTTTCAACTTACCCTACATCTTATATCATTCCAATGTAATCAATGGTTATCTTCTCTTTCCTTTCTACTCAAATTTTTTTTATTCTTTTTGCATCATCTCAGATTAGTATTCCTCCATATTTCTCAATATCCCTGTATTCTTAAACATTATTTTTCAATCAGAAAATATCTATGTATTATCATGAAAGTATTCAAAAATACAAGATCAATTTTCATCTCTTCAAATTCCCTTGAAGTCAATCATTGTCTTTGTTTCTCAATTTTCGGGAACCTTTCAACTCCTTTTCCAATCTTGATCAACAATGCATAACTCAAGACCTTTCAATAGTGCCTTCCCTATTTTGAGCTTAAGGGTGAGAAGTTTCATCTTTGGAATGAATGAAAAGAAGATAAGGTGACTTTTAAACTTCTCCTTGATTTGAAGAGACATTGTATTTAATTGACTAAAGAGTGAATTTTCAATTTCCAATTTGAGTTTCAATACTCTAAGCTTTATTGTCTATTAGCATGAATAATCTACAACCTCGAGGTACCAGTCAGAAGAGATTATTTAAATAATTTGAAAAAGGAATTTGGGAGTATTAAGGTTATAAATAGCTTTCTCAACTATGCACAATGTGAGTTGCACCTTTTTTACAGCTTTGAATAGAAAAAACTTTTTCACCACCATGAGGACAAGGACTAGTCAAATTTCAGGAGGATTTTCAAATTCCAATTTATTTCAAACAATCTTGAAGAGTCATACAATGAAATTATCTCTCCTAAATTTTCATTAACATGGTTAAGAGCACTATGACTATCTTATCAATGATGTGGGTAAGAGAATTTTTATGAAATTAATCTTCTTATCCTAAAAAAAAAAAGTTTAAGGTTTGTTTGAATCCAATGATTCTTGAATCTCCAAGAAAATCAACTTCTTCTAAAAGAAAAATCGTTGACAATGAAGAGACATGGTTTTGACTGACTTGTACATGATTTCAGAAACTTATCTGCTACTAAAATGATCCCTCAACAACAAAGTAAATCATTTGACTTAAAGCCTTTTTCAAATGTTTTGGGATACACCTTCCATAGAGGATATTCCTTGAAATTTCATGGATTTTTTAATTAGATAAGATCATTCAGAATCAAGCAAAAACATAGTCATCCAAAACCCTAGTTCAAGGTTAATGTAACAGTCAAGGACCCAAGATCATATGAAAATATATCAATTATGTCCTGAAAACAATCATGAAATTAGAACAATTTAGAAGCTTCTGTAAGTAGGTTATGAAGAAATCTATCTCTGCCATGTCATTTGACAACCAAAAAATTCCCTTGAATCTTCTGCAGATAGCTCCCATGTATCTGAGAAAAATGCATAGTGCACTGATTCTGGTAAAGACCCCAACCAAGAGATTTTGTTATCAAGAGCCATTGAACAATTTTGATCCTGGGATCACCTTTTGGGGTCATTGATAATGAAATTGGAGGTATGCACCAAAAGTGGGTGAAAGAGAATCATTTATGATCATCTCGAAGAATCTTAACCATAGTTCACAATGGAGCTCTCCCAGAGGTGAAGAATTTCTATGGGCACCATTTATACAGAAAACAATAGAACATCTTGTGTATCTCCTGGAGTTGTAGCAATAATGCATGCAAATGATTCTAGACAGTTCTTCCAGACTTATTATTGAAAACCACAAAACATCATCTTAATAAATTCATGACTAGGATTTATAGGACAACTATAATTATGTTCTCAACCTTCATGTGTTACCATTAGTAAGATGACCTTCTAACACTATTCTAAGGACTTACTTCTCAAGAAGCTTGCAACTCGTTAGACTGTGTTTGACTGTATGGCTAGGTGATAACATATGCAGAGAAAGGGGATTCACAATTGTTAGGTCTAGACCCATCTTAACTGAGGACATGAACTATGTTGGAAACTGATGATCAGATATTTTTTACCTCCTCCACATAAATATGTATGCTTAGAGTCCTTGCTTATAGGAGAATTAGACAAGTTTACTAAGTTGACACTTACTTGAGAAGTATGGAGAGGACAACTACATATCCACCCTGTCATACATAGAATGCCATGTTAGCTGAAAAACAAGAGCACATATGATTTTGAGTCATTTAGGAGAACATAATAAAGTGCACATAAAGAATGATCAAGAATAAGATTTGGAGATAAATTTCAGCTTCTTTCTCTTGATCGATTTGGGACATAGTCAAAGGAGGGACAAAAACAACTTCACTAAAAATGTTCATAACGTTTCCAAATATAACTCCTTTTGAGAAACCATATTTTTGCATATGCATTTCTATGGGAAAATTTACTCCAAAAATTCCTTCAATTATTTATTCAAATAGGAATATCCATAAATATTTTTGACTACGTAAGAATTCAAGACTGCTCCAAATGTAGCTTCTTCCAAAAATGTTGTTTTAGCAAAATCTTGACATAACTTTCAAAAAACAATCCTTTGCAAAATCTACCTGAAATTTGGCATGGAGCATTGCAAGGACAACCCTCTATCAACATATCCCATGATGGTGAATAGCCCCAAGTATTATCTCGTGAAGATTTTCTAATCAATCTCATTTTCCTTTGCAGAGACACAACTAGGTTCTCAAGACCAGGTTCTTCGTGGCTAATATGATTTGAACATGATCTCCAGAAGACCTAGAACTAGGCCTTGAGTTTCACTCAAACACATTCCCTAGAAAACCTTACCAAAGGCTTCTCCCATGCTCACAAAGTATTTATCATTATCTTTGGCATACCTTGCAAACCTCATCACTACTTTTTCAATCAATGAGCCTAAATGGTTCTAGTTTGAACTCCCCCTTTATCATTGATGGCAACCTACTCATAAACCTATAAAATATTGTTATCATGATGAAATCACTTGTATACCTAGTTCTATAGCTGCATACTCTATCCATCCCTACCTGACTTCTTACATCATTAAAACCAATGCCTTCATGACCACTAAGACCATGTACCAAAGATAGTTACTAGGTTTCAAGAGAATATGATTTCCCATTAATGCTTACATATGACATAAGATGACAACACCAATGGACTAGGTGTTTCACTAAGCTAAATCCCCCCTTTGTGCCTTCCTATGGAAGCTCTCCCTAAAAAACACTATGGCTTCATCTGTAGAGCAATCTCCCCCCTATCTCACATCATTAGCTGCATGTATTTAGATCCACTTGAAACTATACTAAGCCTCAACAGATCTTACCTTGAAAATATGCTAAAAAAATATGGACCTGATAATCTGACCTATCCATATACCTGCACCTAGGATGGTGTACCAACTCATCACTGACTTTTGAAAGACAAAATTGAACTCCCCTTTTGAGTTTGTATTTATCTCCTTGAATTCAATCAGATAATAGATGCATCTTACATCATTTTAGACACATGTACTATCCATATCACTAATTAGCACAGTTCTTGCCTAGATGGCAACAGTTTCACATGCCTGTAAGACCTGAATTATGTTCACATGATCATTCTAGACTTACTGTAGATGATTCATCAAGTATACTTCATATACCATCATTTCACATAGTTTATTCATCCAACCAGTCAAGGTTTGAGACTCATCTATGGAATTATTTTCACTAGTATCCATACATGTACCTTAGGTTTATTCTAGAGCTCAAGAAATCATAGTTACCTGTGCCTATATGAGTTACACTGATTTTCACAGTCATGAAATGCAATCTATGTTTCTTCAGCTATAATTCTCTGAGAGTGATACTATCTTAACTTTCCTTTTAAACATATTACTGTTTGGTTCACTTTTTTTCATGACATGCTTATCATAACTTCCTTTGACTTACTTATTTGACTCAAATCAGGATCCGATATTATGCATGCCTATGACTTTTAAATTTGATAAAAGTGAATTGATACTATGATGTTATTCTCACTTCCATCTGAAATATTTTCCCTCAACAAAATAATCCATAGTACCTTATGACCCAGTCATACCCTGAGATATTTACATGGTCTTCTAGGCCCTTTGATTTAGGCATAATCAAGCATAGGATACTCTGACTTAGTTGTCATGATCTTGTAACACATTATTCAAACCTTAATGAAATCTTACTCAATCAAGTTCATGATTTTCACACTTCATTGAAACCAATCAAAACTCCACATCAGCACCTTATCAGTTTTCTTCATAGCATTTATTAGACCCATTACTCTTCTGATCATAGCCCTAGACTTCTGAGCATTCTTCACACAATTTATAATGATCACGCATAGGTCTAGGGAATTACTAGCATACCGTACATACTTTGAGAATTGATTAGGATCTTCTCATCAGAGACATGATCTTCATTGAATCATAGCTTCAACATTATTAAGTGCAATCCACTAACATATCCTAGACTTTGATCATCCTCTGTGATTCAAAAAACTTCTAAGACACATTATTAGGTCTGGAACATCATCAATCAATAATTGTCTTCAAACTTAAATAGGATTATTCTGTCCTATACCTATTTATATGCATTATTTTCATCTCAAAGAATTATGTGTTTCTATCCCTGAAAACCTCTATCACTGACCCTCTGTACCCTTTTAACAGGAACTATGAAGTCAAAAAATTTCTTATTTTCCAGACCTAATGAGCACATCATGAGTCTTTTCTTACAACTCATACTGCTCCCCATGCTTTGGTCATTGCACCACTGAACCACTGTATAACTTATCATGATCTTATAATATGCCCTCTTCTAAATCCTATAGGATTACATCTTAAAACAAGTGCCTGTAGATGCACAATTATGTCAAAAAAATTCAGTGATCTTTAATGAAAACCTTGAACCACTATACTAGTGATGATGTTTTTCCTTTCATAGTCCCTCTAGAGTTTTTATAACATCATTAGCATGAATTTTAACCATAACTGACTATAACCCTACCTGAATACTACTTCATTAAGATAGATTCTTCACATCACTTCTTCTGAATTGATGGATTCATCATATTGAAATGTACTAATCCTTGTAGATTTATGACCATGAAGGAGCTGGGAACTTTGAAATATTAGCAATCACATCAAAGAGTCATGATGAATACAAGTGAGGATGAAACTCAGCGTACTCAAACAACATGATGATCTTGATGAGAATATACAAATTAAGGAATCACACATACAGATCCATTTTTCCTATACTAAGATCTTTAAGATAGACATGGACACCTCATGTCATTGACACAAATTTAAAACTCAGACTTTTTAGACTGTAAGCCATTTTGAAACTTATGCAACAACCATTCTTCAATTTTTAGACCAACATATTGAACAAGGACCATAGAGAATCTCAACATATTTGGAAGACATAGACTAAAATGGAAATAGTTCTGAAGAGACAATAACTTCTAGAGTAACTTTTAAAGGAAGAATTATCTTGATAGTTCACTAACATGGACAACTCACAGACGTCATGGCTTATACAGCCTTTGACAATTTAAGGACTTCCATAAAACTCGATCAATACTCTTACATTTGGATATCATGACAAAGATATGAATTACTGAAATCACTCCTCAAGCATTCAGACCACAGATTAATATTTCTAAGGTGCACAATAACCTTGACTCATGATGAAAAAGGATAGACCCACACATTGGATGATGATCACATATGAAGTACAGAGCATTGCACAAGAACAACATGCACTTAAAGACAAGATTCATGAAACATGTACACACATACCTATTGAACTCGTATATTTTACACATATTGAAATTAAACATAGACCATAGACACATGATGATTGTGTTATATCCTCACACACTTAAAGATTAATTGTATACACAGGTCTTGCATGATTATTGACACTTGTAGAAACAATCACTTCATACTTAGATTTTGACAACAACCTCATTATGTTTCAACTATAGCATGAGCTATCATATCACCACAGTTCTGATTTCATAACTTTATCACAAAATAAAAATATTCTAGAACATACTTAGATCTCAACAATACATACCTTAACACAGATCATACAACTTATGTTACTCAACTATAGTCCTAACCTTTTTACTTGAAAAAACTTGTGTGTCCATTCAAGACTTGTGTAGACCTTCTTCAAGTTGTGTTGATCTTTTGAGAGTGACTTAACATTAATTCTATGTCTTCTTGAAGGCTTCTAATTATCTTGACTTTTGATATATTTGCAAGATGATCTCTTATTAACACTTGATGATGGTGTCTTCACTCCAAGACTAAGTTGTTGCTTCATCCAAAATATTATGTCTCCTAGAAGCATATAGAAGACACTCTTTTCTTGATGAACATTCTCAGAACAGTAAGAAGTCATAAAAAACATATGATGACTCCATCTATCCCTTTCCTTGTCTTCAAAATCTTATTAACCTTTTTTATTTGAATCTATAGGAGTGATAACCTCATCACCTGAGCTCTCATCATCTATTTTTGTACCTGATAAGACATAGATGTTGCACTTCATATACCTTATATACTACTGCTTGAGAAAGAAATTCCTCATCCTTGATAACTATAGTTACTTTCCTCATGTATCTTCCCTATTTGTCATCCTTTTTTGATGCAATATTTAACTTGGTGGTGACTCTTTCATATCCGTCCATGTTACCTTCTCTATAATTCTTTTCTTTCTAAACATCCTTGCCTTTGCTTCATTGATTTTGTTATACCCATTTCATTTTCTTCTTTTCAGGAGCTTCTTCAGGCTTGGGTTTTCTATAGTTATATCAATGCTTTGAGAAATGCTCAAATTCATGACATGTATAACATATGGCCTGATTCATCCTTTTTCCTGAGTAATGACTATCATTGCTAAATTGACTTATTAGGTTCTTCTAGGAAATATTTGGAAGTATGACCTTTATTTATATAATTGAAACATACTATGTTCTTTTCATATTTAGTGGCACAAGATATCCATGGGTGATCTTTGACATAGTTCTTCATGCACTCTCTGGCTCTATGTCTGAATTCAGAACATGATATACAATAACCATTGAATTTTCTTCTCATACCTGGATGGATTTTGTCATCTAGTTAACTTAGCTCTTACCATATCTTTGTCTTCTTGTTGTTTTTTTTGCTTACTTAGCACCAACCTATTCATTTATTTTCTTTTCTTTCTCCATTTCCAATCTTACCATTATCAACTTTTCATTTAGTTCACCACAATATTCATTCTTATCTTTGATGGTTACTTGACATGACTCAAGATTAGGTTCATGCTCAAGTTACACATTGGGTTGCTTCATTTTTATAGTCTAGACCTAATCTGTCATTCAATTTAACTTTAAATTGTTTTAGATCCTCTTTTGAATTCTTCACATTATTCCTAAAGTTTAGTACAAACCTTTTCTTTTACACTTAGTTTTTTTGATAACTTATCAATAGCTACTACCACTTCTTGAAGTCCTTCAAGATAATTTACATCTTTGAGATTGAGTTGATTTTTTAACTAATTTAATCAGGGCTATGGGCAATATCATATTTCTTCTTCAACACAGACTCTACTGATATACACATACTAGTGACTTCTTGTTCACCTCTAAGCTATTAGGATTAACTCTAGAGAACCTTGCTCTGATACCAATTGTTGGATATCACAAGCACTAAGAGGGGGGGGGTGAATTAGTGCTAGATAAATTTTTCAACCTTTAAACCTTCTTCACTATAACCAAAATTAAACCATGAATCAAATTAGAATTTCATTAAAAGAGATCAAGTACACAGGAGACTCAAAATTTATGGTGGGGAAACCCTTAAGAGGGAGAAAATCCAATGAAACCAAAATCTCTATTTAGAAACACCCATTCTAAAATCTTACAATGATCTCAACCTGGTTTGAGCACCTACTCAAACTATGAAACAACCACTTCTATTTTTTTCCTAGCACCCACTAGACTGATTTAGCAAGCTACAACTTGCAAGGAGCTTCTACTTCTGCATCCCAAACACCCACTTAGGAAACCATCACAATATAAATAGTTTAATTTGATCATTTAGTTTCATGTTACTTACACAACTGATTATGTTCCTTTTCTGGCTCTTCATACAACACCACTCACATGTTTCTTTAATTTGCGATGTATGTCCGATCACTTTGAATTTTACTCTGTATTTCTCATTCACCTAATTCTCATTCAGCAACACACCTTATGATATCCTCTCACTATCCTCTTTAACTTCTTGTAGTGATTAGATTCCACAATGTTTCATCTTGAGCTAGCTTGACTGATTTTCCACCTCAATTGCTTAACATGCCTTTGTATACTATCCTCAAAATTTCATTTATTTCAATAGAATTATTTCTCATTGTCCCTTAATTTATAGTCATCTTTGATATGTGTCACTTATAACTTCTCTACCTTTATAGATAATTACTTTTTTTCTTCATGCTTTATATATCTCATCATCATACATTTCATCTTTCAAATCACTTGGAGAAACTTTCTATTCATTCAACTTCAAGTATTTTACTACTTTTGTTATTCACAATAATATAGGACAACCAATTTTGCTTTTCACTAGATCAAATTTTTAACTTCCATCTATACTCACTCGAGCTCATCCCTTCAACTTCACACCCACATTTCATCTTGAAAGTTCATGAGGTTTATCACTTCTAGATTTAGAAGCTCAACAACCAGGGTTCACATGAAGACAAATTTATTGTCTCTTATTCTTCTTCATTGAGATAAGAGCATGTTCAGAGATTTTTATGTCACTAGAGAATAATCAACTTTGTAAGAGTTGTGACAACTTTAAACATAGTGAATTAAGCAACATTCCCTTCAAATGTTAAGATGTACTTGTTTTCATTTTCAGTTATCATTCTAAATAATTCCCTAATTTCTAAAACTGAAAAGGTTTAGTTTTTATCTAGGCATCAATTCCACTGAATTCTTATTGTCATGATTTTTTTGTAGAGATCCAATGTACTTGGAAGAGGTAACATATTGTGGAAACATGATCGTTAACTTTACTTTTCACAAGGTTGAGCACTAAAATTGATAACTTATTGAATAACCTTTACATTCAAGGAGGATAACACTATTCAAACCTTAAGATATTTTTCCAATACATGTTCACCTTTCTTAGATCATGAATCAACCAATAACTTGATTTTCACTTTCATAGTCTTGTGAGAAAATGAAGAATCCCTCATTTTACAAGAGTGTGCACATTTTGGAAATTCTACTACAAAATGATCTCTCCACACTTAATTATTCAACTTCAAACCTTTTTAAAATGTTTCGGGATGAGTTCACAAAGGATATTCAAAAATTTCATGAATTTTGGTTGAAAGATAAGTGAGATTTGAATAAAAACACAAAAAACCTTAGTTCAGGGTTAGTGTGGCAGGAAGGACTCGAGAGATACATAATAGATAAATATTCCTCAATAGATGAATTAGAAAAATTTAGTGTTCTATAAGTAGGGAATGAAGAAAGCTATCTCTTCCATGTTATTTGATAGCTTGAATATCCATTATTTTTTTACATAGATCACCTATATCTTCAAAATTGTCATGATGATTCTTATAGACCCCAATCAAGATATTTTGGTCTCAAACTTTGAAAAAAATTATCCTGGGAAATTTTCTCATTAAAAATCATTTAGGTTGTACCAAAAAAGGGTGATCAACCATTTTATACATTCAACTTCTTAATACATTCATGATAAAAGATCCCAGAGGTGAAGAGTAGTCGGGTATAATTTGGTATAAAGAAGTGTCTTTAACTGTGCAGGTAGACCAATTCTATTTCACACCTCTTAAATAATTATTAGTAACTTTAGAGAATATTTGTACCTTCATAACTCTTTTATATCACATTAAGAGGGATAAACCATCCTATTTTACAATTATGTATGACTTGCATGACTTTTTTGAGGCCTTACTTCTCAATAACCTCAAGCAACATTTGCAAGTCAATGATCATTATGCATAAAACTTCACATTTTTTTATGTATAACACCTTTTCACTCAACATATATGATGCCAATGATGATTAGAGATAAATATTGAATAAATATTATACTAAGAGTGGTAGTTTATAGGAGAATTGGTCAAGTTTCTTAAGTTCACACTTCCAGAGTAGTATGAAGAGGACAACTACACATCCTCACTTTCACTTAGAAGTTATCTTGGATGATCAAACACCTTGAATGTGGCCTTTACAAAAAATTTAGCACTTAAGGAATGATCAAGAATAAAAAATCATTCATTCATACCTTAAAGGACCAAACACATGCCCAAATAAAGAAGAAACACCTCTAAAAAATGCTCATAAGTTTTTAAATACACCTCCTTTTGAAAAACCCACATTTTACATATGATTTCTAGGAAACTTTACTCCAAATATTTTTCTATGATTTATGAGAAGAGGAAAATATAATTTTTCATGACTGCTAAGAAACTAAACAGCTCAAAGTGAACTTTTCAATAGATCGGTTTTACAAAAACTTACACAACTTTCTTGAATGCCTGAAATTTTGCTTAAAACATAAGGACACCCTCCTTCATCATCTCACATGATTTTTTTGAAAGGAATAGGTGTGAAATTTTCTAACCCATCTCATTTTCATGCAAAAATAGTTAGGTTCCCAATGGGTTATTTTGGATAACTTTTGAATTTTACCTTAGGGACATAAAATAAGTTTTATTTTTGCTCAAATATACCTTGGAAAACATTACTTGTCCACAATCTCCCCCTGGGATGGTGTTCCACACTCCTGAATCATTTGGCTACCTTCAACTCCCTTTGAGTGCAAGCATTCTTTCTTTACATATAATAATAACATTTAACCATTTTACACACATGTACTATCCATGTCACTAACAACATAATCATGCCTTGAGAAACATTCAAATGCCTGTAAGAAAAACTTTTACAGTCACTATGACACTGTATCTTTCCTCATCTTACCAAACCATCATCAAGGTTATCACCAAAAATTCAAGGCTAAATCATCTCTATGGAACCATGTACCTTCTCAATAAGATCTTAGGTTTATCTAGAATTCAAGAAGCCAAGAACCTTACCTATAGGAGTAAAAATGCTCTTCACAGTCATGAAATTAACATATTTCTTCAGCTATAGTACTTTGATAGCATGCATCTTGACTATAGATTTAAAATTACTATTTGATCCTTCCTCATGATATGCTTGGAAGGCTTCTTACACTATGACTTAGACTTAGGATTAGAACTATGCATGCCTGTGAATGTTCAAGGATATCTTTGGTTCAAACATATTTTCTTTACTTTCTTTGAAAATTTTGTGACCAATCTCATACCTGACCTTTTGAGGCATATTTCAAGAGATTTACATGGAAGAATCCATTGAATGAAGGAATAATCATCCATAATAATTTTACTCAGTTTTTATGATCTTGTAGCACTAACTTGAGTCAACACAGATTTGATTAGTTCATGTTCACACTTCATTGAAATAGATAGAACTCACCATCAGCATTACAGTTTTTTTCAAAGCATTTATTAGACCCAAAATCTTTGTCATACTTATTCTTTGAGCATCTTCATAGGTTTATCCTTTCACACATGTTAGGCCATACTAACTAGTTCAGAAAAAGTAATGATAGGATTTGTCACAGAGACATGACCTTGACTAAAAAATAGATCATCTTTCAAACTTCCACTCAGGCCTAAACATTATCATCTTGATTGACATAAGTTACTTCGATTAGAGCATTACCAATCTTAAGTTCTTCAAACTTAGATAGGATTTTGTGTCTCAGAAATATTGTATGCATTATGATAAGGTCAAATAATAATTTCCCCTTATTAGGAGCATATATTGACCTTTGTATTTTCAAAGCTTTGAAGACCTTAAATGTAGATTTTCCAAACTTAAAAGATTCAGAGACCTTCTGAGGACTCATAATCTCCCCCTTTCTTTGGTCTTTGCACCAATAAACCATGCTCACTATCATCATATTTATATGACTTAGAAGTCCTATAGGATCACATCTTAATACGTGAGTGACTTAATCAACATTTCTCATGATGCACTAAGTTATCTTTAATGACAACACTGAACCATTGTATAATGCCATGTTTGATCTTTCTTAGTCACTCTAATCTCTACCACTTATTAGCATGAATGACCTTGAGATACTCTTACTCCTTATTAAAGTTTGTAACACAATCTTAGTTTGATAGTTTATACTTTCAATTACACCTTTGTAGAATTTCATATGATTCTATGACACTTTAGAGACCAAAACTACACTAGGCACACTATCACCATCACTCCAAAAAGTAAAAATCATACCCAAAATGACACACTTAACATATTTCCTTTACTGACATATTAAAGAGATAGAATTGAGCTAGAAACAGAAACACCAATTGGGTGACTAAAAGAATTTTGACATTTTTAAGAACCATGTTCTGAATCAGATAACTATTGAATAACCAAGACATATCACATAGAGAATTGAAAAAAATTAAGATACAACTTAACAAAGAGACCAAATACCTCATAAAACTCATGGAAATCTAGAAGATCATGCTATAAACCATTGCAATTTATGTCATACATAATATACATCAATTGACTTGGATTCCTCGTCATATGACTTATTGACATATTTTCAAGCTTCATAGTACACATTAACATGACTGAGACATACCACTTTTGACAAGATATATGACATGGTCAGAATCACTTTAAGAACAATGAATGAACATGAACTCAGATACTCCTTCAAGACCTCATAGATACTGTGAACCAATGATACACACATTCAAATTACTCACAAAAGAGATACAAAAGTAAGTAATCCTTAAACTTAGAGCTCCAATATATACACAGGTCATACATATTATTGGAATGAGAAAAAATCTTCATGCTCAGATTTTGACAAGACATAAAAGGTACATGTAGATGAGTACCATCACTGTACTTGTGATGTCATAACTATTTTTATAATTAAAAATTTTGACAGACAACAAAACATACCCCAACATGATCATACACCTTTGTTTCTCAAATATAGTCCTAAACTTTTTATTTGAAGACTTTGTGTTCATTGAAACTTGTGTGGTCCTTCAACTTGTGTTTATATTTTGAGATTGACTAAACCTTACTTTTGTATTTTTAAAGTCTTCTAAAAATATTCAATTCTGATATATTTGTAATATATCTCTCATCAACAATTGATGATGGTGTCTTCACTCTTAAACAACATGTTGCTTCATAAAAAAGAGTATGTTTCCTAGAAGCATAGAGAAGACACTCTTTTCTAAATGAACTTTCTTAGAACAATAGGGAGTCATATGATGACTCCATATTTCCTTTCCTTGTCTTCATAATCTTATTAACCTTCTTAGTTACATCTCTAGGAGTGATAAAATCATTTCCTGAGCTCGCATAGTCTGTCCGTATACCTGATAGACATAGATATTGCATTTCATATACCTTCTTTACCACTACTTGAGGAAGAAATTAATCATTCTTGGCACTAGAGTTGTTCTCTTATCTCTTGCATTTTCCATCCTTTATTGCTACAGTATTTCCTTTCTCTGACTCTTTCATATCTTCCCATGTTACCTTGTTTTCAATATTTACTTTCTCAACTTTTGGCCTTGCTTCCTTAATTCTATATATCCATTTTATTTTCGTATTTATAGGAGATTCTTAAGGATTGGTTTTTCTATAATTATAGAAATTCTTTGAGAAATTCCCAACTTCATGACATGTATAACATATGACCTTATTTATTCTTTTTCTTGAGTAATGAATTTCATTGCTAAATTGACTTATAGGTTCTTCTAGGCAATGTTTAACATCATGACCTTTAGTTCTAAAATTGAAACTTACTATGTTACTTTCATATTTAGTGGCACAAGATCTCCATGGGTTCTCTTTTTCATAGTTTCTCATACAATCTCTAGCTCTATGTCCAAATTTAGAACATGAGAAAAATAAAAATTGAATTTCCTCTCATACCTGGAAGATTTTGGTTGTTTAATTGACTTGTCTCTTCCTGTATTTTTTTGCTTCTTGTTTTTTTTTCTTGTTGGTATCAACCTCTTCATTTATTTTCCTTTCTTGTTCCAATTCATTTCTTAGAATTATCAAATTTTCATTTAGTTCACCATATTCTTCATTTTTAGCTTTGATAGATACTTGGCATGACTTATGATTAGGTTCATGCTTAGTTATACATTGGGTTGCTTAATTCTTAAATTCCAATCCTGATCTTTCAATAAATTTAACTTTAACTTTTTCTAGCTCCTCCTTTGAAATATTCAATTTTTCCTCAAGTTTAGTACAAACCTTTTCTTTGACACTTAGTTCTTTTGATAAATTATCAATAGATGTTACCACTTCTTGGAGTCCTTTAAGATAATTTCAATATTTGAGCTTTATTTCAGATTTTAACTCTTTAATCAAGGATTGGGAAATCTCATACTTCTTCTTCAACACAGACTCTGCTGATATACACATTCTTGGGACTTCTAGATCATCTCCAAGCTGTTAGGATTAACTCTAGAAATCCTAGCTCAGATACCAATTATTAGAAATCAAAAACACTGAGAGGGGGGTTAAATCATTATAGATAACTTTTTAACCTTTAAATCTTCTTAGTTATAACCAAAATCAAATAAAAGTGCATACAAAGAGACAAGTACAGAAGAAACAAAATTTATGGTGTGATCAAGGAATCATTTTTTATATCAAAATTCCCCTAAACATCCCTATATTTTTTCAATGTAGAAGATATTTTTGAGATATTTCCGACGACTATGAGAACAAAACAAATGGACATTGGGAGCTTCAGTTATGTCTATTTAAAGTTCAGTCAACAAGAAAGTCAACTCTGGTAAAAAACTAGTCAATGGAAAAATGGATAGTTTTTAAATCATCTAATGTTAGAACCATTGCATAGATCTTTCCAAGAACTTCCAACACATTTTGAACGGACCAAATCTGAGTCCATATGTGAAAGTTATGATCGGTCAATTGGTGGTCAACGAGAAGAGGACGTGCCAAGTGGACGAATAATATAGTGAAACGTGGCATACCAGTAGATTTGCACATGGATTTTGGCACATGGAATTTGGGTTTATGATTTACCCATGTAAAAAGGTTTAAAATATTTTTATAAAAAATAAATTAAATAAATTAAAAAAACCACGTAGGGTTGGTTAAAGCCTTAAAAAAAGGCTAAATAACATGTATCCTTCCCACCTAATGTGGGATATTACCTACTTTTAAATACATCACGTGGAATTTGTAAGGTTATGTGGGATTTAACCCACTTAAATTTAGCCACCCACCATGGGATTTATCCCATTAAAGAATGCATTCCACTTTTTAAATATATCCACATCCAGTGGAATTAGTTTATAAAGATTTAAGGAGGATTATGGGGAAATAAACCCATCTATGTGCCAGAGTTAGGTTTTTAATAGTCTTAAGATAACTTTTATAGGAATTATTTTAGGGCCCCATTTGGGCATAAATAGGGGACCCATTTCCTTAAAAAGACACATAACTTTGGAAGCTCAAAGCAAGAGCTTGAGGAATACTACCTGAATAAGTGGAGAAGAGCATTTTTTTATAAGACCTATTTATTAGGCTTATTATAAAATTGTGAAGACCTATTTATTTAAATAGGAATTATTGTGGCTAGGATTTTTTAATACTACCTAGTCAGACTATAGCGCCACACCAAATTATTGTGAATCCTGCAATATCGAACGGAGTGCCATAGCACGTTACAAAGCCTCTTGAAGGCCAATCAAGAACCAAAGGATTCAAAATAGTGGAGCTAGTGCCATAGATATTTTTTAATACACCAGAAAAGGGGAAGTTGGGTGCTATTTTTCACCCTTGTCATTTGAAGGTCTAGATATTCTTATAAGCAATATCTTAATAGTTTCCATTATATTTTCTTGTGAAAGTACTATTGTAGCTTACAAGTTTTGCCTAATGGAATGGTTCGATAAAAACCCAGAGATGTAGGTAATTTTTGAACTCCATAATCAATCATTGTTCAATTTTTCATTATATTCTTGCATTCATTTTAAATTGATTACTTAAAAGTAGAAAATTATTAGTGAATAAAATAAGCCTATAGGGGTCCGAGATCAGGTGAATAAAAATTAGATACTTTTCAGATCATGGTGGGAAACCCTTAAAAGGGAGAAAACCCACTTAAATAAAAATCTTTATTTAGGAACACCCATTCCAAGGTCTTACAATGATTTCAACCTATTTGAGAACCTACTCAAACTATCAAGCACCCACTTCTATGTTTTTACTAGCAACCACTCCACTGATTTAACAAGCTACAACTTGCAAGGAGCTTCTACCCCTATATCCCAAGCACCCACTTAGAAAACAATCACAATAAAAATAGTATGATTTGACCATTTAGTTTTAGGTTTCTTAATCAACTAATTATGATCCCTTTCTAGCTCTTCATACAACACCACTAGCTTGTTTCTCTGATTTGCAATGTACCTTAGATCACTTTGACTTTGACTCTGCATTTCTACATCACCTGCTTCTCATTCAACAATACAAATTTTGATATCCTCTCATTGTCCTCTTTAACTTCTTACAGTGACTAGGTTCCACCATATTTCATCTTTAGCTAGCTCGACTTATTTTCTACCTCAATTGCTTAACATGTGTTTGTCTATTTTCCACACAATTTCATTTATTTCAATAGAATTCTTTCTCATCATCCCTTAATTTACACTCATCTCTGATATGTGTCACTTATCAGTTGTCTACCTTTATACATAATTATAGTTTTTCTTCCTGCTTTATATATCTCACAGTCATACATTTCATTCCTAAAAATTAGCATGCATTTCATCTTACAAATCACTTGGAACCACTATTTATTCATTCACCATCAAGTCTTTTACTAATTTTATTTTCCACAATAATATATGAAAACCAAATTGCCTTTTCACTAGCTCACCTTTTCAACTTCCATCTCTACTCACTCGAGCTCATCCCTTCAACTTCACACTCACATTTCATCTTGAAATTTCATGACCTTTATCACTTTTTACTTTTGAAGCTCAACAACTGAGGTTCACATGAAGAAAAATTTAAGTTTTGTTTCTCTTGTTCATCGAGCTAGTATTATGTTTGGAGAAATTGAACTCACTAGATACTCATCAAATTATTAAGAGTTGTCACAACTTTAAATATAGTGTCTTGAGCAACATTCCCTTTAAATTTTGAAATGTATCTATTTTCATTTTCAGTTATCATTCTAACTAATTCCTTGATTTCTCATACTGAGAAGGTTGAATTTGTCTCTTAGCACTAGTTCCATAGAATTATTATCCTCATGATTATGTTTAGAGATCCAATGTACTTAGAAGAGGTAATATATTGTGGAAACAAGGTCATTAGCTTTACTTTTCACAAGGTTGAGCACTGAAATTGACAACTTCCTGAATAACCTTTTCATTCGAGGAGGATAACACTATTCAAACCTCATGAGAGTTTTACTATACACATTCACCTTTCTTAGATCATGAATTAACCAATAACTTGATTTTCAATTTGATAATTTTGTGAGAAAATGAAGAAACCCTCATTTTACTAGATAGTTCACGTTTTTGAAATTTTGCTACAAACTACTCTCTCCACACTTAATAATTCAACTTCAAGTATTTTACAAATGTTTCGGGATTAGTTCGCAGAGGATATTCCAAAATTTCATGAATTTTATTTCTAAGATAAGTGAAATTCAACCAAAAAACACAGAAAATACCTTAGTTCAGGGTTACTATGGTAGGAAGGACCTGAGAGCTACAAAATATAAACTTATTCCTAAAATTAGATGAATTAGAAAAATTCAGAGTTCTGTAAGTAGATAATGAAGAAAAATATCTCTTTCATGTTATTTAAGATCTTGAAGATCTATTATTTGTGCACATAGATCAATTGTATCTTCAAAACTGCAATGATGATTCTTATAGATCTGAGTCAAAAATTTTGGTATCAAACATTGAAAAGTTTTGGCCTAACCACTTTTCTCATTAACAAACATTGAGGTTGTACCGAAAGAGGGTGATCAACCATTTTTGACATTAAGCTTCTTAATAAATTCATAATGAAAGCTCCCAGAGGTGAAGAGAAGTCAGGTATAGTTTGGTAAAAAGAAGTATCTTTGACTGTGGAGGTAGACTAATTATATGTCACACCTCTTGAAGACTTATTACTAAATTTCAAGCATGCTTTTACCTTCATGACTATTTTAGATCACATGAAGATGGTTAACCCATCGTGAGTTACCATTCTTTATGACTTCCATGACTGTTTTAATGCCTTATTTTTCAAGAACCTCAAGAAATATTTACAAGTCAATGATCATTATGCTTAAAAATTCACACTTGTGATGTATAAAACCTTTTCAATCAAAATATATGATACCAATGATGATTAGAGACAAATATTGAAGAAATATTATACTCACTGCAGTAGTTTATAGGAGAATTGGACAAGTTTCTTAAGTTCACACTTATAGAGTAGTATGAGAGGACAACTACACATCACTTTCACTTCAAAGCCATCTTGGATGATAAAAAACCTTGAATTTGGCCTTTAGAAACATTCTGAGTGAAAGGAACGATAACTTGATCATACCAAGCCAAGAACATATATGCTAATCAAACACCACGATTAATAAGATGAAAGAAATTTTCTAGAATAACTTTACATAAAACCTTTGCAAACAAATGAGAAACAATATCATATATTATTATGGAACTCAATGCAATACATTAAGAATGGGCCTTTCTTGAATAGGAAAGGAATGACAATCTAAGAACCAGTCAAGGTCATAGATCAAGCCATAAATCAAGGAAATAACTAGTCATCAAAGAACTAGTTATGACCATAGATTTAGGAGAGAACTAGACATCAAGGATCTAGTCAATACTATAGATCAAGGAAAGATCTATACCTAAAACCTAGATAATATCTCCTAATATATAAATAAGATAAAATAAATATCCACACACATAAGTGGGTGAGGATAAATACAATAAAGGTAAATAAAGTACCTAGGTGAACATGAGCTAAGGAAAATACCTACTCCAACACCCCCCCTCAAGTGAAGATAGGGGCCAAAATAGAAGTGGCATGTCCACGGTATGAGTCCCAACAACTAGGCCTGATGAGGTACTCATGTACAATAACTGGGAAAAAGGGACTCTGTAAGGTACTCAAAACTAGTAATAACAAAGTAAAGAGAGTAAATACCCGCTCCAAGGCATCCCAAGAATCTCATCTCAAAATAATCGTACAATGTTGAAGGATTTTGGTGTGCATTGTGGTTTGAATCCATTGCTCGATCAAAAAACTCAAAAACAACTGACTCTGGGCTCCACCAAAATAGCTCCATACAAGGAGACTGTCAATGGAGTGATGTCGAAAGTGCAAAGAAAAACACCAAACATAATTTCATCAAGTGTTGCAAATAGGTGTGCCATGATCCAAGAATAATAACCAAAGGAACAAAGCAAGGAAACAAAATCCAAAGTGTCATGATCCAAGAAAAGCCAAGGTAGCAAGGTAAGGACACAAAACCTGAAGAAGTAGGATCAACACCATACCCTCTCATACTACTGAATGGGAAGAGTGAAGCTACAAATTTGTATGAGTTGTCAAAACAACTACTCGGATACTGACAAACTAACATTGGGATCCACCAAAATAGCTACCCCATAAGAGAGACTGTAAACATGCCAAAAGTGTCGAAAATATAGATACAAAATCTCTCAATAAACAAGAGAGATACACTACACCTACTAAAAAAAATGCTCAAAAAAAGAAGCATCAAAATGCATAAGGTATAGAAAGTGAAGCAAGAGGCCGAATGGTGGAGGAGCCATGCCTGTAGATTCTTCTCAACGAATGCCTATGTCGCCTCCACGAGTGATTAGATATCCACCTCAAATCAACATGGATGGATGAAGAAGATGCCTACAAATGACTTGATGTAAAATGCATAATGGGTGCATGTAAAAGAACATCAAAATGTGTGTCAGGTTAATCATGTCTGATAGCTGAAATTAGGTTTCTTAAGCCTGAGTGAAGGTGTAGAACTCATGTGTTGCTCATGATCCTCAGAAAGAGTCAAGCGAACAAAAAAAGGAGCTTTGTCAATGTGTGATCCCAATGAAGTATCTGCTTGAAAACCAATATCATGATGAGAATTCCACTTAACATGTGGAATAGAGGAAAAAATACACTGTGAATGTCTGCCAATAAATCCTCTAGTGAGACCCATAGAACGGAGCATGTGAGAACTGAATGTAGTGGTATGCTTCTTAAAAAAGCCATATAGCTGAGCATAAGTAGCATACACAATATGTGGCACTGTAATAGGCACAAATGTGGAAGAGCATGCAGTAACAACCTCACAGGTTTAGAAGCATCAAAAATAGGTTCAAGCTCAAAGACTGGCAGATCAATGTCAGTGGGTACAAGAGCAACAGCTGCAAGTGGACTAGGAGCATGGATATGGTTGTCTATAATATGATGGTGATGTTGTAGACTAGCAAGTTTGTTCTACAGGGAGTGTATTATGTCCACATACTTCACATAAAAGCATATCATTCTTAGAATCCATGGTAGGCACAAACTATAACTCCCAAAAATTTAGGACGTCGGACTCAGCTGAAATTGCATCCACAATTGATTACAACACTCCTCCATATTTGGCACTTTATAATTATAGTGCAAGTCTCAAAAAATAAATAACTCCAATGGAAAGAGCATTAAAAACCAAGCACTTTTGCAAAAAATGGCACTCAAACCCAATTACCGATAAAAAGTTACAAACTTTTTAATATTTTTCTTTGTTATTTATTTTAGTTGCCACTAAAACAAAATAAATTGTTGTTGCCTTCACCACACAAATAAAATTAAAGGGGGCTAAAGTTAAGCACCTACTAGTAGGAATCACAAGCTTTAAGCCCTCATATGACCATACCATATGACCAAGGGAAGCCACAAAAAATGAATGCCTCCAGAATTGGACGAGTTTATAGTCGATCTTAGGGTTTTCATGCCTTCCCGATCCAACGAAAGCCTTTTTTTTGCATAAAAATGCACGCAGCAAAAAAAATACGACCAAATCCCAAATATATGAATACACAAATAATTTATTTACAAAATAAAACTTATAGACGGATGCCAACAGCAGTCTCCTTCTCTGATACCATGAAAGGAACGATAACCATATCATACAATGCCAAGAACACAGATTTTAATCAAACACCATGATTAATAAGATGAAAGAAATTTGCCAGAATAAGTGGGTGAGGATAAATACAATAAAGGTAAATAAAGTACTTAGGTGAACATGAGCTAAGTAAATACCTACTATAACATTGATAACTTAAGGAATGATCAAGAATAAAAAATCATTCAAGCATACCTTGAAGGAGCAAACACATGCCAAAATAAAGAATAGACACCTCTGAAAAATTCTCATAACTTTTTAAATACACCTCCTTTTAAAAAAACACTTTTGCACATGATTTCTACTAAAATTTAATATAAAAATTCCTTCTATTATTTATCTGAAGAGGATACTATATTTTTGCATGACCACTAAGAAGCCAGACAACTCAAAATGAGCTTTTTAATAGACTAGTTTTGTTAAAACTCACACAAATTTCTCAAATGACCTCACAATGACTTGAAATTTTGAAAGAGGTACAAGGACACCTTCATCATCTCCCATGATTTGTTTGGAATAAATAGGTATTAAATTTCTAACCCATCTCTTTTTCATCGAACAATAACTGGGTTTTCAACATGTTATTTTGGCTAACTTTTGAATGTTAACTTCAAGACCTATAATAAGCTTTATTTTTTCTCAATTATGCCTTGGAAAACATTACCATGTTTCTTCCATACTCTCATGGTATTTTCATGACCTTTACCTTCCTTTCATACCTCATCAAGCTCAAGAAATAGGCTTAAATGGGCTAGTTTTAATTAATAATTTCATCGATTGACCTGATATTCATTGTAGAAGCTTGTTATCATGTTGACATCATCATATATGATCTATACTACATCTGAAATATCCATGTCTCCCACATTCCCAGCTCACAAACCAAGCTTGAAGAACACATACCATCGTGAACTTCCTTATTAGGTCTTACTTCAGTATGTTTCCATCAATGCCACTTGACATCAATTACAACACCAATGACCAGGGTTCAACAATGTTGTCAATAACCTAGGTGAGTGGTTTGTTTGCATCATCTACAACTTGATCAATTGCACAAAATTCTTTAGTACAAAAGGACATAATGTTTGCCTCAGGAGGAGCTTCTAATTTTTTTGGTTCTCAGTCTCATTCGTCGAAGGCTCAGAGTTGGAAGCATTCTAGATCATATAAGCCTACATTCACATGATATTGTCATAGTGATACTGAATATGAGGCATATTACATGGGAAGATCCATTAAGATTCTTGATCCATGTTGTTCTGAACTAGAACTAGTGCTAGAAGAGGTTGTGCAAGAGGAACAACTTGCAATGGGAGGTGCACATTAGCATGCCATTTTTCATTTTTTTGATTTTTCCCTGTCTCTCATTTACATGTTGATTTCTCCAAGGCTGATGGATTTGATTATCCCCTTGATTAGAACTATTTCTATAGGATTAGACCTGTTGTTTTTCTAAAGATATAACTTTATTAGACATGTTTCTAATCAGGGCTTTCATTTCTTCATCTTCATTCTATTGCATAAGAGAATAGGATGACGATGTAGCGGGTTGAGTTCTCTACTCAGGAACAAGAGAAATAGAAGGTTGGGGTGGGTGAGAAATTTATGGGAATAAGGGCATGAGTGGTCTAGGAGATAACTTTCCTTCCTGAATGAGACTATTTTATGAGCTTATTGCAATATTGTAAGTAGAAAGTAAGGTTCTATCCCAAGAACTAAATCATGACTGAGATGTCACCATTCAAGGCCTTTAGATAATATAGGAAAGCATGCTAAGTTGTAGGCCTTACAAATTGAGGGATTTTGTCCCAATTTTTATGAAATCTGATATTGAAATCAGTCATTTGTTCATTAGGTGCCCTCTTTGTTGTAGTAAATTGCTCCACCAGTGATAGGTGATCTGACTTATCTCCAAAACTGTTTCATAGAGTTATTCAAAGCTCATCCTAGGTGGAAATAGATGCAGGTCTCAAGCTTATAAAGCAATGAAGTTTTTTTCCCTTGAATGAATATGTAAGGAGCCTAATCACTAATTATCATGTGTGATCAAATAGATAGAGAAAACATTTGCTACATCCTGGATTTTCTCAACAGGTGTGACTTGATTCTCACCAGTGAAGTATGAAATTCTCTTGAGCATGGCTACAGGCATATCATGTTGTGCATTTAGAACAAGAGGGATTTTGCAAGTGAAGTTGGAAAATTTCTTTGGAGGAGGAGGTGGAATCAGTGCCATATCAAGGTGCATAAACCTACTATGAGGAGGATTCGAATGTGTGTGTCACACCAGAGATATAGATGCATGTGTAGTATATCATCTACATGTCCTTCTTAGAGAAAGGTAGAGGTACTCAAATGATTCTTCAACTACTATGCTTTGTCTGGTATACACTCTTCTCT
The DNA here is from genome assembly GCA_019776745.2 of Taxus chinensis. Classification (NCBI taxonomy): domain Eukaryota; kingdom Viridiplantae; phylum Streptophyta; class Pinopsida; order Cupressales; family Taxaceae; genus Taxus; species Taxus chinensis. Next base: position 692,165,387 of record CM034152.1, read on the forward strand.
TGAAAGGTGAATGAAATACTTAAAATAGTACATATAAGTATTGGGAGTCATCATATGTATGTAAATAATCCTCCAAGGCTAAAAATCACTAATTCACACACTAGAACTTAGCAATAATTAAATTTAAGATTTCAATGCTTATACCACTGGGCGTGCCGAAAACTGTTGGAGATTAAACTTGCACCTGTTTTAGATTCGGTTGAACTAAATAATTGAGGAAACAATGGGACTGTCTCAAATTTATGGGACCTTGTGTGCTTGATAAATACCTCTGAAGAATTTCATTTCCTTTACCTATTTCTTCTGCTACTTCTATTCTTAATGTTGAAATGGAAGTCCTACACTAAAAAACCCAAGGGACTAGGGATAGAAGGATATATAGAAATGGAAAACTAAAACTAAGGTGATAACACCAAAAATAAGGGGGATTAACATAACCATATTTGAGTGAAATGAAGAAAAATTGGACAAGGAGGGTAGCCATGCATACCATAGTCTAAAACACAGTAAAAAATTCATTATCATGGGACATAATGAAAAGAGAACCTGAAAGGGATGTCATGATGCACATCAAGCTACTAACATGAAAATAAAATAAGGAAACTATAATAAAAAAAGTTAGGGCAGAGAATAGCCATAAAACAACTTCTATTGCTCCCAAAAATGCACATTCAATTAAAATGGTAGAAGAGGTGAGTATCCACATATAGAGAACCTAATCTAAAGGTATTTGACTCAAAATACAAGGCAATGCCTATACTAACTGAAAGTTTCCAACCCTTATCAATGAGAAATGCCCTTACATTTATAGATGAATGGATGAGAGAAAAAGGAGGAGGAGGGAAAATTTGATTTGAAAACTCAACCACCAACAACTAGCAATGAATGCCTGAAAATATATCAAATTTGCTTCCCCATGTCTATTTGGTATGTAGGAGAAGGAAGGAGGAAAAATATGAATCAAATTGGGTGGTTGGAGTGATCAGATCCTACATTAATGGCATGAGGGACATTTTCCAACTTCTCACCTACCTATTCCCACCCATATTTGAGCTTGAGTGAACTAGAGTGTAACCCAAGTCATCAGCTATTTTTTCATTTACTACCACATGTCACACTTTAGTTGGTTGTAAGGATTTTTCACCTTATTGGCACACTTTATTAGGTTGCGTGTGATATACTCATTCTGAAATGTTGCTACATAGCATAGAGACTAGTGAAAAATAAGGTGCAAAAGTGCGTGTGGAAGAGAGATGCGTAGAAGGAAAATAGAGGACGTGTAAGAGTATTGCGTGTGGTAGTAATGGAAGGAATACTTGTAGGAGATAAGTATAGAAGAGGGTGTAATTATCTCAGGATAATTCATGGTAGAAATATTACGGCCATGCAAGGATGCTAGGAAAGTATGCTTTATGGGAAACAATTTTGAGGCACACATGAAGGGTGAATGAATTGTTAGGAGGAAGGATAATGCACTAAGAGTGTTCACAAGAGAGAAATAAGATATAAGGGGGAAGCGAGGAAAGTGGAATGTGTGGAGATAGTGCTTGAGGAACTATAACCAAGAATTATTGTGCCAATAAAGTAACCACAGGGCGTGCAACCTGCAACATTGAACATTGAACATTGAGGCTTGCTGTTTTTTTGCCGTTGTTTTGCTGTTAAGTCTCGTTTGTGTAGCTGTTTCTGGGCTTCGATGTTCTTTGCTGTAACTTTTGTCATTTGCTACAGCTTCTCTGCTCCTCTCTCTTATTCCGGCTTTTAGGCCTTCTTTTGTACACAAGGGTATAGTCCCTTTCAAAAAACTATTTACCAATATTAAAAAAAAACATTGAACCTTGAAGCTAGAATGTGAATGTAAGTTGTGAAAATAACTTATGGATTTATTTTGGACAAGTACCTAGGGGAATGAGAAGGAAAAATGAAAAAGACCGACCTCAAATAAGTAAATTATACCCAAGTGTTATGGAGACCATGACACCTAAACTTAAGGACTAGGGGGCCCATGGGCACTCCAGCACTACCTTGTGTGCCCTAGTCAAAGATTAAGGAAGAAAAATGACTAAATAACAACACTTGATACTCCGTGAGAGACGACCATAATTGTGTAAACAAATTATGACTATTTAATACAAATGAAGATGACAACTGATTAACTGATGAAAATACTAAGGGATGAGTCATTATTGAATAATTTTCTTATGCAAGATCCATATATAAAATAATATACTTGGTGGTATAAATGTAATCGTAAGTGCATGATTTTGTGACTCCAATAACCTAAATCACCTTCAGAGAAATTAAAAATCACCTCATTTAATACCTATCATTCTTATGGAATCCTATTGCAAAAGATAACATAAAAGGTACCCAAATTTCCCTACACTCCAAAAATACCTCTACAAATTCATTTGGGAAATATTATCTATGGGTTTGAAGATTCACACTAGTTATAGGGGAATTCTTCCCATATTTAGAAGAATTCAAAGACATTCACTCAAGTAGACTTGAAAGAGAGAAACAAAAGTCGATATTTTTTAAAGGAATGATGTCAAATATGATAACACTAACAACTACATATCACATGCTACGTGGAGAATGACATGTTGTTTTATGCCTCCTCAAAGTAGTGGCAATGTTGATGGTGTAGACGGGGTGCCCAAAACTAGAAAAAAAATTATTTTTAGGAATTATCATCCATGGTTGGGGTTTGAGAGATTGAGAAAAGCATGCAGATACCCTTGCAGAGTGATCAACAGTAGCCGACAGAGAGTTCCAAAGAAGTTCAAATAAGTGACGAATGCAAAAAATTGCATATCACAGTTCTGAGTAGGTGTAAAAACAATGTAAAGACGTAAAGACTATATTGATGTTCCTTAATCTACTATAAAATCCTACCCAAGAATATTTTCACATCTTAGTTCTAGTTTTGAATTATTCTCATGTCTAGGTTCCTCTTTTTCCTCATCCAAATTAGTACAAAATCACATGTAATAAACTAATTACATTTAATAACATGTATTTTTGAGTTTGTATGGTATGGTGTACATTTTTTGTAAGTATTAATGTATTATTATGATAGTGATTGATAAATGTTTTCACCCTTTTTTAGGTTTTATAATGGTTGTTACACTATAATTAAACAAGGAATGAATTTGGAACTACATGGGGTTATTTCTTACTAATTAACTTCCAACATTAACCATTCAAAATCAAAATAACACATTAATACTTCCAAAAAAATGTACATGATGCCATACAAACTTACAAATACATGGAATTGAGTGAACTTATCTAATTACATGTGATAATGGAATGATTTGGATGTTCTAAATGAAAAAATATGGATACCTAGACCTAAGAATGATTATGGAATGATTTATATGGTATTATACCTTGTTATAACTATGATCTATAACATTTTGGTTTTTTATCTTGTGTAAATCTCTTCATCGCTATCTTTCAGTCACTATCGATCACTTTGTGAGGGTCTCTAAATGCTCTACTCAATTCATAAAACCAAAACCATGGATGAGAATTCATAAAAAAAAACATTAGTTGGTTTTTTATCACCATGTGTGTATTACCAACGTTGGTAGTACTCTTAAGAGGCCTCAAACTAAATTTCATTCTCCACCGAGCATCGTGATATCTACATGTAGTGTAATCATACTTAACATCCTTATTTTGAAATTTTTCAACATGATTTTAATATCTCTTTCCAATCTACTTGAGTGAGTTAGCTTGAGGTCTTACAAATGTGGTAAGTAGTCCCTTAGACCTAGTGGGAAACTTAAAACCTATAGATAGTGTCATGATAATGAATGTGTATGAGGTATTTAAAAAGTGTAGGGATATTTAGGTTCCTTTTGTGATAGATCTTGAATTAGGAGTCTGTAAGAGTGCTAGGTACAAAACGAGGTGAGTTTCAATTTCTTATAAATGATTTTGAAGGTGATTTAATTTTAAAATGCCAGCTAAAAAGCACTAAGTGACCAAACTAATCATGTGCAACTTAAAGTTTAGGAACAAAGTGAACAAGGTCAAAACTGTAAATTATGGTTAGGACCATATAGACATTCCTACCCCTATTGTAAATTTTTGACCCATGAGGGATAATATGAAGTGTGAAGTTTGGAAGCTGACCAACACAGTTTCTTAATGGATTTCATGCATTCAATTCTAAGATATTTTCAACAAATGAGTGTATATAATCAGGAAATCTAGACAAAAGACCTATAGATGTACTGTATGAGATTGGGTAAAGTGTACTTATTTGAGAAAGAGAGAAATGTCAAGACTAGTAGTGTCCAAGAGTAGAATTACCAAATTTGAGTATCTACACTTTCCAATTAAAAACACCATAAACCCAAAATAACCCATCATATGAGGGAACTTCCCCTCTTAAACATAAGGGAGCATCACCCTATTGATAAGTGATCTTCCCTAACTGTTGCATGTATTTTATTTTACTTCCATTAGGCTATATATAAAAATCTACAACCGCATAAAATTATGCCAACACATCTTCATACAACCCTTACTTGAGGCTGAATTTACTTATCTTAGGTAGCTTTTGGGAGTGAAGGAATGTGTCATCAAGGGAGATAGTTTAGTGATTCCTAAGTCCTTCCCTTCATCAAAGTACATCTTAAGTGGGGTATGTTAGTGTATTTAATTAATCTTACACTATTGTACATGATTAAGATGCACTTGTATTATTAATTTAAATTAATATCTGGATAATTGACCCATTAGTGCACACTTATGTACATCTATTAATAGAAGAGAGTATCAATGAAGTTATTGACTTGATTGATTTCCACTATTAATAGATTAAAGCAAACTTGCTTTGCAAGCAACTACCCCCCATCCCTAATAATAACCTCTAATTATTTTTTGTAGAATCATAGAAGGCTAGTGTTAGTGGATCATATAGTGGAAGAGAGTTATTCTTACTTTGATGAATTCAACTAGAGCTTCTTAATAAAGTTTTGGAAATCATGCTACCATAAGTAATTTATTCTTATGTCTTCATTTTAGGCTTCCATTGATTTATTACATACGCATGCTTATGGGTGTTTATCTTATGGTTGTTTACAATAATTGTAGGGAGTGCATTGTACTTTAATAAATATATGTTATTTTATCCTATCTAATACATGACACATATAACACTCACTATCTTAAATATAAAATAAATAGGTTAGGTTTAGTGATACTTTCTTATATTGACATGTGTGTACATTAATCTTCCTTTTGGCTTGTAGAAATCAATGAGAGATCGTTTTAGGTGAAGCTACGACGAGAAGGTAGAAGACCTAAGTAGGAAGGAACACCATGAGAAAATCTATCACAAAGTATTATAACATGGCCCACCCCAATCCAGAACATACACCTTAGGACATACATTCAAGAAGATTAATGTATCGACTAATCGTTGAGAATAAATGTCAATAAGCGAAGATAAGGTGTATAAAAATTTATTGAAAGTTATAGCGTGAGGACGTGTACAACATTTTGGCTCACCAAAATGTATCCATAAAATATGTTCAGCTCTAAATAAGCATCATGAATCACATTAAATTCCGACAACCAATGCTTAATAAAATAAATAATCAAACATAAAGAGAGAAATTAGGCTTTCATTTTGTTTATGCATTTTCATTTTGGCGAATGAGGGTATTCGTGTCGCTTCTTATCCATCATCACAATTTGAACATGTTCATGTGGATTTGGCAGTTGTTACACACGTCAAGATATGAATATATGGTTGAAACCAATATTGTGTAAGTATTCTATGAATGGGCATGAACATTGTCAAGACCATGAAGACGGTCATAGGATAAATCACATTACTTACTATTATTAGGGACCAACAAATTATGGGTAAATGGCTTCCCTATTTTCTAATATGGGAATTAGGTCAAGATTCAAGTGTGCTCCTATTTGTGTACATCATGCATTGCATAGGAGGTGTCCCCCTATTAATGAGATGGTCCATCTCACAAATATAACCTTACAAAAAAAAGAGTTGTATTTTGATGGTCTTGTTTAGCTAGGCTAGTTAACTAGCAAGGTACCAACCCCTCCTAATTTGTTAGATCCCTCAAATTATTCAAGTCACAGAATAGTTGAAAACTATAACTAAAATAGATTATAGCATGTAGTGCAGGGAGCAGTTATACTTACATGTGTGTGACCACTGAACTTAGGCTGAATCAAATGGACATATGTATTAATTTATTTCATAGACTAATGTAAATTCAAACTTCAAAAAAATCGGTAGTGCATGGTTAACATCTATTAAAGGTTAAGAGTGTGAAAAGACAGAAAGATAGACCCATAATTTAAGAGAGTGAAAGTAACATGACCACATCAAACCATGATGATAAATCAAATAAGCACCAGTAATAACCTCTAATTTAGGACACAATCACCTAATACATATACTAGTATTTGTGGGACATTTACCTATAAGATAATGGGATCTAAATGCCATTTTTCAAGAAGATCTAATACCCAAATGTAGATCCATGCTTTTGAGAGTCACTTTCTAGACTAAAAGAAAGAACAAATGACCCCTTCATTTACAAGACCCAAGCCACCCTCTATATGACACCATATTGTGCCCAAATGTTTTTCGTAAGTACATAAAGGCAAAATCTAAATTGAATGTGACCTAAATATAGTTGATCTCAATCTTCTGATATGTAGTTCTCCGTGGAAGCTTTAAATAATTTGGTTAACAATGCTTACACGCCCATTATCATATCTATATTCAGGAACAGGCGTTGTAGAATAGGTCACGTGGCCCATTACAGCCTCGTATACTGATCTTCTAATATATACAATTGTAATCAAGTACGTACGAATATGATGGAATGCGTGGAATGATAATCCTGTGCTTGTCGATGTGGGTATCAATGCATCGCCTCGCCACTGTCATAAAAGTTACATATGCATAGTGCGCGGGCTTCGTTTTCCTGAAGCCACTAATCTGGATCCCAAGAAACAATTGCACGGTCATTACCACTTTTGGCAATGATCAGGATATACGTGACATATATTCAAACCCCGTGTTCCACTTCTTATTGATTATTTATTAGTGCCACTTAAAATAGTCCAATGGTAATAGTTACTTTTTGAACCTCATTTCTTGTGTGGCTTAGTATATTGGCACTCTCTAAAGTGCTATGGAATATTTTATTCCACTTTATCTATCCCCCTCCACTATGTGGATATTAGATTTTTTCCTATGCTTCTCTCCACGGTTCTAACAATAACTTGCGGTGAGTCCTAGTGGGAGTGGGATCACATAACCAAAACCATTTATTACTTATTTTGGAACCCATGCCTTAGTATGCTTTGTATCATGATTTCCAAAATAGAAACTTTTGCAATTATAGCAGGCCTCTTCTTCTTCACCTACGTGTCTTGATTCTTCACTTCTAATTAGCAATAAGAAAATCTATGTCAATAATAGGAGATGTGAGTGTAACTATCAATTTAATGTTTAAATTATTCCCAAGTGGAGGATTCCTAAATTTGTATGTCCATGCATATTCCCAAGATATTATTATATCATTTAAATGTTGTACTCTTATATTATGATTGTGAAGATTTGCTCGGCATAGACCAAGTTACAATTAACTTGTAAATGTAAATGACCACACCAAATTATGAAACTTGTTATGAAAAGACATGTGCACTTGTAAATGTAGATCTTGAAATCATTTGAGGCGAAGACACAAGTGTTGGAAAAAACTAGCTTACAATTTTCTATGACTTGTTCGCTAGAAGGTGTCCTCGTATAGAAAAGAGCCCTGCTGCCAAAATGAAGCAAGTTCTGATAGAACATCTTTCCTAGACAAGGTAATTTCCAGCATATAAGAATAAATTTTCCCTAAAAGTTTAAGGGAGATGTCTAGGATTCGAATTTTACATTGCCATGATCCATCGTTCCATATATCAATTGCATAGTCGGGCGGTGGCTGCATTAGCAATAATGTTTACTCTTCAACATCTTGTCATTGGTTGCTCACAATACGCGATCATAGTCTATAAGAATACGTGAAACTAAGTTACTATCATACGCCTTGATGTGTGTCTAGTCATATTTGGAAGCTGGGTCTGAATTATTGAGATGAATTTTGAGCGATTGAAAAAATATGTGTGACGTATGATGTCATCTAAGGTATACAATTTCAGACATGCCACTACATGTCATTAGGAGTGTATACACGGTTGAATCTTCTATGCTTGCATTCACGTTTCCACATGACATGAAATACCTCCTAGCACTGTAGATTCACTATTCACAGAGCAATTGCACTCCTATTAAAAGTTCTGGTCCCCTCTACATAACAGACCACTTATGTTGAAGAATAAATGAACGCTGGTATTGCATTTTTAAAATTATGCCCAATATTGCACTTAATTGCATATTATGTCTATATGTTTTTACATCATTTGCAAATGGCCACATTCCTTGCCGCATAAGATAATTTGATGTAAATTGATATCTTTCTTGATTTTTTTTATTTTTTTTTTGGCAAATAGCTTTTTGAAAGGGACTATACCCTTAAGAACAAAAGAGGGCCTAGAAGTCAGAATAGGAAAGAGATCCAGAATAGAAAGGATCAAAATCCAGATGGGACAATGAAGCCCAAAGTAGCCAAAGAGTAGTTACCCCCATCAAAATAAAAACAATATGAACACTGTAGAAAAGTAGTAAAAAGAAAGCAAAAAAACAACAATAATTACAAAGAAGTGCAGAAAAAGCACCCACAATTACTTCTTGAAGCTTTGTCGATGTTGGATTTGATATTCTACCAAGATTTGAACATAGCCAAAGTATTCATGTGGGTAGAGTCAGTAACATCCAGCTGATCAATGGTCCTTTTTCTTTCCTTATTAGTACCCCAAAGGGTTGGCGGAACCCCACTGAGATTGGAGACACTACGGACATGCTTCTCAATGAACTCTTCAATTTCATTAAAAATGGCCATATTATAATCATGGTGAGTCTTGGCCTTCCCTAAACAGGAGTCTAAGGAGTTCATATTCTTATAAATATCTTCAATCTGGCTATTTTTCATAGCCACCACCTCCTCCTTCTTCCTCTTACCTTTTTGTTTTGCCAAGTTTTTGACCTCTTCCTTCAATAGCTTCATGTCAGCTTCTAAGGCTTCCAGCCTTTTTGTGGAGCTCTCCATATGTGCTTCCTGAGAACTAGCACTGCTAATATGAAGGAGGTTATGAGCAATTTCAATCTCTTGAGGACCCTTCCCCTCAGTAGGGGTATCAAGGTTCAGTCTTCTAGAGGACCTAGTAACTGGTCTGGCCGAAGTGGAAGTGAAGGGGGTGGGAGTAGAGGTGGGGGGAATGGGAGATGGAGCCGGGAAGGCTGGAAGAGGGGTGACAGCAGCAGTGGCGGGGATAGAATGTGGAGAGATGGGGCCAGCGGCCAGTGAACTGGGCAGAGGGGGAACAAAGTCAGGGGAGGAAGGGAAACAAGGAGATCAAAGAAGACACAATTTATGCAACAATAAAATTAGCCCCTAGTGCAAAGGAACTGCATGAGCATGCTTTTGAAACTCCAAAATGGAGCGCTCAAGAGAGTTAAGTAGATAACGGGGGAAACATATCGTGTGATTCATGTGGTAGTGGTTGAGGAAGACAAGATGCTTAGCTAGCACAGTGATGAACCTCCCTTCCAAATAAATGAAATGCACCATCATACAGGTAACCTCATCATAAGGCAAAGGGATCAAACTAACAAGCAGGACCGCCATGAAAAAGATCAAATTCTCTGTTCCCTCAACAAATATCCTCTCCTCATCTTCTCTGTTAACCCTTTTATTAAAAAAGTGGTACCCCTCCATGCCAAGGCCAGTCATTTCAGCAATTAACTCCTTGTTGATCAAAATATTCTACCCCCCTAATCCACAGTGTGATCCTTCCACTCCTTTGCAAAACACACTAAAATACTTTGGTCGTGGCCCTGAATCTTCTCCATAAAGTTGGTGATGCCTCCCTGGCTGAGAATATTCCAAAGCTCCACATTATCCTTCCAATCTAGATCTGTGTTGGGCTCAATCTGGCAAGGGGGGTCATTGTCACCGTCCTTAACTGCTTGCAAAAAATTTTAGAATCCTTAAGAGTGCTAATACCAGTCCACCTCTCACTATTGTTATCCACGCAGTGAAATTGCTGTTTAGAATAGCTGTTGATTTTCCCACGAATACCCACATGACTGCTGATTTGAACCTGTGGAAGTTCACATGTGGGAACTACGGCCCTTTTGCTAGCCCTCTCCCTATCATCATTAACATTATTTATTTCTTGGGGATACGTAGAGTCTTGTAACCAGATTTTAGAGAGCACAATGTTGCCCGCATGCGCAAATTTCATTTCTATATAAATCCACTTGAACTTTCCATTATACTTCATACAATATTGATTGTTCGACAAGATTTGTATAAGCTTAGTTTTAAAGTCAGCACGTGTGGGAGCTTTATTAATACTATTTCACTCCCAATGATCATAACCCAAATCATGAATTTGCATGTGTATAGATATCCGCTTGAATGCTGCTTTGCAACTATTTAGGAATGCTATTATTATCCCAAACAATGTGGTTAACCTTAATGCCATAATTAGCCAATGCATCTGCCAACTTGTTACCCTCCTGGTAAGTATGCATGATCTAAATGTTATTGAAGGTTTGGCAGATACTTATTGACTCTAAGATAAAATCCTTGATGTTCCAACTTGGAGGTGAGCACTGATTAAGGTGATTAATGATATTCAGGGAGTCCCCTTCAAGAATGAGGTTTTGGATATTATGAGTCTGAGCAATTCTCAATCCCCACAAAGCAGATAATGCTTTGGAAAAATGATTGGTTTGAATTCCCATTTTTCTAGCATACACAGCAATCATACTACCTTTATGATCCCAGATCACTCCTCCCCCTGCCGCAATCCCAGGGTTACCCTTAGAGGCCCCATCAAAGTTCAATTTATAGCAGTTAAAATCAGTAGGATGCCATTGAATCAAAGATCTATCAATACTATTACTGGAATTGTTATGGCTATTGACAGCTCCAATCTGCCAGTTGGATAAGACATATTCTTCATTTTCTGGATAACTCTTGTTCTTGGGGGCTTTAAATCTAGCAATATTCTCTTTGATATCATTAGAAATTTTACCAATACTGAGCTTATAGTTTTGATTCTTATTTCTAAAAATAATATCATTTCTATCTTTCCATATCCTCTGAATAATATGAGGGATAAACCATCTTCCAGATCCTTCTAACAACACAATGGCTATAGGGTGGGTTCCATTGAGTCCAAAGCTGATTGAAATCCTTCAGCACCACCCAGAGAGCTTCAAATTTAGAGAGGGAAAAACTCCATATTCTGGTAGCATAATCACAATGGATAAACAAATGAATGATTTCCTAATAGTCTTTTTTACAAAGATGGCATCTATTAGGCATTATAAAACCTCTTCTCATCAGGTTGTTAGTGGTAAGAATCCTACCTTTGATAGCCAGCCAAAGGAAGAAATTTATTTTAGGAATTAATTCAGCCATCCAAATCCTATTCCAATTGAACTCTGTTTGACTACTGTCGAAGAAAGAATTATATCCGATTTTGACAGAATATTCCCCATCAATGGAATTATTCTAGACCGGCTCATCCTTAGTGTCCAGTTGACTTAAGGGAGTAAGATCTAACTGATCTTGAAGGGAGGAGATAATTTGAATCAGATCATCTCTCTCCACTGAAAGTTTTTTTCCATTTCTTTCTATTTCCATTTCCCTCAATATAATCCTTGATTTTAATGTCATACTTGTTTACAAGATTGTCCTTAACTATCCCAAATTTGTCCATAAGATTTCCATTAAACCAGTTATCATCCCAAAAATTTATATCCCAACCATCACCCACTTTCCATTTACTGCCTTGCTTAATGAAATTTTTGCTCTTAACTAGATTGTTCCAAAAAAATGGAACCATAGGGGAGGTGCTCATCTTGCAGGAAAGAATAGACAGTTTGTTGATTTAGGTATTTAGCTTTGATTAAATCTATCCAGGGTTGTTTCTCTGAAAGCATTCTCCAGCCCATTTTCGTAATGAGAGCCTCATTCATTTTCTCGATGTCTTTTATACCCAATCCACCCATAGACTTCGGGGTACAAACCTTATCCCAAGCAACTAAGTGAAATTTAAACTTCTCTTCCATGCCTTGCCATAAGAATTTTTTCTGAATCCTCTCAATATTTTCTTTGAAGGAAGAGGGGATCTTGTAGAGTGATATGATATAAATGGGCAGATTTTAAAGAGTACTTTTTATGAGTAGGCAACTTACCAGCCACTAGACAAAATGGCTCCTTTCCAACCAACCATTTTTTTTTTTAAATATCTCCAATAAATCATCCCACACCTTTCTAGATACTTTTTTAGTGCCGAGAGGAAGGCCCAAGTAAGTGGCTGGAAGCACACTTATTTTACAGCCCAGAATTTTAGCAATTTTAAAGTTGTCTTTCTTCAGGAGTGTTGAAGAAGAAAAATGGAGCTTTTATCACAATTGATCTCTTGCCCAGAAGAAGATTCATAGAGCTGCAGAATAGCCTTGGTAGCCTTAGCTTCAATGACGGAAGCCAAAAGAAGTAGGATAGTATCATCCGTAAATTGTTGATGGGAGACAACTTGGCTGATGGAAGTGGGCTTTGAGCCTTTCAAAAGACCATCATTGATTGCTTTACCCAATTGTTCTACTAAGGCTGTCAGCCATAAGAATGAAGAGCAGGGGGGAGATGGGGTCCCCCTTGCCTTAGCCCTCTGCTGCTAGTGAAAAAAACCCACGGGCTCACCGTTAACCACCACTGAGAATCTGACCGTAGAGATACAAGCCTTAATAATTTTTCTAAATTTGTCTAGAAAACCAAATTTAGTTAAGAATTTGTCAAGAAAAACCCAAGAAACCTTGTCAAAGGCTTTATTTATATCAAGCTTAAGAACCATATTTGCTTTTTTATTATTCTCCATAGAATATACGGTCTCATGAACCATAATCAATCCATCTTGTATAATCCTGCCTTTGATGAATCCACTTTGCTGCCTTGAGATTAAATCATTCATAATGAGTTGAAGCCTTGGTAGCAATAATTTTGGTAAAAATTATATAGACAGCGTTCACAAGGCTGATGGGTCTGAAGTCTTTGAAGTCTTTAGCATCCATTTTTTTTTGGGGCCAGCACAATGTGAGTGTTGTTCAGCTCTTTCAAAAGATTTCCAGTTCTATAGAATTTATTCACCACTCTGCGAAGATCATCCGAACAAATTTCCCAAAAATTTTGGAAAAAATTAATGGACAAACCATCCGGGCCTGGAGCCTTATCACCTTCTAAAGTAAAAACAGCCTTTTGCAGTTCTTCAAGCATGACAGCTCTGGTGATATTTCTAAATATTTGTTCCTCAATTTTATCTTGGGGAATAGCCTCTAACATAAAATAAATAGCCTCAGCATTGATGATATTCCTCTCCTTAAGAAGTTTTTTATAGAAATCTAGTGCTTCTTCCTTGATGCTATTGGGATCTTTTATAATATTTTTTGTTACTTTTATCCACTTCCATGATCCTATTACAATCTCTATGCTTCAAAGTGGTCATATGAAAGAACTTCATATTCCTATCTCCCTCTTTAAGCCAGATAGCTCTAGACTTAAGTCTCCATAAAGATTCTTCTCTGCTGTAAATCATATGCAACTCTGAAAGAATATTTTTCTCATTAGTTTGGTCTTCAACAAATCTCCCCATTGTATCCATTTTGATTTCCAAATCCTGGAGCTTGTGTTTTAACTTATTTTTATTATCAAACACATTGCCAAAAAAAGCTTTTATTCCATATTTTAACTTGCTTTTTAACATTTTTGAGCTTTTGAATCAATATAAAATTGAGGAGTTCCTTCACCATTCCATCCCCACCATTCTTTTATCTTGTCATAGATGTTGTCATGCTCCATCCACATCTTTTCAAATTTTAATGAGCTTCTGATGGGTTTAATCCAATTGAGAAGATTTAAAGCAATCGGATTGTGATCCGATCCAACTCTAGGCAAGGAAGAGAGGTGAAAGTAATGACTGAGAATCCAGCTCATTGAAATTAGTGCTCTATCCAATCTCACTTGGATAAGATCTTTTCCCAACCTTCTATTATTCCAAGTGTATTTATTCCCATGGAGATCCACATCTAACAGATTATGTTCAACAATAAAATCAGCAAAATCCTCCATACCTCTAGAAAAGCTGGAGATTCCTCCATACTTTCCCCCTGGGTTTAGAGGAGAGTCAAAATCACCCATAATAAGCTAGTTAGCTATACTATATTGGTTTCTAAATGTTTTAAGATCAGCCCAAAGTTTTCTTCTCCCCACTAGTCATATTAGGGGCATATATGTTAGAAAGGATCCATTCACCATTATTCTCAATAGCAAGAAATTTGATTACAAGATGATTAGTGCTAGCATTAAGAACCGTACCAGTACAATGCCTTTTATCCCAAAGAGTAGCCAGTCCTCTAGAGGCTCCCTGAGATTCTATAGCCGCCATTTCATATTTTTACCATAAACTCTTTTTATTAGTTTCAAGGATCTTAGCTTTCATCTTAGTTTCCTACAAAATCAAAATACTAGGACTACTAGAATCCTGCAACTCCTTGATGATTCTCTGCTTGAATTTTCCATTTAGACCTCAGATGTTCCAAGAAATAATATTCATTTAGAATGATTGGGAGTTGGGATTTCCTGATGGTTCGATTGACGTTGAATGCCATCTACAATGTCTCTCTCAATTCTCTTAGATCTAAGAGCCTTTTTTGAGGGCCTTCCTCTTTTAGAACTACCTCCAAAGTCTACTAGTATTCTTGCAGAAGATCTAGTAGTTCTTGATGTTGAGGTATCCCAGTTGTCCTTTTTCTTTTTCTTATCACTGTAAAGTAATTCTGGGATCATTTCAAATCCTTTCATTCTCTTTTTCTTTTTTGAAATGACCTTTTTGAATCCAGAATTTAGTTCCTCATCTTCTTTGACAGGCGTAACTTCTCCCTCTTCACGCTCTTTTTGATTCCTATCAATTGAGTGTGGATCAACTGTTCTGATGATGTAGCAAGTAGGTGAAACTGCTGACCTATTGCTAGACCAAGGAGGTATATCTGTAGATAATTTACCATCTCCCCTAGGAGTGTTATTCTGCAAAGTTTCTTTAAAATCCATACTAACCTTGTCTGATATTTCCTCAATGATGCACAAAGGTTTATCTATCTCAGCTTCCTTATTGTTCTGATATTGATCATTAGGGACTATATTAATCTTCATAGTTCCTTCTTGCTCGTTCACCACCAAGGACACCTTTATAGGATTTTCCAAGTCCTCTTTGCTAGGTGCTGCAAGAAAAGCAATTGCTGGGGTTTTAGGACACCAGACCAAATGTTTCCTTATTTGAGTTCTAAAACCCCTTTTTTTTCCTTTCTATTGTATTCCAACTCCATCTGACTAGGGGCTTTGTCATCACTCCAGCTATCAATGTGAAGATCCCTGCATTCCTTACTCAAGACTAATCCATCCACAGGTTGTTCAACTTCCACTGTAGGGAACACCTTCTTGGGACAAACTTTTGGTGGAGTTTCCTATGCGATGACAATGCTTACATCTCAAATGAAAAGTTTCAAACTCAATTTTTTGATTCCACACCCCATACCTAGATTTCAAGATGATGTGCTCTAGTAATTCCTGCTCCATTTCAGAAGAAATGCATAATCAAGAAAATGCAAGTCTAGACCTGTTCCTCGTGGGCCCATCCAATCCGATAGGAGCACCTAAGGAATTAAAAATGTTTAGTATAATTTCATCTTCCCAAAAATGCAATGGTATCACTAGGGAGCCTACACCAGATTGGAATGGTGTTTATATTTTCAGTGTTAGGGTCAAATCCAGGATACCACTTTTTCAAAAAGAGGCCCATATTACCCAGCCACCATGGTCCTCCTAGAAGCACTGATTCCAAATCAGCTTGTTGATTAAATTTTTCTAGAAAAAAACCCCATGGCATGATGGTAATACTTAGATCCCCCTTAGGTTTCCACTTTCTCAAAGCCCATTTTATAATAAAATCAATATAAGGTTTAGAACCAAGAAACTTACCAACAAGGGATAGATTCTCTTTGCTCAAAGCCCTGTCAACATAGACATCTGGGACCATCAGGCAGGTGGCACCTTCACTGTCCTTTTCCCACTTGAACTGACTTTTTTGAGGAGAGTGTGGACCCACTTTGATGTTAGGGCTTTGAAGAATCTTATTCCAGGCCAGAGGTGTGGATCCCAGCATTTCCACTTTTTCATTTTACAGATTTACAACCATCTGATTTTGGCCAGAGATCAGCCTCTCCTCATAAATTTTAGGCTTAGTGCACAGACATTTTGCAGCCAGAAATGTAGAAACTGTGTTGACAGTACCTCCATCGCTCTCCCCATCGCTCTCTTGGTTTTTAATACTTTTAATTTAGAGAATGAGGGATTTGGGGAATTTTCATTATCTTTCTTGATTGTTGTTTTTGATGATTGAAAGTGATAACTTCAATTCTGTGTGTAGTAGTGACTTGTTAAGGATGATTGTAATTACTCATTAATGCAAAGTTTTATTTCAGCAAGAAATAAGGTTTTATGCAAAATGAATGAACCGCTTTCAGGATGAAAGTTGTAAACCTTGTATGTATATACTATATGAGGGATCTGGTTCATCAAGTATACAAATATTATGAATGGTTCAGTTGTTCTTTGATCACCATTATTTTCTAGTGGTTTAAATCTCCAAACAGAGACTTGAACTTTAGTTGGTGTATAAGACTTGTAGTTTTGGATAATTTTGATCGATTAATGTAAATGGTAAAATTGATCATTATATATCCAAGAACTATAAATAATCATGTTTCAAGTAAGTCTTGACCCAACAGAGTCTCCATACATGCCATAATTGGTAGAAATTTAAGTGTTAAGTGGAGAGATAGTCATCATGCAAGTATACTTGACTTAGAATCTTTTGATCCATGTTGGATGTTCACTAAGCATTGGGTATTATTAGATTCCACATGCAAATAAAGGAAGTATTTTTATATTCAAAATCCCACTAATTTTAGGGGATAACATTGGCAGTGGTAGGGTAGTTTAAAAATTTCCAACCATACACTATTTTATTAAATGCATATTAGTGCACATTTAGTTCCTTGGGAGAAATGAAGCTTCTTAGACAACCTAACCACATGCATTCCATTTGGTCATTCTAGTTTTGGCTTGAGGAGTTAAGAAGAAGATGAGGAAAACTGCAGTTGAACTCTGTGAATTTTTGAGAAGAAACTCGAGCTCCAACTTCAGTATTTTACATACAAGTTTAAAATCAATTGAGGAATCTTCGAACTGGGTCAAATACACATTTTGGGACTGTTTTGGGGGTGCTGTGAAAGTATTTCGGTCACCATTTTTGGGATGAAATTGAGGGAAGGAGTCACTGGAAGTTCTTCTTGCACCTTGATCAATTTGAAGAGGAAATTGCTAATGTTTTCCAGGCATGATAAACCTTAATCCCTTTTCTAGCAGTTTATTCCATTACAAATTTATGTAAATGAAATTCCTTGCAAAAGATTTGAATGTTAAAATGATTTAGGTTTTGGGGTATTAATTTCTTGAAGATAGTTATGTCAGGGTATGAAATAGAGTTTCTTGATAATATTACATGTTTTGTAGTTATAAAAAACTTCCCCTATGAATTCACCCTTGGTTATGTGAATTATTGATTTGTTATCACTAGTTGTAGATATATAGATTTATTCCTGTGACTATCGTAGTGGTTATAAGAGCTCCTAAATTCTCCAGTAGCGATTAATAATTTAAAACGTAGTAATTGGGTTTATAGGGAATGTACGTTTTAATGGCCAACAAAACCTAGTTGGTGAATGTGGTGAATCCCTGAATCTGTGTATTATTGTTAATAATATGTTAAATGAATGTTGGACGATGAAACTATGGAAATGAATTTTTTTTGGAACCTTGGTTATTGATGTAATAAGATTTTAGTGTTAGGTATATGAAATAAAGTTACAATATATTAATAAACAAGTTGTAGTTATAATGTTTCCTCCAGCGAATACACATTTGTTATGTGTGTTATTGATTTGTTTACATTTCTATAAATAATTTTATAACCAGTACATGGGTGTGTAAGTAATATACATTTTTTTGGTTAAATGAATCCCTTGGTAAAGGAATATGTTGAATGCCTGATCTTGGGTTTTATCGAAAATTGTTTGATAAGTGCTTGGAGGGGAAAAGAACACCTAAAATGATTTACCATATGGATCATGACTATGGTCATACTATGTTTTGAAGTGTTTAAAAAGATGAAGATAAATTTATAAAGAACCAAAACCACGATTCAGTTATAGATTAATTAGGAGATTGTCATCCCAAGCCTTGTATCACAAATTTTAAGATCTTTATGTAAATAATAGATCATAGAGATAATTCTCTCCATAGGTGGAAAATAGGATATTAGATATAAGTTCCTGTTAATCAACCAAGTGGATTAGAATTGTGTTGTAGGAATGTTATCTCATAATTCTAATTTGGCTTTAAAAAGAAGACATAAGTAGGGAATAATGGTTATGGTGCCTTCATAGAGAAAGTTTATGAACTCTTTGGGTTAATGAGAAACTAAATCAACCCTTTCTCAACTGAAGTATCATTCTGAGCTATATGAATGTGTATTATTGCTATGGAAATATAGTCCCTAATATAGTATCTATCTTTATATAATTTTGTGATATACTTACCATTACCTTAAAACTATTATTAGTAGTTGTGAACCAGTTGTATTGAGTTTTGAGGCTATAAGTAGAGATATAATTTCATCTGAATAAGTGTATAATTTTTTTTCCTAAAACTATATAAATTAGTTCAAATAATCTTCCTCATATTGATAAGTATCTTGTGATTGTATGCTAATGGTTAATGGTTTGTAATGTGGAAATAAACACCATTGTGGCTAGCGATATATGAAACAAGTAATTATATATTTACTTATATAGGTTACTTGGACTATAAAGTAAGGAATGAATTAAATAAATCCATACATGTATGATTTACTCGAGCAGTATAGAAATGTAAACATAGAAATTTCAAATACCGAAGCTAATAATGTATGGAAAAGGTAAGCTGAATGGATTTTTTGTTTATCCTCTAATAGCTATGTTTCAAAATGAGATAATAGTTGTTTGATGAAGATATAAGTAAATGCTTAATTTTATATCACTGAATTGTCTTCTTATGTGATCTATGAACTAATGCATTGCAACATTTAATTTACTCAAATGATCAATGACATAAACCTTTAGGCATGGGATAAAGGTTTGTCATGCTCAGTTTGTATGAACTGATTGGTGCTAACAGATTTTGCAGATGAAGCTCCGTAAGATGGAAGGAAGATCAAACTTGAAAACATTATCGCTCATTATGATCCAATATACTACTTTTAGAATTGTAAATGATTGATTTACCATTGTTTTGTCATGTTATTGCAAAGGGGAAAAATTAGATACTTTTTTCTATTTGTATAGAAGCAGATCAATGAAAAATGAGTGTTTTGAACTCTACAAAGTCCTACTGTATAAGCTATGTAAACGAATGAAATAAAAGGTTAGCAGTTAATGAAGAAAATTCAAAGGAATGTGTATTGAATCGACCTTTTTCACCATCAGTGTGTTGAGGTTTTAGTAAAAAAATTAGTATGCCAGTGTGGTAGTACTAATTAGACTACTTCATGATTATATATGTCTATCTATAAAATAGTATGAAGTCATAATTAAGGATATTCATAATACAAGTTATGTATTGCCAATTTAAGTGGTGAATTGACCTTTATGGAATTGATAAATGTAATAATATAACTTTTAATGAGGAATTTGTATATTTATGAATTATAAACTATATCATATTAAAGGTTTAATACAAGACATGATGTGATTAAACATGCATGAATTAAAGTGCTATGTGAGATGAAGTTAATTCATTGGTATGATTACTAACTATTAGTAGAGTAATAATAAAATGGATAAGTCAATGGACAAAGGAAAAATGCTTCAAATGTGATATAAATATTGTATTTGGTTATTTTTGGTGTGTGTGACATGCCTAGTCATTATCCACATCACCTGGTGAGTCATCTCGGCTTGTGAGAGTCATAGGTCTTAGGAAGTCAAATGACAAGTGTCAGATTCTATCATAGAATCTATCATTGTCATTTGCGTCAGTACGTCAGAGGAGTTACATTCCTTATTTCGAATTGTAACTCCTCCTTTAGTGGCATCATATACATCAGTCATGTCATATGCATCAATGGTGTCATTGATGTTCTTTCCTTTTTTAGGCATGGGGTTTACACAACACCCCTACTTGTACTTCCTTTTTTTGATCTATTAGAATGAGCAGACTTGTTTTCTTATTTGCATATTATTTCCATTGTTTGAATCTTCTTGCTTATTACGTTGGAGCTTGATGTTACCATCAGAGTGTAACTTCATTGTGGTCCATTGTTTTCGACATCGGTTCTCGTGAATCCCTCTTTCATGGTATCAGAACTGGTTTTGGTAAAACATGCACTCTTCATTTATCAAGTTGTTTATTACTTCTGGTTTGTTCTTATTTTCCTTGTGTAATTTTTATTATTATTATTTTGGAATTGTATTTCTCACCTCATATTGAGGTTTCAGAAGTTACAAGTTTGAGGTATTTTGGCTGGTTTGCTTTATCATATTGCTGAGTTCATGATTGCTTCTATTCTCATGAGCTCGGTTTTTACTTTGGCATGGACCTATGGTTCATTACTATCTCGAGGTAACCATTGCATGGAGATTTTCTGTGTGGTTGGTTATTACTCATACTTTGGACCGCTTGACTCGTGTTTCAACTTCCACTCCTTGTGCTTGGGATTTTTCTACCTGTTGACTTGTTTGCACTGGTGAACCTGCTACTTGAGCACACTTTTTTTGGATTCGGAGGCTCATTTTTTGGTGTGCTCATGCATTAATTTTTGCATGCATTGGATATTAATACCTTTCGCCTCAACTCCTTGTTCTTGTTTAAGCACATGTGGCATTGGTTTCACATGTCCGTGGACTCAGCTAGCTACTCCCACGTTCCTATTTTTTGCCTTGGCTAGGGGATCTATTTATAGTTAAAATGTGTGTGGTTTGGCTCTAGTCATTGTCTCCTTTAACTGCTCACATATCCATAGAGCTCTACATTATCCCTGCACTCATTTCCCTTGTTGTTCTTGTCTCGTGCCTTGTGCATTTCTCCACTAGCATGTCATTCTCTACATTCAACGATACAGGAAGCTTAGATAAAACGTTTTTGACAGTGGCTCAGCCCCTTTTGGACTTTTTTTGGCTTCAGCATGATTTTGGGCACGTTCTACTCAACCCTTTCCCTTGGCACGTTGCTTCCTCATTCCAAAACACTCAACTCGAGAGTGCATGCATTAAAACGAATCCTATTTCATTTGCTCACTATCTCAAACTTGGACCACATTCAACTCACCTACACTACCCTCTTGCAATGGATGGTTACACCTTGGCACGTGGACTGGTCAAAACACTGCCAGACTCTTCATTAGGGATGTGGTTATAACTAGCTCACTCTACAACTCCAACCATTACCAGCTTGGAATGGTAGCTATGGTCAATATGTGGTGTTAGTTAGAGATTCAATTCCACTTGTGGTTTACCAACAACTCAACTCGGGTGCCATAATCCATAGGGGTTTACCATGCAATTCAAGCAGCTCAGTCAACTCTGGCCTAGCTTAGGCCCTCTCCATCCTTTAGGATTGATTATTGGTAAATCTATCACCTTTTAAAAAAATTTAGGTTAAAAAACATTTTATTGGCATTTCTTTTTAGATATTTATTTTGGGTATTTTTCTTTTTTTTATTCATCCTTCATTTGAGTGTCAAAGACGGAGGGTGAGATCTGGGGTTGGCTAGAGGCTAATCCCCCCTCATAATAAAAACAAACCATATCTAAAATTCAATGGTATTTCAAACAAGCATACATATGATACCCTTTGCATGCATCTAGGGAACTTTTTAAATCCATTTGCAGACTTATTAACATTTTACCATCAGTTGTGGGAATTATTTTTTCCTATAACCTTTGAATCGTTGCTCGGTTTTGAGAACTTCTTTAGTCAAAGTTGCATGTTTTTTTGCACTGTACATGATGGGATTATCAGTTTTGTAAAGACACTAATTTATAAAGTGCTACATTCTGGGGGGTGTCTTTGTATTGCTTAATTCAGCTCATTTCAAACAATCTTGAGCTTTGTTCTATCCCTTTTATTGCTTGTGGACTTGTTAGCGTGTCCGCCACAGTCCTACAATAAAGGGATTCTTTCGTGCGACATGAGATGTTATTTCTCACAAGGATTTCTCATACCCTTCTTGTTTTCACTCATTCTTGTGCTTGTTTATGGTGTCAAACTATTGCGCCTAACAAACCTTGATTGTGGTCTCCACTCCTATGCTTCATTACGTTGATTGCAAGGTGAGTGACAGACTAGTTTTTGGCACACAATCGCATCTGATTGTAATCAGCACACTAAACTATAAAGTGCCGCAAAAAGGGGGGTTAAACTAGTATTCTTTGGAGGCTACTCTCGTCATGGACATTGAATTTAATCTCTCTATTGCTTAACTAGGACTAGGAAACTACCTACAATGGAAGAATGTAATACTCGATCATTGCATTATGTACAAATTGTTACCACATCTTCTTGGGATGGCACCTGAACCTATTGACCGTATTCATCACCAAAATTAGTTGAACGAGAATGACATGGCATACGGGCTTCTTTGTATTACTATACCAGAGGACCTTCAATGTCGAGTAGAGTTCACAAAGTTCACACCAAGCTTGGACTTTCATTCAAAATTTTCATGGAGACCTTGATCCTCCTTCATCTGGTTATGGATCTAATGATGATCTTAAATCCATGGAGAAAAGTGAGTTCACAGATACTTTTTCTTACGAAGGGCCACCCACACATATTTCTTCATGTGATGACAGTTCCACTGATATAGACTCACTTGGTTATACTTCTAATGACGAGGATTTTACTCCCAGTTCTGATGTCGAGAGTACTACAAAGGACTCTTCTCCTTCTTCTCTCACTATTCTAGAGAGTGTTGACACATCCCACATCTCATCATATATTAAGCAGTATCCTATACAACCTCATATATTCATCACACCCACCTCTTTTCCACCTTCAGTGTTTAAGGCCCCTTTCACTCCTCCACCTTCATTGGATGACTCATACCTATCTGACATTGATCTTTTATTTGTTGAGCCCCCTCATTGGGACAAGTATATTCTTGACCTTAGTCATCTTTTTACAGAGTACACTTGTGATGTACTACATGTTCGTCATCCATCTACAGGTATTTCAGAGGAGTTTATCATCTCCATTGTTGGGAGTGCCCCTTTTGGGACTCTTACCACTTCTACTTTTCTGGAGACGTTCATTGATCTACCCTTGCTTGGGGATCCATTTTATTTTGTGGGGGATGTTTTGTTTCCTTCACATCAGTTGGACATCCTTTCTACAGGTGTTCCTCTTCTTCAATCTAATAGTTCTACGCACGTGGCATTACCTTCGGTTCCTTGGCACTCACTTGCTATACCTATGTCACACTTTCATGGAATAGACTTAGAGCTCTTTGTGCTACTACCTTCAATTTCCTTCACAGAGTGGGCGGACTTATAGCATTTCATTTCTGTCCTTCCTGAGGGCAGGCACATAGTTTAGTGTGGATGGCTCTTCTTTAGTCCAGAGGCAGAGGATATCATCATCGAAATTCTTCTTAGAGACTTCTTAGAGTTACAGAGTTTAGATCTATCCATGGCATCTTCTACATCCGTCTCATCTCCCTCTTCTCCTCATCTTCTTCCTTCTAGAAAGATGTTGCTTGTAGATGGGTGCCTTTTCAAGCCTTTAGTTGTCAGGCCCCATTAGCACATATTTCTTAGTTGTCTAGGGGAGTCTTCTATTCTATTATGTCTTACCAGGACATCTACCTTGACTTCGATGAAGGGGGTGTTGGTGTGTGTGACATGCCTAGTCATCATCCACATCACCTGGTGAGTCATCTTAGCTTACGAGATTCATAGGCCTTAGGAAATCAAATGACAAGTGTCAAATTCTGTCATATAATTTTTCATTTCCATTTATGTCATTGTGTCAGAGGAGTAGCATTCCTTATTTGGAATTTTAACTCCTCCTTTAGTGGTGTCATATGCATTAGTCATGTCATATGTGTCAGTGGCATCATTGATGTTATTTCCTTGTTTAGGAACAGGGGTTACACAGCACCCCTATTTGTACTTCCTTTTTTCAATCTATGAGAATGAATAGACCTGTTTTCTTATTTCCATATTCTTTCCATTGTTTGAATATTATTTCTTATTGCGTTGGAGCTTTACATTACCATCGGAGTGTAACTTCGTTGTGGTGCATTGTTTTCAACATTAGTTCTCATGAATCCCTCTTTCAGTTATATCTTTAAAATTACTCCGGAAGGACACTGTTATGTACTAAAAATCTTAAGTATCATATTTCTTTGTAAGCCCTTTTTATTGGGCATCTGACTTTTGGGGAATGTTACAAATCTACATGCATGGGCAACTTGTGAATGTAAGGTTTCCTAACCTATGAGTAGGTACTATTCAAGGATTTAATGATATTAAGTTCTTTTAAGGACAAAGCCTAAAGGAATCATTTTAATATTTGTCATAGAAGTTACATAATGCAAATTAAAATAAAAGGAAGTGCACCTTAAGGATGGGCAAGTCTTAAATGTTGAATCTTAAGGAAATAATACCATACCATTAACTTATGGTAGGTATTAATAATGACTTATTATAAGTATGCTCAAATTGATTATTCTCAATTAAGCATAACATAAGAGAAAGGGTATACTTAAGAAGAAAGGTTAGGTATCATCATGAGTACGATATATTCGATAAAGGAATGACACGTACTCACACCTTTTAGCAATATGAGATTGCATCACCATTATTTAGAATAAATATAAATATATGGTACCAATGCTTCCCTATAGTGATATAGTAATATCAGTGGCATAAATAAAAACTACATGGTTATAAAGCATAGGATTAATTGATTAAGCTAAGAAAACATTAAATCTGTAATGTTGAACTTAAACAATTAGTGTTTCAATTACCATATATGGTTGAAACTACTCTGCAATCTAGGTACGTGATTAGGATAGTATGGAGGAACTAAATATTCTTGAATCTAACCGAGATAAGACATTGGTGGTGACTCATTCAAGGAGGAATAGTCATTAGACCTTAGAGGTGACTCATTTGAGGAGGAAAAGTTGTGAGACATGGGTTATCCTATCTTTGTACAAATTTACATTAAAAACAAAAGAAAGATAACTTGCTCCAATAAAAAATGCTTAGTGAGATATCTCACTATATCCACTACACATTCATATCCCTATAAGGACAGTTGTCATTATTTGGATACTGTTACTTAGTAGTTGTGTGGAGTTGCCTCATCAAGAGTCTAGATTGCAGTAAGGTATTACAATAAGTATAAATATTGATAGAGTTACAAACATATTTGACCTCCTAAGTACACACCCTGATATCAACTTATGATGGCTACAAGAAGGGAAGTGGTCTAGTAACAAGGTATATTGTTACGGAGACACTTACTTTCCCATAAGCATCATAGGATGACATAGAGGTATGTCTTTGTGTGGGTCAAAATGGATTTGTACCATGTTCAAGACTTGTAGTTGTTTATAGCATCTACATTTGTGAATCCATATAACTAAATAAGTGATTAAGGTGAAATGACATAAGTGTTCTGTCATGGAATTGAGAATGGCATTCATGACTCAGAAACTTTGCACAAAGTGGTGTAAGCTACTGATTACACTATCAAGATTTCCCTGTGATCTAATTTGTCAGTGCCTATGGAATTCATAGGTGGAACCCATGTAGACACTTAAGAGTATTCACTTATATATCATGTCCTGTAAAGGAGAACCAAAGGATACATTTGATGTATGGGCTTGTACAGAGCAATGAGAAAGAACGAATAGGTTTGGTAATCCATCATACAACTACACATGGTTCATGAAAGTTATTGGAAATTTATTACATTAAGGTTTATATTTTGGATTTAAATATATGGGTATTTAAATCGAGAAGTATAAAGTAAGATAAAAAAAGAAAAAAAAAATAATAATGGATGTGAAGAATCAAAGTGGATGTTACATTTTGGTATCATAGCTGAAGGTTGCAGCTCTTGGACCTATTAGGTCCTTACGATTTCTAAATTTTGATTTTCCATTAGTAAAATAAGATGAAGGATAAAAGGAATTACCAAGGATAACGAACCAAAACAAACTATGTTTCATGTTCGATGGTAGGATAATTTTATTTTCTTTAAAAAAAACCTAACAATCCTTCATGACACACTAAATCAGATAGATGGGTGGAGCAGCTAATAAGTGTGGATTGGATCAGCTAAGATAAATAAATTAAGGTAAATGATAGCAATCATCATGGGATTTTCTAGATGGAATGAATTGTCTTAATAACAGATTCAAAACTTAAGTCTAAGACGACATAAAATTCAGCTTAGGATGGATGAAGTAGATATGAAATAACTATCTACAGAGGTAGCAGTAAACAAAAGAAAAGGGCAAAACCCTTATTAAATGAAATATGCACTTAAATAGACTAATTATTGAATGATCCTGTAATATATGGAATTTTGGATCATTGAGGTCTAGGAAATCTAGAGATTTTACACTAAATTTCTAATGTATTGAAAAACAATGGTGAGCATTAGAAGGATTCTAGAGCCTTGAATATGTTTCTAGGAGAAAGTCTTCTCAGTGACCTATTTGGGTAGTGAATAGTGAATACTTTATGCCATTAAAATATTTGGGTCATGAATACCAATTCAAGGATATTATCTACTATGGACGGGGAAAATATAATCAAATTATTATAGTCTTTTCATGCACTTTGTGTATCTTTATGGAGATAAGAAAATAAGAAATGGATACTGAGTGTAATATTTTTCCTTTTAGGCTAAAAAGTGGAGTTGAGACCATGTCATGTGAATACTTGATATGTTGCAAGTATGTTTAATTTTATCTTCCCAATTCTTGTTGATCATGATTAATAGGTAGGAAATCATTTGATCTAAAGAAGTGTGCATGGATGGTCTATTTTCCCCCTTACTACTTATTACATTTGTA
This sequence comes from Taxus chinensis, assembly GCA_019776745.2. Taxonomy (NCBI): domain Eukaryota; kingdom Viridiplantae; phylum Streptophyta; class Pinopsida; order Cupressales; family Taxaceae; genus Taxus; species Taxus chinensis. Next base: position 692,192,813 of record CM034152.1, read on the forward strand.
TGTGTGCAAAAAAAATGACTATCATTATTATGTTAATAGCCTAGTAGAATTGTTCTTAATATGAATGAAAATGGGGATCTACGTTTTTTTGTTTCTGTGATTGCCCATTGAAATCTAGGCATCTAAGTTATTTACATGAGTGAAACCCTCTTATTTGAATAATTTTACTTAGTTATCGGTTAAGTAATGAGTATGGTTGATCATTACATGGCATGTAAAAATATTGAATTCAAATATGACTATAACTCCTTTGTCATTTAGTGGTGATGTTCTTCTATTACACACACACACACACACACACACACACACACACACAAATATATATATATATATATATATATACATACAAATATATACAAATATATATATATATATATATATATATATATATATATATATATATATATACAAATATCTACTGATACTCCTAAGAGTATATGTTGTTTGGTGGGTGTCACCCAGTCAACTTAGTTTTATTATTACAATATTGAAACTTCAGGGTCAAATACTTGACAAGGACTTGTGAGGTTGATTTCTTTCCTTTTAAAGGTATTATCTGGTTAGACCATTTTGTGTCAACTCCATGGTATTTGGGATGGATGAAAGTTTGATCTTTCAACTCATTGAGGATTTCTTGAGTTATTTTTGGCTACTAATCCTCTTTCTTTGATATAATGTTTGCACCATATAGATTTATGGTGAGGTTGGGTCCTTGGAAATACCCGCAAGATATGTTGTATTATCTTAGTCTATGTACTTAAAACAATAGCATAACATTTTATGTTGTCTGTATAAGTGGGTATTTATTTTCCATCTGTCTGAGACTTGTAGGAATTATAGCCTCACCTTATTTTGGGTAATCATGGTGGTTGATATGTATATAAGCACCTGTTATGAGTTCTTCATCTTCATTCTCCATCGTTAAAATTATTTCAGGTGGATAGAATAAGTAATGGTGGCATATTTACTGTCCCTTTAAGTGATTGTTTGGAGTTAAAATTCTAGTTGAAATGAATAAAATTCATTATTAGTAGGTTCGTGCATGATCTCAGGAACAGATAGGATTAAGTCTTATTTAATCCACAACTTAGTCTTTCTATTTTTAAATGGGGATTGCATCCACTAAAATAGTTTTTCAACAAAATACTTATAGCCTACTGAAAACATTGTTGCTGGCAAGGTCTATAGAATATAGAGAAACTTTATTCTTTGACACTTCACAAGGTTTAAAGTAAACAAGCTCTATCGGTCTTATACAATCATATAAACCTCTTACTTGAGGATAGATACATAATCTATTCATACTTGTTTGTGATTCAATGCTTGTTAAGAGTTCCTTAATAAGTGTTGTTAATGGCTCATTATGCTTGGGTAACCAAGTTAACAATTTTCTTGATCAAATAGGATCTTTGTGTAAAATGAGTAAGTTATGTCGAGGTGTTATATAGTTGATATATGAAACATCTAAGTTATAATTCATCAAATGGATAATTGTATTTTTCTTACAGATTAAGGACTGTAAAGTCTTGACCCTTTTAATAGGAAGCCTATGGCTAGTAAAGCACATTTTTAAAAAATTGCTTAAGTATAACATGATCAAATCCAAGTGTAAGGTTGAGAAGTAGAAACTTAAGTCCTTTTGTGATTCAGATGTCCAAATAAAATTAAGGACTCATAACTTCCTTATGACGTGATTTTTGGGTTAAGTAGGTATCCTATCTCTCTCTGAAGATCTAATTAAGTATTACTTATAACATAATGGATGCTTAAGCTTATGCCAGTTTCAATGAAAGGCTAAGGAAGTCTGGACTTATATAAATTTATAAGTATGATCAAGTTTTTGTTGTGGCCTTACTTGAATTTGTATCTTATTAGGATTGATTATAATAAGAACTAACTCAATTGATAGGTTGTATTAAGGATTATATAAGATTGTATCATGTGCCATGAAGTATAATTTTTCTTAATTCATATAAGTTATTACAGTTTATAACTTGAAGGTATTTGATGAAAAGGAGTATACTTTGTTCAGGTATTAATGGACTAACAGGAAATACATTGATTGGAGAAGTCATGTTTATGAACTTCTACGGATTGGAAAAAAACAAGAAGTTGACGAAACAAAACAACCGGGAAATGTATAAAATCAGCGGTTCATTTTTTGTTTCAGATTATAAAAACTTGTTTCGATTATTTCTGGTGTGTTTATTACAGTTAACAAATGATATGACTTGCTGTAAGGATAAGATTATGATTGAAATTCATAAATATGAATCTCATTTCTGAAAAATTATAACTTTCATGGAAAATGATGATTGGTTCTTCAAAAGATTGTTGATATTACTTGTATAGGACTGATTTGATATTTACTATTAAGGAGAAATCACTGGGACGATGATTCATTAAGGGGGTAGGTATGTCATGTCCCTTGATTTCCATCTTTCATATATGGAAATTGTGTCACAATTATTGAATGAATTTCGAAGGTGGAAAAATAATTCTTGTTGTGTAGCTAGGTGTGTAGTTGCATGCATGAATACATGTCCTAAAGAAGATATACACACATACATGTAATCAAACACGCAAACACATGAAATCAATTATTGCCTAGCACCCGTAATTAACTTTACCTTCACATCTTATATTTTTTGTGGTAGGAACATAAAGAATACTTACGTTGAATAATAAATGTAGTTGGCAGTACATTGTTGTTATCTCTTTGTTGAACTTAATTGATTTGTGTAAACATGATTTTACATTATTTACAAATGGCCAACTGCCTTGCCGCAAAAGACAATTTGATGTAAATTGATATCTTTCTTGATTATTGTTTGTGATTATTGAAAGTGATAAATTCAATTATTTTTTGAGTAGTGAATCGTAAAGGATGATTGGAATTACTCATTGCTACAAAGTTTTATGTCAGCAACAAATAAGGTTTTATGCAAAATGAATGAACCACTCTCGGGATGAAAGTTGTAAATCTTGTATGTAAATACTATATGAGGGATCTGGTTCATCAAATATAAAAATATTATGAATGGCTCAGTTGTTCTTTGATCACCATTATTTTCTAGTGGTTTAAGTGATATTTATATTCCATTCAGCTATCATTTAGTTAAGAAAAGATGAGATTGTAAACGAAGACTATGGCATCTCTTAAATGTTTTGTGAAAGTTGAGTTAGTAATCGATAGTGTTAGCTTAAATATTACTAAACCTAAAATGGAAACATTTTATTCTTATTTAAATTATTGGTCAACCAAGACCACTAAGTGAATTGTTATTCTTGGATTATTTCAATCTCCAAATGGAGACTTGAACTTTAATTGGTGTATAAAACTTGCAGTTTCGGATAAGTTTGATCGATTAATATAAATGGTAAAATTGATCATTATAGACCCAAAAACTATAAAGAATCATGTTTCAAGTAAGGCTTGACCCAATGAAGACTCCATACATGCCATAATTGGTAGAAATTTAAGTGTTAAGTGGAGACATAGTAATCATGTAAGTATACTTGACTTAGAATGTTTTGCTCCACGATGAACATTGACTAAGCATTGGTTATTATTAGATTTCACCTGCAATTAGAGGAAGTATTTTTATATTCAAAATCCCACTAATTTTAGGGGATAACATTGGCGGCGGTGGGGTAGTTTCAAAACTACCAACCATGCACTTTTTTATTAAATGCATATTAGTGTGAATTTAGTTCCTTGGAAGTGATTAAGCTTCTTAGAAAAGCTAACCATATGCATTCCATTTGGTAATTATGGTTTTGGCTTGAGGAGATAAGAATAAGATGAGGAAAACTGCAGTCAAACTTTGTAAATGTTTGAGAAGAAACTCGAGCTCAAGCCATGCAAGTTTAAAATTAGTTGAGCAATCTTCAAACTGGGTTAAATGCACATTTTGGGACTGTTTTGGGGGTGCTGTGAAAGGATTTTTGTCACCATTTTTGGGATGAAATTGAGGGAAGGAGTCACTAGAAGTTATTCTTGCACCTTGATCAATTTAAAGAGGAAATTGCTAATGTTTTCTAGGCATGATAAACCTTAATCCCTTTTCTAGCAGCTTATTCCATTACAAATTTATGTAAATGAAATTCCTTGCAAAAGATTTGAATGTTAAAATGATTTAGGTTTTGGGGTATTAATTTCTTGAAGATAGTTATGTCAGGGTATGAAATAGAGTTTCCTGATAATATTACATGTGTTGTCGTTATACAGAACTTCCCCTGCGAATTCACCCTTGGTTATGTGAATTCTTGATTTGTTATCAACTAGTTACAGCTGTAGAGATTTATTCTTGCGACTGTTGTAAGCGGTTATAAAATCTCCTGAATTCTCCAATAGATGTTAACAATTTAAAATGCAGTAATTGGGTGTATAAGGAATGTATGTTTTGATGGCCAACAGAACCCTTTTCATGAACATGGTGAATACTTAAATCTGTGTATTATCGTTAATAGTCTATTAAATGAATGTTGGAGAATGAAACTTTGGAAATGAAACATCTTTGGAACCTCAGTTATTTATGTACTGAGCTTTTAGTGTTAGGTATATGAAACAGAGTTACGAGATATTAATAAACGAGTTATATCTATACTATTTTCCTCCAGTGAATACTCCTTGGTTATGTATGTTATTGATTTGTTTCCATTGCTGTAAATAATTTTATAAGTAGTACATGGGTGTGTAAGTAATATAACTTTTTTTTGTCAAAGGAATCCCTTGGTAAAGGGATATGTTGAATTCCTGATCATAGGTTTTATCAATAATTGTTTGATAAGTTCTTAGAGGGGAAAAAATACCTGAAAAAATTTACCATATGGATCACGGATATGGTGGTACTATGTTTTGAAGTGTTTAAAAAGATGAAGATAAATTTATAAAGAACCAAAACCATGATTCGGTTATAGATTAATTAGGAGATTGTCATCCTAAGCCTTATATTACAAATTTTAAGATCTTTATGTAAATGATAGATCACATAGATAATTCTCTATGTAGGTGGAAAATAGGACAGTAGATATAAGTTCCCGCTAACCTTCCGAATGGATTGGAATCATGTTTTAGGAATGTTCTCTCGTAATTCTAATTTGGCTTTAAAAAGAAAAGTAGGGAATAATGGTTATGGTGCCTTGGTAGAGAAAGTTTATGAAATGTCTGGGTTAATGAGAAACTAAATCAACCCCTACTCGACTGAAGTATCATTCTAGGATATATGAATTTGTATTATCACTATGGGAATCTAGTCCCTGATACCGTATCTATCTTTATATAATTTTGCGATATACGTACTATAACCTTAAAACTATTATTAGTAGTTTTTAAACCAATTGTATTGAGTTTTGAGGCTATAAGTAGAGAGATACTTTCTGCTGACTAAGTGTATAAGCACTTTTCCTAAAACTATATAAATTAGTTCACAAAAACTTCCAAATATTGATAAGTATCTTTTGGTTTTCTATTAATGGTTAATGGTTTGTAATGTGGCAATAAACACCATTATGGCTAGTGATATATGGAATAATTAAATATTTATTTACTTATATAGGTTACTTGGACTGTAGAGAAAGGTATGAATTAAATAAATATGTGCTTTTATGAGTTACTCAAGCAATATAGAAATGTAAACATAGAAATTTCAAATATTGAAGCTAATAATGTATGGAAAAGGTAAGCCAAATGGATTTTTTGTTTATCCTCTAATAGCTATGTTTCAAAATGAGATAATAGTTGTTTGATGAAGATATAAGTAAATGGTTAATTGGTATCACTGACTTATCTTCTTATGTGAATTATATGAATTAATGCATTTCAACATTTCATTTATTCAAATGATCAATGGCATAATACATTAGGCATGGGATAAAGGTTTTTCATGCTCAGTTCGTATGAACTGACCAGTGCTAACATATTTTGTAGATGAAGCTCCATAAGATGGAAGGAAGATCAAATTTGAAAAATTTATCGCTCATTATGATTCAATATACTACTTCTAGAATTGTAAATGATTGATTTACCATTGTTTTTTCATGTTATTGCAAAGGGCACAAATAAGATACTCTATTGTATTTGTATAGAAGCAAATCAATGAAAAATGAATGTTTTGAACTCAAAAAAGTCCTATTGTATAAGCTATGTAAACAAATGAAATAAAAGGTTAACAATTAATGAAGAAAATTCAAAGGAATGTGTATTGACTCGACCTTTTGTCACCATCAACATGTTGAGGTTTTAGTAAAAAAATTAGTATGACAGTGTGGTAGTACTAATTAGAATACTTCATGATTATACGCCTTTCTATAAAATAGTATGAAGTCATAATTAAGGACATAATTTAAGGATATTCGTAATACGAGTTATGTATTTCCAATTTAAGTGGTGAATTGACCTTTATGGAATTGATAAATGTAATATTATAAATTTTAATGAGGAACTCGTATATTTCTGAGTTAGAAACTATATCATATTAAAGGTTTAACACAAGACATGATGTGATTAAACATGCATGACTTAAAGTTCTATGTGAGATGAAGTTACTTCATTGGTATGATTACTAACTAACTGTTAGTAGAGCAATAATAAAATGGATCAGTTAATGGAAAAAGGAAAAATGTTTCAAATGCGATTTAAATATTTTATTTGGTTATCCCTTTCAAAGTACTCCAGAAGGACATGGTTATGTACTAAAAATCTTAAGTATCATATTTCTTTGTAAGCCTTTTTATTGGGCATATTAATTTTGGGGAATGTTGCAAATCGAAATGCACAGGTAACTTGTGAATGCAAGGTTTCCTAACCTATGGGTAGATACTATTCAAGGATTTAATGATATTAAGTTTTTGTAAGGACAAAGACTAAAAGAATCATTTTTATCTTTGTCATAGAAGTTACATGATCCAAATTAAAATAAAAGGAAGTGCACCTTAAGGATGGGCAAGTCTTAAGTGTTGAAGCCTAAGGAAATACTACCATACCATGAACTTATGGTAGGTATGAATAATGACTTATTATAAGTATGCTCAAATTGATTATTCTCAATTAAGCGTAACATAAGAGAAAGGGTATACTTAAGAAGAAATGTTAGGTATCATCATGAGTACGAGATATTCAATAAAGGAATGACACGTACTCACACCTTTCAGAAATATGAGATTACATCACCATTATTTAGAATGAATATAAATATATGGTACCAATGCTTCCCTATGGTGATAAAGTAATATCAATGGCATAAAGAAAAACTACGTGGTTTTAAAGCATAGGATTAATTGATTAAGCTAAGACAACATTAAATCTGTAATGCTGAACTTAAACAATTATTGTTTCGATTACCATACATGGGTGGCACTAACCTACAATCTAGTGAGGTAATTAAGCTAGTATAGAGGAACTAAATATTCTTGAATCTAACCAAGATAAGACCTTTGTGGTGACTCATTTGAGGAGGAATAGTCATAAGAATTTAGAGGTGACTCATTCGAGGAGGAAAAGTCATGAGACATGGGCTATCTTGTCTTGGTATAAATTTACATTAAAAACAAAAGAAAGATACCTTGCTTCAATACAGAATGCTTAGTGAGCTAACTCACTATATCCACTACATAGTCATATCCCTATAAGGATGGTTATCATTATTTTTATATTGTTTCTTAGTAGTTTTGTGGAGTTTCCTCATCAAGAGTCTAGATTGCAACAAGGTATTACAATAATTACACATCTTGATAGAGTTACAAACATAGATTTGACCTCCTAAGTACGCACCCTGATATCAAATTATGATGGCTATGGGAAGGGAAGTGGTCTAGTAACAAGGTGTATTGTTACAAAGACACTTAATTTCCCATAAGCATCATAGGATGACATAGAGGTTCATTTTTATGTGGGTTAAATTTGATTTGTACCTTGTTCAAGTCTTGTAGTTATTTACAACATCTACGTTTGTGAATCCATATAACTGAATAAGTGATTAAGGTGAAACAAAAATTTCCTAATGACATGTGTGTCATCATGGAATTGATCATAGCATACATGACTCATAAAATTTGCATAAAGTGGTGTAAGATGTTGATTACACTGTCAATATTTTCCTATGATCTAAGTTGTTAGCTGTGTATGGAATTCATAGGTGGAACCCAGGTAGACACTTAGGAGTATTCACTTATATATCATGTCCTGTAAAGGAGAACCAAAGGATACATTTGATGTATGGGCTTCGTACAGAGCAATGCAAGAGAATCAATAGGTTCGGTAATCCCTCATACAACTACAAATGGTTCATGACAATTATCGGAAATTGATTGCATTAAGGTTTATGTTGGATTTAAATATATGGGTATTTAAATTGAGAAGCATAAAGTAAGATGAAAAAATAAAAAAATTAATACTGGATGTGAGGTAACAAAGTGGATTTTACAGTTATTTTCTTTAGGAAAAAGTAAATATGGAGCTACTATTTCCGATCAATATACTATCAAGTTCTTAAGTAAATCTACATTTACGGGAAATCCTAGTGAATCTAAACCAATAATCATTCTTATATCTCAGCTCAAAAATCTCTAACTATGTGTCATACATTTACAAGACTAACATATCCGCCACATATGTTATCTGGTTAATTCATATAAATTAATTTGATTTCTCTTTTGGCTCCTCTTGAACTAGATCTTCATAGTCATCACATCAATTACTTCCATGAAAATGCACATTGTGATTACCATAGATGAAATGGCCATTCTAATGATAGGTGTTTCAAGATTATACATTTGATTTAAGATCTGATTGATAATCATCATGATGTGTTTCTTGAATCTACTATTTTTAATTCTACAATATTAATGAAAATGACAAGCTTAAATTGTTTAAATATCCACTACCTAAACATGAAAAATCAGATCTTGAATCCTCTTCAAATCATGTTTATCATTTTTTCCTCCATCTTCATATCACCATATGAGATTTCTTATTGATACTAGTGATCTTATATCACCTATTATTTATGTTAATGATTCTTATTTTCATGTCTCTTTTTCATCATTTAGATTACACATTGATGCTTTTATTGGTTTTCATACTATTAATAATGTTATGGTGCATCCTAATTATAAGTGCAATGCATGTTCCATATATTTCGTACAAGCTACAGATTTCCCATTATCTCAGATGATCCATAAATCACATACTTATCATCGGCATGTCATTATTCATATCACTATTTGGCTGCTCAATATCCTTATTCCTTTCTATTTTAGATCTGCAGTTACACATTGTGACATGGTTGTAGGACTCCCTTGGCTTAAGGCTTCCAAATTGGTTTCACTTGTTGTCCACTTATGCCTTAATTTTTTACATGAGAGTCACATTATGACTATTAGAGGCATCCTACCATGGAATAATTTTTATTTTGATCCTATTTCTATTACACCTTCAATATCTTCCATCACTAGTATACCTACTTCTACACCTCCCATGATAACCCCATAGATTTGGTATATACTCATATGGAATATAGATCTTTACCATTCCTAGTGTTAATTTTCCACATCCACCTAGATCTCCTACCTATGTGACTTTTTATTCTCTCCCATGACAGATACATTAATATCATAGTAAACCTGATAGGGATAGTTCTCCACATATGACTTACACTACCCATGACACATTTAGGCTCACTTCGTAGTATCTTTCTCATCATTCACGCTATAGTCCTATATCACATACCTTTGCACACTCAATTTCCCGTGACCATCAAGGCCAAGATTATATTCACGTGTTTACCTCCCTCACACTATCAGATATTGGATCCTCACCCTTATCCTCATTGGATAGATCATAATGACATTCAAACTTGGGAGCATACTATTACCCCTCGCTACTTGATGACACACTCTTATCTAAGGTTCAAACATGACTGTTGAGGGTGAGTTTACCTACATGGAAATCACTTTGCACACATACACTTGGGGAAAAACTTCCTCCCCTCTCTTCTTTATATAACTTTTTACTATGCATTCAAATATCTATAAAACAATTGAAAATACTAGCTTATATATTGATTGGATATGTCCTTATTACTTATCATGTTATTGTGATTTGTAGTATGATTTATCCTTTTCTACCATACTCACATGCATATTCACGTGGTACTTTTAAAGTGAATTCATGTCAGTTAAATTTTATCACATGATGTATGATGCTTGGAACTATTATCTACTAGTTCCATTGAGGCTCCTGGAGACATCTACCTTTACATATTTTTAAATATTCAAGTGCCATCACTGAAAAATATATGAATTTATTTCCTATTTCTAGTGGTATTAATTATGACATACTATCATTTTTTCTAACATGCTGATAGGTCTTCTTCTAACCATGGTTACCTCATTTGCTTGTATCTTAACTGTCATTATTTAAGGGCTATGCCCTAAGCTTTATTTCTTCTTTACTTGTATCACCTTGAAGGTTTCAAATTTCTTGTAACATCCTAAGTGGATTCCCATGTATTCAACAAGCTAACTACTATGTATTTTTTCATGTTATTGTGTGTGTATACTAGTTTTTATTACATCATTCTATGATTATTTGTGACTAACATTTTATGTTAGCTTATACCATTGTTTTACATGTGTCATGGTTATTACCATGTACATATTCCCCTTTCCCTTATAGGAGTTATATTTTAGATGTGCACATTAGTTACCAATTTCCTTGTTTGGGATGCAATCACATCTATTCATCTCAGGCACCCCTAACAAGTGGGGGAAATCATCAAGTGATTATTTCAACCTGTCAACAATCCAAAAAACTAACACATATTGGTTCAAAAATAATTGGAATAAACAAGAGATAAAAACTATTTCAAAATCATACTTGGGCCAAAATCAGTACAAGGAAAAAAACACCTAGAGTATATAATATTGGTGGGAGTTAGTGTCCCACCTAGATGGTTATGTTCTAGCGACACAAAAAAGTACAATATAGTTTCAAGAAATATTATTTCCATGATTTTCTAATTTCTAGCAGTACATACTTAGTTACAGGTACAATAGGAACAAAATCAATGGTAAGTGTAGACACCAAAATTTGGTATCGTTACTCTCGATTGACCACGTGTGCATCTTTCACCATGATCCTATCTAGACCCATTTTAATTTAATTCATTTATTTTATTTAAATCCCCATCTATTAGTCCATCACATTTAATTCTTAATTAATTCTTGTTAATTATCCTAAATTAGCTAATTATCCCTAATTATATGTCATCTCTCCTAGTTAGCTATTTACCTCTAATTGGCTATCTTTGGGACGAGTTTATCCCTTACCACCTAAATCCACATCCCTATGATTTTTTATAGATTTTATCTAACTCATATTTATCTCATATCTAATCATGGAACTTCCCTAAACAACCCTTACTCACCTACATGCTTTAAAACACTTATCCCAATCACTTAAAGCTTCATATATCGAAAAAATAAATAATTTAATACTCTAAGGAACCATTTCCCATAGTCATTGGTGTTGTAGGCTAGAATTCACTATAAATGACCTAGGCACATTGGCACATCACTCAGCCTACGCTGAGTGCTCCCTTGAAGCATGTAAAGGCACTAGGTCACTCTTTATAGTTTTTTATTCATAATGTTAGCATGATGGTGCATATATGTATTCAGGTTCATAACCAATAGTAGACAACACACGGTGCATAAAATAGATCTAGATATTATAATATATGTAAGATGAACTAAACAATGAATATAACAAGATTTACCATTCAAGAACCATATTTAGTCATCTTCAACACCATTATCCAACCAATATGAACCTTTGTATTAAATACTGTAAAACACATAAGTATCTCCATGAGTCATGCACACTGAAAAACTAGTAACATCACTCTCCAAATTGAAACTCACTTAACCGTGCAAATCAATAGATATATATAGAGGTGGGGGAGTTCCATTAATCACCCATTCACTATCTCAAAATAGGTCACATGCTAGTAATAGCCATATGTCTTTAAAAAACATACAAGTATTCTAACAATAGACTTCCTATAGATAACTCAGAGAATAAATCATATTATTAGACTAAAGCATGCATGGTGCTCAAACTGATACTTGCTCCCAAAATACCATGACATGTGTAGTAAGTCTTCTTGTCTTTGTGTGTCTAACATGCTAACTCCAAAAATAGCCTTCACAACATAATCGACTAAGTCTTGATCTTGTGAACATTAACCTTAATGTAGTGATGTGCCGCGTGTTCGTCCCATGCCCTACATTCATTTGCCCAAAACTTAGCCCTTTTTTGTCTATCCAACATTACCCCACACTAAAATGGATTGTTGCCCCAATGATGTGTAATCACCTTGTATCTCCAAATAATATAGGATACAAATAATGAATGAAGAATAAGGAATAAAGAATACGCTGAGACATCTATTTTGTACCCTTTTCCTCCTCTGATAAAATGAAATATGGATATTCACTCGAAATTTCCCCCTCAAATTCATACTGGTCCTTAAGTTCTAATTTTTTTATTATCAGGGATGTTTAAAGTGATGCCATAGAACTCATCTAGAGTCATGTTTCCACCCTCACTCTTCAAACTTCTAAGGATATTATCCATACTTGAGACCATTCCTTCCATGACATCCATCTTTGTAGTAATGAGCTTTCTAATGCTCTTTAGTTGGTCCATGTGTTGTTTTCTTGCAGCCTCTAGCACACTGGGATTTGTTTCTACTAGGGTAGCCCATTCTATGCACCCAAGTGTTTCATAAATTGTTGTCTGTAGAAATTCATTTTCCTCTGCTTTCATTCTTTCCTAAACTAAGTTATCAGGTGCCATACACATAGCCAACATCAAATTTTCCTTATTTATTTCATCCCTTAATGCTTGCAGAACAACCTCATAGTTGGATATCTTCCTTGCAATTGAAGCCTTGACCCTGGATGTTTCTTTTGTAGCATCCTTTAGTTTAGGGAGGCATACTAGTTTGTCCTCTAAAATAAAATGAATTATTGTACTTCTAGGTAATATAGTTCTGAATTGAAATCCTCGGTACCTTCTTCTAAAAATTGGGCATTTTCTACAAGATTTCATCAACAATCTACTTGGCCATCTTTTTGACATTCTGTGCCTCATCTACTACATTATCTTGTTCCTAGGTGAGTCATTTTATTTCTTTGTCCTTATCTTTCTTATCTTCTAGGAGTGCTCATATTGTTGTTTCCTTATCATTATTCTGGCGTGCTACTTTAGTAGACATATTAACCAATGCGTTACTCACCTATTCATTAGAAAATTACATGAGTTTGATGGTCATATGGTGCATATGTGGCACCTTCCTCGTCTTCTTTGAGATGCATGCCTCCTCGCAAACATAAAAGTTAGTCTCATCCATATGAGTATGCATGCTCCATGATAACTTCTTGTGAGTGCACATATTGACCATCTCTAGGTCCATCTAGTCATAACCATAAAATTATATATTGGGTAAGGTTCTCTAGAAGCAGGTGTGAATGAATTTTTCTTGGTCATCCAAGTAGCCCAACTTTAAAGTTAAAACTACTTCTTCACCTTCATACTGACATGTCGGTTCCCCCACATCTTTTTAACCATGCACACCTTCCCATTGTGCTTCTTCATCTCCTGCATCTTGATGTTCTTCTCCTCTAGTATTCTGGCTTACTTCCCCCTCTTTATATTCTCCTTCAGGCATGGGGCATTCTAGGACTTTTGTATCCCCACCGGCATTGCTTTCCCCTTCACCCGAGTCTTATTCATGGGTACTCATACTATCTTCAATAGTTTCATATACGACCAGGTACCAATATCTACATCCTCATGCATCTCAATGCTAGGGGTGTCCTCCTTATTCTACATGCTTTTTTGAGGGGACTTTTCCTCCTAACTATCCTTTAAAGGAACATATTTTCTACAATTTCTCCTTTCTTCTTCCTCATTCTTCATAGGAGTTATGCGTGGTGATATTATTACTATATGCAAATTCCCTGCACCAATGTCTCTAGATGTGCACTTTTTATGTAGAAATCTCCTTGTATGAACCATTCCAACATTATCTTTTGGTTCCTCCTAGTCCAATACATTATCTAACCTATTAAGATCTATATCTTCCTGAGTAGGAGGCACCGATTCAACTTTCCTCGAGGTTCCTACTGTCTGTCTCTTCTTTGGAGGTCCTGGGAGTTTCATATTCACACCGTTCACCACCTTGCCATCGTTAAACCTTGGCCTTAGATAAATATACATGCACGTTGGTTCAATTTGTCCTATGGCCAGACTCTCTGGCTTGATGTGCACATTTCATGATTCCATGGTTTCCACATAGGCCTCTTTCCCTAGCCATACATAAGTCTTGAGAAGAATGTGAATATCTGTGTCTACATTTTTATGTGTCAAACTAGAGTTTATGTGCATCGTGGAACCTATTCTCTGAATCCTTGAAATATTTGGTAGTTAAAGAAAAGGGAAACTTACACTATGGGATCTTACCACTCGACTGCATATGGAAGTGCCCCAAGCTGAAGTATTGGTAGACTACAATATCAACTTCTCCATTCAGTAATTTTGGTAGCTCATGTGGAATACGCTATTCTCCTTCAAATTCCCTATGAAACCCCCTAAACCACTTCCCCAAGTGATCCTTATACATGTTTGAAATTATTCCACATAGAGTATATTTGGAAAAAAAATTTGCTAGATATTTATTATCCAACAGAAACTCCCAGATGTTCTCCCTCATCCCTTCAAGTACACAAATTTCACTAAATATAATCAACAATAAGATGGCACCCCAAGTTATTTTCTTAATTTTATCTACCTAGACACATGCCTCATTTACCAATATTTCTGTAATGTACCCCGTAATTTTGTACTATGTCTAGTTTACAATCTTATGCACTATATGTAACCACCACATATTCACCTCATTCTACCATTCAATGGCACCCAAATTGCTTCTTATCAAGCATGTTGCAACCCTAGTGGCCATGTCTACAATGTTGGTTACTTTAAAGGATTGGCCCCCCTTCTTCTATTAATGTATGGAGGTTGTTGCACTAATACCCTCATCATCAGATAAATCATCAGTGATCTCCGAGTGTGAGTCACGCAACACTTTCACCTTCCCAATCATGATCCTCATTCTCCTACCCATGAAGTAAAGAAATTCCTCATGCACGCGTGACATGAGCCACTGGTACAATTTCTCAGGCTTCCCAAAATAGGGAAAATCTAGGATTTTTATGACCCCCATGCTTTTGAGTAACCTCTTCATGGAGGTGTCCAAAACTCTAGTGTTGTTTGCTAAATATTGGTTATTTTTTGTGTAGACTTATATTGTAGTGTCCTTCAGGCACTTCTCAGTTCATTGATTAATGTTAGAAACCCTTTATTGCATTATTTTTTATTAATGTCCACCCCTCGATTACCTCTTCTGGGTAAATAATTTCTACTAGCCATCCTATACTGAATCATCAAATTCCTTCTCGATAGTTGGAGCCTTTTGTGGTGTCATCATTCCTTCCAATCCACAAGTACGGTGAAACCCTAGCTTCTATAGATCCAAATCATGCCTGAATCCCTTCTTCATGCACCCACACCACCACTTGAGTCCTTTTAAGCCTAGATTCTCAATCAACGTGCTTTGAATTTTGTTTGGTATAATCAATTTGCAGAATGCTTCTTGTCTTCAACTTTTATTCACACTTCTTCATTTTTTCGAACTCGCAAGGAAACAAATGTCATTACAAATAATGAATTTTATTACAAGTTTCAAAAATTCCCTTCCTTAATTGCTCCACCTACCATTGTTCATGGAATGAATTCCCTTTACACTCATTTTGCACCTCTTATTCCCGCGTCTCAAACTTTTGTGCCTTAGTCATAACTTTCTAGCATGCCAACTAATTTTCCATCATAAATCTTCTCTCCCCATGCCTCCTTATTCTGAATTATTTATCTAATGTGACCTAAACATACATAGTCTCAAATGTTGCATCCTCCTTGAGTTATACTAAGCACTAACCACCTTACGCATGGTCTTTAACTTTGAGCAATCCTCTTGAAGTTTTCATCACTTTTTAAAACTTGTTCCCTTTATGGTTACCTTTGAGTTTATTTATTTTCTATGTCATACTTACCTTCTTATCCACGCCACACTAATTTTATGTGTAGTCCTCTGCACATAAAAAAAACTATAGATTGCAACAAGCCTCCGGTGAGTAAGCATGCTTATTACACAACACTGAACTCAATTGACAAAACATAGTGACGATAAAGGAAACACATATAAAGGAAATCTAATAAGGGAAATCTAATCTAAATGGCAATACTGCCTTATTACAAACACCAAGAAGACTTATTTATAGTAGGGCTTCAACTTACTCCCATTAAAGTAACTAGGAAACCATGTTCCAAAAAACGCCTCAAGCTAGCAAGCACCTAAGTCAAGTATATGGTCCTAACCAATGCACTTTAAGCTTTCCTAGGTGGAGCATAAACTTCAAATAATAAATAAGTACCATCTTCCCAATGTCAATCTTATTTTCCCTGATGTTCCTATCATGCCATGCCTTCTACCTTACTTTTTCTTACTTATGACTCCATCGTGTTATTTTACACCTCTCATTCAGTTTTATCGACATGTCAATTCATTCTTCTAATGATTTATCATCATCCAGTCCTCATGTGCATGTAATACAAAATATGGTAACATGAATTCCATGGTTAGATCTACCTCTGTGCCAAACACGAACTGATAGGGTTTTTCCTTATTCAGCCATTTGTAGGTTTTTCTATATTCCCAAAGCGCAACATAAACTTTATCATTCTAGTCTTTCCTTCTAATATAATTTTTTTTTGTCAAAGTATGGCTCAATATCTTGTTAAAAGCCTCATCAATCCCATTTTATTGAGAGTGATAAGGTGTATTCTTATCGTGTGCAACCATAAATTCACCCAATAATATCATAATAGTCTCATTAAGGAAATGAGTTCTTCTATCACTTGTCAAACTTAAAGGACATCCATACCTGGTAAGAATATTTTCCCATAAGAACCTTTCTATTATTACTGCTATAAAATCCTTTTTAGGTGTTGTTTCTTCCCACCTTGTAAGATAATCTATAAAATTTATGATATAACGTGATCTAGTTCTATGCGTAGCTGGGGAAATAGGACCCACAAAGTCAATTTCCCATTTCTCAAAAGGTTTTGCACTAGTAATAGGCCTCAACAACAACATGTGATCTCTCTTCCTAGGTTTTCCAAGGTGTTTTCAGTGATCACTCATCTTACAATAGTTTGTGCAATCCTTGTACAAGGTCTCCTACCATAAACCAACTAGTAGAATCTTGTACGCGGGTGGCGTCACCTACATAGTGTCCACTTGCAATACCCCCATGATCCTCCTCCATGATTTTTGTTTTCTCATGTTCCAATACACACCATAACAATACTTCATCTCGGCTTAGTTTGTATAAGTCACTGTTGATCAACATGAAATGTGTGACATGAATTGTAAGTTGTTTCTTTTCTAATGCCTTCATTCCTTTGGGTGTCATACATGTTCGTAAAAAGACAAAAAATATCCTCTGATTATGAGTGCGCACAGTTTAAACTGTATAACTATGCATCTGACATTGTATCTTCAATACTTTACGTATCCTCTCTTGATTGAATCCTTGACAAATGATCTGGACCAAAATTACTTTTACCTAGCTTTACTACTACTATAAAGTCAAAATCCTAGAATAAGAGAACCCATCAGAATATGTACC
The DNA here is from genome assembly GCA_019776745.2 of Taxus chinensis. Taxonomy (NCBI): domain Eukaryota; kingdom Viridiplantae; phylum Streptophyta; class Pinopsida; order Cupressales; family Taxaceae; genus Taxus; species Taxus chinensis. The sequence goes on from CM034152.1 coordinate 692,210,630, forward strand.
CTTGTAAGATGGTCTTGTTCACCAAGTATCTCAATTCCATGTGATCTATATAGAAAAAAGGTGTTGCTAGAAAGTACTATACAAACTTATGTAGCATGTAGATCATTGACAAAGCCTCGCGCTCCATAACTATATAATTTTGTTCTGTAGGAGTCAAATTTTCTGCTAGTAAAGAAAATAGGATGATCTACAATACCTTCTCTAGGTTGAGCTATAAATATTCCAATGTCCATGCCAAATGCATTCACATATAGGTGAAAAGGTATATTCCATGAAGGAAAACTTAGAATAGGCATCATAATAAGCCTTTCGTTCAACGCTTTGAATGTGCGTTGCTTTGGTTCTTCCCAATAGAAATTACATTTAATTTTTAATAAATCCTCCAAGGGCACACCAATATTAGCATATCCTTTGATAATTTTTCTATAATACCCTTTCTGGCCAAAGAATCCATGCACCTCACTCTAGCTGGTGGGTTCCTCCAAGCTTGAAATGACTGCAATCGTAGTTGGATCTACTAACAAACCCTCCTTATAGATGATATGCCCTAGCAAAGTTCTAAAAGGTGTAGAAAATAGGCATTTCCTAATATTTAAAGAGATGCTTGAATATATTCAGCTCTCAAACATTAACCTCAAATTGTTACAATGTTCCTTGATAAGCCCATACACAGTCCAATAATCTAGGTAAACCTACAAAAAAATGTGAATAAAATCCTGGAATGCTTGAACAACAATATGCAAAAATACTGTAAGTGAATTATTCAATCCAAAGGGCATCACCATGTATGCAAAACTTCCCCATTCAGTGTTGAAATTTGTCTTCTCTTGATCTTATTTATCAATTCTTACTTGATGATACCTAGAAAATCCATTTGTAAAAGAATAAATTTCACGCCCTATAACACCTTCCAATATTTCTTCAGTGAATGGTGTAGGGAAAGGATCAATCACACATGTATCATTCAGATCCCTATAGTTCACAAAAATTTTTATTATTTAATCTTTCTCTATGTTGATTACCATAGCGCTAGCCCACTCTTATTCCTCTTTGGACTCAATGATGTCAGAGTGTTTTGCACAGAATGTTTCAGCTTTTTGGAATAGATTTGCTTCTATCTTTTCATTCCTTTGAGAAAAAGATAAGGGTTAGGGCTAGGAGGAATACCTGTTGAATGTTGAGACGGTGTGCGCGTATCGTAGAGAGAGATCAGATCGACTGCGAAGAACTCCTTTTTGTCTTGGAAGGACTACTTGCAAGTAAGAATACAAGACCACTAGATTTTAATTAGACAATAAATGAGGGAGCTGCCTTGGGCCTAGGAAATATAAAACTTCCTTTCGAAGGTGGTCAGTTCCCCTGTTAATATGAATTAACACAAATTATTGTAAAATCACAATTTAATTGCCTCGTTGAAATAAGTAGAGGAAAGGCTGGTTTTTGGTTTTGAATCACAGTGACTGATGCCGGTCACTGTCACCGGTACCGGTTGCTATTAACCAATATCGGTAGGGGAAATGTTTTAGGGGATTTTGGTGAAAGTTGGTTGTAGGGTGGTATTATTGTTTATAAGGCTGGTAAATGAGTGGGGTTAGGTAACGGGGTGATGAGAGGGACTCAGAGAGTACGGGGAGGGTGTTCTTGGGGTAACGTAAGGGTAGAGGAATGACAGTTAGATGTAGTGTGTTGTTGGGTAGTAGATCTAGGAATAGACTTATGATGGTTGTGATTCAGAATTTCAAGAAATGTTATTAAAAGGACATACAAGATACTACTTACTAGTTATTGACGAGGATGCAGGTCCAAGGAAGGCAGAACTCAGGTAGGATGACCTGACAATCAGAAGATGAGCTATCCTCCCTCCCAATGTTCGGATGAGTGTTACAAGGCTATGGTTAATCAGTTGCAGTCTTGGGCTTGATGTCCTTCTCTACAAACTCCTATCTTTTCTTCACTTGTCTCTGCTCAGCCAAGTAAAATCTGGATCCTCCAATGACTCCTCGTTTAGATCAATGAAAAATCCAACCACTTGTTTTTGGTTGGGGGAGGTCATTTACAGGGAACCGATGGTGGTTACGTAACCGACGCCGGTTGAGTAGGAACTGGTATCGGTCAGGTCAAAGTGGGCTATTTTTAGTAAAATAGCCAACTTTCCCTCCTTTTCTCCCAAGGGATTAGTTGCGGGATTGGTCAAGTCGTTATGAGGTCAGTTTTGGGTGTGGGTGAGGAGTAATTAGTCATGGGTGTGGATGTAGACCAAGTTATAGGTCTTAATTAGGTTAGTTTAGGGTTAGGACTAGGTCATGATAAGGTGGCGAAATGAGGTGGCAGGTTTTGGAGATGTGGATTTATTAATTATAAAGTAATTAATAAATAATTGTGTACGGTTTAGGTGATGAGGTTAGGTTGTGAAATGAGATGCGTGGTACGGGAGGTCATAAGACATAAATCTGGTGTCTACATTAGCCCCTTGTTGTCATGTAGCTTGTCTTGTAAAGTTGCACTGACAATAATAAGAAGTGGTTACTCCTGTTAAGGGTATAGGTAATCCCCCTCAAATCTATCACAGATTGAGGTAGCGTGAAATCAGGGATAGGGTTAATAAAGGGTAAACAATGTTGAGATAATGGTAAGGTGGTGGGGTAGGTTCAAGGAAGTAGATGCACGTTGAAATGTAGTAGTGCGACCAGGGTACATGGTTTGAAGAGCAAACAAGCAATTCGTAGGCAAAGGTTGATAGTTTATCCAAATAAGGGTGATATAATCCTGGTATCCAAGGCATAGGAAGTAGCTCCAGGGGATATAACGGGTAAGGTACAGGAACGTTTAGGTATGTTCGGCGAGTACCAAATGGTTGGTTTGGTTGAGATAAATGTCACAGTCTTGGTCTAGGAAAATTTGGTCGACTGATCAAGTCAAGTACCTGTTGAATATATCTACCCTCGGGTAAATACAGAAAACCCGACACAAAAGAAAGCATGTCGGAGGGGTCAGAAAACCTGACACAAAAGAAAGCATGTCGGAGGGGTCAGAAAACCCGACACAAAAGGAAATTGTGGGTTTCAGGTTTCAGGAAACATGAGACATGAAGCATGTAAATCGCAAGGCATGTTCCGATGCTTGGGAGTTCCGAAAACCCGAAAACACTTCCTAGGCCAATCGGGTCTTGGAGTCGGGAAAACATGTCATGGGGGAAAACAAGTCGGGAAAGCATGGGGCGAAAACATGTCGAGCCACCTTCCAAACCCAATGCACATGCAAGTCCGACTTCCGAACCCGAAACAAAGGAAATCTTGGAAATTGGCGGAAGCAAGTCGGGAAAGCACAAGCATCAAACACATGTCGAGCCACCTTCCAAACCCGATGCACATGCAAGTCTGATTTCCGAACCCGAAACAAAGGAAATCTTAGAAATACTGGTGGAAGTGGGTGTTGGGAAAACACAAGCATCAAACACATGTCGAGGCATCCTCCAAACCCGATGCAAATGCAGAGGAGAACCCCGAACCCGACTAGGACAGAAGACCCTGACGTGGGAAATATTCAGATCGCCATAACTTTTCACAGGGAGCTCGGATTCACGCAAGGTTGGACTTTTTGGAAAGCTTACAAGGTCCTCTGTCCAACTATGACTAGATATATTTAATTGGGTGAGAACAAATTCTTAAAAATATAAAATACAATTCACCATTTTTTGGGTTTGTTAGGGTTCCCACCTACCGCCATAATGAGATGAGTTAGGTGCAGTCTTGGAGGTGGTTGGGGCAGATTTCGAATTCCTCTCTTCTCCCTCACTTTTTCCTCCTATAAATTGTAAGGAGGGGCTTCTTTCTAAAGGTTGGACATTCTTGTTCTTGCCCCTCCCTTCTTCTCTTTGGCAGGTGGAATTGTGGAGTTCAAACCTCCCATTTAAAATTTGTAATGCAACTTTGCCTCTTGGCATTTTGTAGTGTGTTGTGCCAATCTTTGGAGCAAATTAATACATGTCTGTGGATGATTATCAACCCTTTATGTGTTAATTTGCATCCCCTTGACCTTTCACTATGAATTTGGTTACCTGTGCATGATCTTGCATTGCATTTTAATGGCTTGTGTTTATTGGCAAGACAGTTGTTCTTCATTCCTCGGTGCATCACCTCTGTTAGTTTAGGTTTTATTTTATGCATCTTCTTACCCTGTCTCCTTGGCAAGTTAGATTAGGTTTTTGAGTAAACCCTCTGCATTTTTATGTGTGCATCTGAACAGAGGAATAGGAACCGGCCTTCATCCGGAGAGCTTTTCCGATTTCGCAAGGTCCCACACTTGGGAAAAGCTCCATGTTATGCAATCGCACTGAGAGTCTCAACCCATCGAGTTGCAGAGTCCCAGGGGTGCTGTGATTGCCATCAATAGTTTTGGCACGCCCGGTGGGACCAAGAGGTCATTCCATAAAGATTTGAAGGATTTTTCATGAAATTTGGACTTAGAAATTACAAGTTTTACAATTTCAGATTTTTGCACCTTCCAGGATGAACTCCGAAATCAATTTTCAAGGGCTTAACTTGCTCAAAACAAGTCAAAATTTCACCAGTCGGTAGATCTGAGGGTAATCTTCAAAAGGGTATCTTTAGTTTTTTGAGATTTTGATTTTCAAAATTTCATGGTTTTTAGTGTTTCGGGTTTTCGAGGTCCGAGAACATCAAAGAAGACCCAACAGTCATTTCAGGTTTTGGGGGATGCATTGCATGGTCCTATTCCCAACAACAGTCATTTCAGGTTTTCTAGGGTGTCGGGCATGTCCCAAGTTCTGACACATGGCAATTCAGGTTTTGTAAGTTGCATTGCATGACCTGAGTTCTACCTGTACCTTTTGGGGATCCGCAGCTGCACAACAAGGCCTGAATTCCGAATTGAAGATTGTCTCCTCTGGGTCCTTCAAAGTTTAAATTATATTTTTAATATTGTCAAGTTTGGTGTGTAACTTGGCAAAATCCAGCCTTTTGAGGCTTGTTATCTAACACATCTGGTGACTCCGAAGGGATAGAATTCAGCGGTGTAGCAGCACAAGTTGCCCAGGCACATGAGAAGAATTCAAACCAGGTCTAATACTCGAGAAGAGGGGCTATTTTTCCACTTGCAACTATCACCAGGTAGAGGGAGGAGAGGAAGAAGACCACAAAGATCACCATCTCCACCTAACAGGACTTTGTCTACACCTCCACCTGGTAGACCTTTTCTCGCATCAACCAGGGTTCTTAGGCCAATCATAATGGCACATCTACCACTGAATCCCTTTGTCAATTTCACGGGCAGTAGTCCACTTGCCCTAAATGCTCAGAATCAAATTCCAGTTGCAGCACTAAAGAATATACCCTATTTCACAGGAGAAAATCATACTACTCCTATTGATCACATCCAGGATATTGCTAATGCATGTGCAATCCATGAAATAAATGAAATGGATGTTGCGGTCAAGCTGTTGGCTTCATCTTTCAAAGGCAAAGGCCTTACAATGGTTTAGGAGCCTTGCAGCAGGGTCTATTACGAATTGGAACCAACTTTGTTCAGCTCTTTGCAACCAGTTCGGGGAGAGGGCAGACAATTTGTCCTTATTGGAACAATTGACAACAATCAAAAGGGCTCCTAACGAACAAATGACAGATTTCAACTTCAGATTCCAACGGACATGGGACAGGATTCCAATAGCTGTTAGACCAACCGCCGAAGGAGCATTCCTTTATTTCTTAAAGGCTATAAATTCAGACATAGCCATGATGATCCAATCAATGGGAGGAACAACGCTGCCAGGGGCCTATGACACAGCTATCAGAGCAGAGAACTGTTTGATCCAAGCTGGTAAGCTTGCACCAAGGCCACCAATGCCTCTCTATCTAGATATGGGAAATCCTACAACCAGTCAAGCACCAGAGTTGAATCCCATTCCAACTCCTAGAAATCAAAGCAATAATGAGGCATCAACTCCTTCAAATACTTCAAAGGAATTGCAGGAGGTTATGAAACAACTGCAGAACCTTGGAAATGAGCTAGTGACTATCAAAAGACAGCAAGCTCAAAGTGCTAGACCGTATCAGCCTCAAGCGCAGTACCAAGCTAGGCCCCCATACCAACAAAATAGACCACCAGCTCAGGCTACAAATCAAAACCAAAACCAGGGACAACCTCAAGCTGCCAGGCCATTTCGACCGTATGATCCAAATGCAACGACATCCTCAAGAGCCTTGGTTCCAACACAAAACAACATGGCACAAGAGTACAACTGGTGTTACCCTTGCAATCTACCTCACAATCAGTCAGCATGTTTCAATGGCGCACTAAATCAGGCCTTGATGGTGCAGACCATTGGTGTTCCTCAAGAACCAAGCCAGGATGAGAATCAGCAGCAAGAAACGCAACAAGAGGGACCTCCAACAGAGACCACGTTGGCCAATTGGCAAACAGAAGACTTCTGTGGAGTTAACCAACAGCCTTTTCAAAGCGTGGCTGCCAACACATGGTCGAAGAAGAGAAACATAGAAGAGGGACAACCATCTAATCCAGTTGTTTCTCAGCCCGCTCTTACACAACAAGGGGTCAGTAGACCAAACACAGCTCCAAATGTGCAAAATCAGCCTAAGGTACCTGTTGTAGCAACACATGCACCTGTTCAAGCTCCAGAAAAGGTTGTGCCAAGTAAGGGACAACAAAAGGACAATTCATCCCCTTTCAACATCATCGATCAAATGAAGAAGACACATGTGAACATTTCCATGTGGGAATCACTTGCGATCCCAGGGCAACGAGATTTATTGCAAGCTGCAATGGCTAATTGGTCTGCCTCAAATGTATCAAATCGGGGACATGAGAAAGTTCTCACTAATGCAGTGCAACAGGATGGGTGCCAGACAAGAAAGAATTTGAAGCCTCCACCATTCTATGTGTCGTTGATTGTTGGAAACCACTTGGTACACAACTGCATGATAGATTCAGGGGCAAGTAGTTCAGTGATGCCGAAGAAAATAGCGGATCAACTGGGTCTGAAGTATGAGCCAGTGCTAAAAGGAGTAGTACAGCTAGATGGAACGGCAGTAGGAACTGTTGGAGTCATCAAGGGGTTAAGCCTAACACTACATTCATGTCCTAATGTTACAGTTCTGCAAGATGTGTCTGTGATTGACCTTCCGCCACTCTTTGCGTTGTGTCTATCAAGAGACTTCACTGCAAAAATCGGTGGATATTTATCTGCAGATTGGTCACACATGATTTTTAGGACAAGGTATGGGGCCAAAGCAACAATCAGGTCAGAACCAATTGCCAATTTCCATATTGAGCCTCATGTACCAAGTCCTATCAATGCAAATTGCTCAGCTTTTGATCAGGAGGAGTGTTCAAGTGATCTAGAAGCAGGTACTAAGGTCGAGGGAATTCCTGATTTAACTTTGGATGAATGGGCAAACAAGAGTCATGAATTTGACCCATACAAGGAAATTGAAGAATCTGAATTGGGCGTGTATTGTATACACGAAGAAAATTCACCCATTCCCGACATCATTCAGCCTGAACAAAAGGATGAAAGCAAAGTTTGGAAATTATTTTTCGATGGTTCGAGAAGCAGACAAGGTGCTGGAGGTGGTGCAATGTTGATTTCACCACAAGACATCAAATATTTTTCAGCTTTTCGTTTCCAGTTTTCCTGTTCAAACAACACGGCTGAATACGAGGCATTGATTCATGGACTTCATTGGGCCAGGAAAAAGGGCATAAAGAACTTGTAGGTGTTCGGGGATAGCGAGCTAATCGTCAACCAAGTCAGGGGACAACATGCTACAAAGAATGACCTGCTGAAGAGCTATAAGAATAGGGTATGGGACCTCATTGAGGATTTCGAAGCTTTCAACATTGTGTCCATACCCAGGAAGAAAAATGAAGCCGCAGATAGGCTCGCAGCAGTTGGAGCAAATTTTGATGTGGTTGACAACATCAGAAGGGAAAAAACACAACCACATATCCATGTGATTGTGAGGCCAGCAGTTCCAGATAATAACACAAGCTGGCAGGTGTTTGAGAACGATCAACAGATCATCAATTTCTTACAAGAAGAGGCTGAATTCTCAGCTAGAAATCAGGACAGGCTAGAGCAGCAGTATGGGGATCAAGTAGTGTAGCTACGGACAAACAAGCTTCCCAAGGGTTTAGTAACGTTGGAGTCTATCTTCAACCCTAACGACCAGTTCCGTAAGGAAAAGGCTAACATACAGGTCAAGAGAGAAGATTCAGGGCCAATTCTGGTTGGGGAAGGCAAAACACTTCAAATTGGTAAAGTGGCCACTGAGCAGGAGAAATCAGATTTCATACAACTTTGCCAAGAATTTCCAGATGTCTTCACTTGGAGCTATGAAGACTTGAGAGGATTCAATCCGAAGTTGGCACAACATACCATAGAATTGGATCCAGATGCTAAGCCCATCAGGCAGAAGTAGAGACCAGTCAACCCTCACATTGAGCCTCTAATGAAGAAAGAGCTAAACAAGCTAATAGAGGCAAGCATTATATTCCCGATCAAGCACTCAAGCTGGGTTGCAAACTTGGTTCCGGTCAGGAAGAAGAGTGGAGAAATCAGGTTGTGTGTGGACTTCCGAGACCTCAATAGGGCATCTCTCAAAGACCATTACCCGCTTCCTTCAATGGAACAAATATTGCAAGTAGTATCCGGTTCAGAGAGATTCTCTCTCCTAGATGGCTACTCAGGGTATAATCAGGTGATGGTGAAAGAAGATGACCAGTTCAAGATGGCTTTCACCACCAAATGGGGGACCTATGCCTACAAGAAGATGCCATTTGGGCTATCAAATGCTGGAGCCACCTTCTAAAGGGCAATGGATATGGCATTTAAGGGGTTGATCAATAAAATAGTTCTGATATATCTTGACGACATCACTGTATTCTCAAAAAATGCAGCGGATCACCTCTTACATTTGAGGCAAGTATTTCAGAGATGTAGAAGATTTGGGGTATCATTGAATCCCAAAAAATGCATATTTTTGGCTCACGAGGGAAAACTTCTAGGCCATATTGTTTCAAAGGAAGGGTTGACGATTGACCCAGAAAGAGTTGAAGCAATTCGAGCATTGCCATTGCCAAGTCACAAGAAGGCTCTTCAAATCTTCTTAGGAAGGATCAATTTTGTCCGCAGGTTTGTTCCAAACTTTGCAGCTCTCGTAAAGCCAATAACGCTGATGTTAAAGAAGAGCATGGCATTTAAGTGGACATCTGAAGGCAAGGCAAGTTTTGAGGCAATAAAAGAGGCTATATCTCAAGCTCCACTCTCGTCAATCCAGACTTCTCCAAGGGCTTCATGCTATATGCCTTTGGTAGTGGAGACACAATTTCTGCAATCTTGGTACAACAAAACAAAGAAGGATTAGAACAACCAGTTGCTTTCTTCAGTCAAGGCTTGGAGGAATACGAAGCTAGGTACTCTTTCATTGAAAAGCATGTCCTTGTAGTGATCAGGAGCTTAAAGAAATTCAAGCACCTAGTCTCAAACAACAAGATCCAATTGTTGGTCTCTCATGCGGGAGTCAAGGACTTCCTTCTAAACAAGGATCTGAATGAGAAACGTGCAGGATGGATCACTCGTGTCATGGAATATGACATCGAAATTAAGGTCACTAAGCTAGTACGTGGAAAGGGACTATGTGAGCAACTAGCCTTGAGTCAGACAAGTTGAAGCAGGTGATGAAAAAGAGACTACCTTGGTACTGCAGGATGGTCAAGAACAAGAAAATGATGATGTAGCCTACTCCTTGTTGGACTCAGAAGATGATACACTTCCTACAAGCAGGCCTATGCCCTCCAGAAATGAGCAAAGCAAAGAGGAGATACTTTAGATTACAGGCTATTCCATATGTGCTTGTTGATGGTGTTTTGTTCAAGAAAGACATCAATGGAGTTCTATTGAGGTGCATTGGGACAGGTCAAATTGAGAGGGTGTTACGAGATTTTCACGATGGAGATTCTGGAGGACATTTCTCCCCACGAGTAACAGCTCTCAAGATAATGAAGGCAGGGTATTATTGGCCCACGGTGTTCAATGACTGTTATACATGGATAAGAAAGTGCAAGAAATGTGCACTCTTCACGGGAAAAGAAAGACTAGCAGTGCTTCCATTGCACCCAATTTTGGTTGACCAACCATTTCTGCAATGGGGATTGGACTTCATCGGGGTCATCAACCCAAACTCAAGCCAAGGCCACAAGTGGATTCTCACGGCGACAGACTATTTCACCAAGTGGACCGAAGCAGTAGCGCTCAAAGAGGCAAGTGAGTCTAACATACTAGACTTTTATGAAGGAATAATGACCAGGTTCAGTGTGTCGGCCACTATCATATCAGACAATGCATTGGCATTCATAGGTTCCAAGATTACAGAATGGGCTGTCAAGAATGGAATCTATTTGAGCACCTCTTCAAATTATTACCCGCAGGGTAATGGACAGGCAGAGTCCACGAACAAGAATTTGCTAAGAATCATCAGAAGGACTCTGGATGAAAACCAAAGAACATGGCATACCAAGCTAAAATCAGCATTATGGGCTGACAGAATAACACCAAAGAGGTCTACAGGTAATTCCCCTTACAAGTTGGTCTATGGAAAAGAGGCAGTATTGCCTATATCATTAGAACTGCCTGCATTGGAGTTCATGAAGCAGTTGGAGTTGGCTGAGTTTGAACCAATGGAGGCCAGGTATGCAGAGTTGATGGAATTGGAAGAAATTAGAGAACATGCAGTTCAAACAATTGAGAAAGATCAGGCCTTAGTAAAAAGATGGTTTGATAAGAAAGCAAGAGCAAGGACCTTCCAGGAAGGGGACCTAGTTCTGAAATGGGATGCAGATCGGGAAAAACCAGGAAGGCATTCCAAGTTTGATGCCATTTGGAGTGGCCCCTACATGGTCACGGGATGTAAGAATAGCAATGCCTTCCAATTGTCTACATTGGACGGAGAAGAACTCCCGATTCCGGTTAACGAAATCTATCTTAAACATTGCTACTGAAAAGAAAAGGTTTACCCTTGTAAATATTAGCCTAGATTTCATTTCCTCTAAGTGCGTATGCACATTGTCTTGTTGTAGTTAGGTTTCAGTTTCCCTAAGTGCTTTGGCACAGGTTTTTTTGCTCCTAGGTTGGTTTTCTACAGTTCAGCGTGCTCTCAGAGAAGGAGTTGCGGTATCAGGCTCGGGATCAGATATCAGGTTGGTTTCAGGTTATTGCTTATGACTCCATGCCCAATGGATTGCTAAAAGGCCACTGATCTTCTACCTAGCAGGCAGGTAATCCCGTTGAGTCACCAAATTGTTGTATATATCTACCCCCAGGTAAATATAGTTCCAAAACCTGACACAAAAGAAAGCATGTTGGAGGGGTCAGAAAACCTGACACAAAAGAAAGCATGTCAGAGGGGTCAAAAAACCCAACACAAAAGAAAGCATGTCGGAGGGGTTTCAGGAAACATGACACATGAAATGGAAATTTCGGGTTTCACTTGAGAGTTTCTAAAAACCCGAAACATGAGGACATCGAAGCAGTCGGGAAACATGTCAAGGAAAACATGTTGGGAATGCTTGAGAGTTCCGAAAGACATGTCGAGCCACCTTCCAAACCCGATGCACATCAAGTCTTGGAGTCGGGAAAACCGGTGGAAGCGGGGTGTCGGGAAAACAAGTCAGGAAAGCATGGGGCAAAAACATGTCGAGCCACCTTCCAAACCCGATGCACATGCAAGTCCAATTTCTGAACCCGAAACAAAGGAAATCTTGGAAATACCAGTGGAAGCGGGTGTCGGGAAAACACAAGCATCAAACACATGTCGAGGCATCCTCCAAACCTGATGTAAATGCAGAGGAGAACCCCGAACCCGACAGGCAGAAGACCCTGACATGGGAAATATTCAGATCACCATAACTTTTCACAGGGAGCTCGGATTCACGCAAGGTTGGACTTTTTGGAAATCTTACAAGGTCCTCTGTCCAACTACGACTAGATATCTTTAATTGGGTGGGAACAAATTCTTAAAAATATAAAATACAAGTTCGCCATTTTTTGGGTTTGTTAGGGTTCCCACCTACCGCCATAATGAGATGAGTTAGGTGCAGTCTTGGAGGTGGTTGGGGCAGATTTCAAATTCTTCTCTTCTCCCTCACTTTTTCCTCCTATAAATTGTAAGGAGGGGCTTCTTTCTAAAGGTTGGACATTCTTGTTCTTGCCCCTCCCTTCTTCTCTTTGGCAGGTGGAATTGTGGAGTTCAAACCTCCCATTTAAAACTGTAATGCAACTTTGCCTCTTGGCATTTTGTAGTGTGTTGTATCAATCTTTGGAGAAAATTAATGCATGTCTGTGGATGATTATCAACCCTTTCTGTGTTAATTTGCATCCCCTTGATCTTTCACTATGCGAATCTGGTTACCTGTGCATGATCTTGCATTGCATTTTAATGGCTTGTGTTTATTGGCAAGACAGTTGTTCTTCATTCCTCGGTGCATCACCTTTGTAGTTTAGGTTTTATTTTATGCATTTTCTTACCCTGTCTCCTTGGCAAGTTAGATTAGGTTTTTGAGTAAACCCTCTGCATTTTATGTGTGCATCTGAACAGAGGAATAGGAACCGGCCTTCATCTGGAGAGCTTTTCCGATTTCGCAAGGTCCCACACTTGGGAAAAGCTCCATGTTATGCAATCGCAATGAGAGTCTCAACCCATTGAGTTGCAGATGGGCGGGCTTGATTGGTTGGTTGCAGCCTTTGTTCAGGCCAAATGATTGGTTTTGGCCTTGGGTCGGGCCAATGAAGTCAACAAAGGTTATTTAGCAAAGGAGGGTATAGGCGATGTTGTGAGGAGGGGAGATTAGTGAATGAGGGTAGAAATTGGGGAAAATGTGGGATTAAACCGATATCGATTCTCTATGACCGGTATCGGTTAGATGACCGATACCAGTTCTTTAGGTCATAATATAACCGATATCGGTTATATGTTGAAAACCTATAAAAATAAAAAATATGGCCTGTCATTGTCACATTGTCAATTTGAAAACCAACTTTAGTTGTCTAAGGTGTGTAAGTGAGATTGTTGAATTTGTCGGCTGAGGTAGCACTATTTGAGTGGAGAAGTGAGTGGTTGGTAGGCCTTAGCGAGTAGGAGGCAGCGTTTGATTGGTGGAGGACCCAGCAAAAGGGATTTAGAGCCATGACACAGCCAGGAGGAGCAGGAGCTGCTGGACTAGCTGGACCACCACCACCTATCCCACCACAATGACATGTAGTCGTAACCGGTAGGTTCGAAACCTCTCATTGTGTGAATTTAATATTTTTAAGCTAGATTTGGGTTTTGGGTAGGAATCCAATGTTTTGATAAAATAATGAATAAATTGAAGTTATTTGAAAAATGGAGAGAATAGATGGGTTAAATAGGCCAAGGTAGCAGGGTGGGTAGGTTTTTAGGGTATTTCATTGGGTAAAAAGTGGGTAATAGGCAAAAAATGAGGTTGGGGGGCCGCATCGGGTTCGGCTCCGTGATTTTACAGTGACCGATGTTGGTCACTAAGCGACCGGCATCAGTCATGAGTTCTTCGGGTAAGGTGGTTTTTTGGTTAACCGGTGTCGGTCGGATGTCGACCGGTGGCGGTGGAGAGATGCTAGGGAGGGGACTGGTGGTGGTCATGGGTGACCGGTACCGGTCCTTAGTTAGGATTAGTTATTGTGTTGGGTTGGTTTTGTTGTGGTTTTGGGTGTTAGGTTGTTGTTTGGGTGTTTTGTTTATTATTGGGTTTTGTGTTTTGGGGGTGAAGAGGGAAGGGGTAGAGGTTGATAGGAAGAGTGATTGGTGGGGGGAGGGGAATGGTTGGCATGGTTTAGGATAGATTAGGTGGTGGGTATGAATGGGGTGGTGTTAAATTTGTAGGGGCATAGGTAAATGGCGAGAGTAGAGCTGAGTGATTGGTAGGGTGCGAGATAAGGCAAGGGGATATCGTAAAGGTTTTATGGTAAAATAGGTGGGTGTAGGTGTGTGTTATAGAGTCGAGGTGTGGTCGGGTGGTTAAAAGGGGGTATAGAAGGTTAAAGTAGTAGTTGTTTGAAAGGGTAGGTCTAATGAAGTGGGTTATTTGTGCAGGCACGTTAGCAGCTGATTATGCGGGATAGGATGCCCCACTGTTGAGACAGATGCAGCCACACGTGTCCACAGCGCAGTGTGCCATTATGTGCGAGGTGGGACTCGGCAAAGTCTAGCGATATAGGGCTATAGATAGGGATCACAGTCTTATGGTTGCCCTCATCGAGAGATGGGATCTGGCAACCAATGTGTTCCATCTCCCGACTGGAGAGATGACTATTACCTTAGAGGATGTATATCGCATCCTGAGACTGCCGATCATAGGAGAGGCAGTATTCCAGGTAGATGCAGAGACAACTATGGACAACATTCTACAGGTATTTGGGGATGCAGTCGTGCTATTGACTTATCACAGTGCCAGCATTGCCTATGGGGACATGTATCACACCCACAGACATGAAGCATGGCTTGCCGTGTTGATGATGATAGGCATCACATGCTTCACCCTCCCGGACTCAGAGGGAGGCCGTTTTCCACGGGCGCTGATGGGGGTGCTGCACGAGATGGTGGAGGAGCATACGTGCTATGCTTGGGTGTCAGTATACCTGGTGCAGCTATACAGAGAGCTATGGGGTTATCACCGGATGAGGTGATTCGGGATTTGTTCCACATTTTTGTTACACTGCTGGGCATATGAGCACATCATATGTATTCGACTAGTAGGGATGCCCCAGTAGCCAGGGCCACAGGTGATATACAGATATGGCTTTCAGAGGTGGATGGGGGTCGTGGGCTAGCCTCGAGCGGTGCTCGCCGGATGGGATGTAGCTTACTACCGTCATTTGCTAGAGGGTGTGACCGCATTGGATATTGTATGGAGGCCTTACAGAGGTCATCAGCCCCGCAGAGGAGCCCGATCACAGTTGTGCTGGATCCAGTATACATCCTGGATAGCGGGACGGAGGCTGGGAGAGCATGAGTGGATACCCTTAGAGAGGGTATGACAGCAATTGGGGCTACGACAGGATGAGCCACCTCCCTTCCCTCAATACTGGAGGAATGATGTAGAGGCCCCACTGCCTGCACCACAGCCCATGGACCTAGATTGGGTAGCAGAGAGGCCGGCGGATGATACCGTGGATGACGCCGGCTACACCGGATCATTTTTGGTATGGTGGGCAGGGGAGAGCACAGCCCACACAGCCAGACCTAGCGGCTGTTATAGTAGAGAGGGACCAGCTCAGGGGACAGGTGCAATTGTTACAAGGGCAGCTTGCTGCTCCACAGGCACAGATAGGTGTCCTATAGGGGCAGCTAGCCCAGGCACAGGTACAGGCATAGGTACAGCCACAGGTACCACCACAGGCACCACCACCGGCACCAGCACATCCATAGGCACCGGCACAGGGGACATTATTATTAGGATTCGTGGGACCAACCCAGCAGCCATGGTGGCACGGGCCCATTATATGGGGGTAAGAGTGGAGACCCAGTATTATCAGGATGTTCTTGATGGTACCGGGGTTTGACTATCAGCCATATGCGGCACACAGAGCTAAGACCTCTCGAAGCCAGAGATCCCAGGGGGGTGTAGCCACAACCGGTGGGTCCGTTACAGGGAGGAGGCAAGAGCCCACACAGCGACTAGCAGGGAGACAGGTGGAGGGCGGTGGAGAGAGCTGAGGTATCCCTGCAGAGGAGATAGTTTTTGTTTTTGGATATTGGATAGAGACACCGGTATGCAAACCGGTTATGTATATAGAGGCCTGCGCGCCCACATATGATTCATTCATTCATTTATTCATCTTGTTGTATATACTAGCCTGCGAGCTGAGTACGGGTTGTATAGTTGATACCGGCCTGTGAGCCGAGTATATTTTTGATGTGAGAGACCGGCCTATGAGCCGAGTCGAGATTTTGACAGTTATTGCGGCTTGCGTGTCGGCTTTGTATTATTATGAGATCACAGAGGCCCCTATGCAGGGCAAGTTGTATATTGGAAACCTTTGATGTATATATATGATGATTTTGACCCACATGGTTTATATATTGATGGTGTTGATGTCTTTTGTTGATGGCTTTTGAAATGGAATGTATGTATATACAGATGATGAGTTTGATTCATATGTTGTGTATGAAATGTTTTATGTGTTTTGTCGATGGTTTGTGAAATTGAATGTATGTAGATGGTGAGTTTGATCCAAATGGTGTATATATTGATGGTTTTGATGTCTTTTGTTGATGGATTTTTTATTATTATTATAGATAGATGATGTTGATGAAATTGTGATGAGATATTGATGTGATGTTGATGAAAAATATGGATAATGGTGTTGTTATGCAGGAAAAAGAGGCGGGCGCCACAAAAATTGGGTAGAAAATAAAGAAAAGGACTATGTTTAAGAAAAAGTAGGCATGTGACCGATATCAGTTAGATAACCAACGTCGGTAGATGATAGACCGATATTGGTTAGGTAACCGATACTGGTTATTCCAAAATGAGCTTTTCTAAAAATAGAAAAGCTTGGGTGGCAACTTAAGTTCTTATTTTGAGAGCCATGCAAGAAGTTAAATACGTGAATGCAATGTTGTTTGACGACTGATAAGTGCATGAGAGAATTTGAGTGATAAAGAGGAAAGAGATAGGGAAAGTGAATGTGGGATGAGATTCAGAAGGCAAAACGGCAAGTTATATTTGAAGAGGGTGGTGAACATGGTTGAACAAGGAGAAGCATCCAGCAGGCAGGGACGAGAGGGAAGACAAGGTCCACCCCAAGCTGCTGCATCCCAAGAGGTAAACTGTTTGGTTGTAATTTGATTCTTGCATGTGTTATGAATAGGATGAGAGAGAGTAAGTGGGTAAAGGTGAGAAAGAAAAGGTGATAGGCAAGGGTTTAGGATGGGGTGAGTGCTATGGGGAGGTAAGCAGGGTGTTCACGTATGTTTTTAGGTATAGAGAGGAGTAAACGGGAAAAATAATTATCGTAGGTGTATGTTTTTAAGCAGGCTGTATATTTGTGACAGTGACCAGTATCGTTTAGAGATAACCGGTATCAGTTATTGTAGGAATTTCCAGAATGTGAGAAAAACCCTTGGGGATTTGATTTATTGAAAGGTTGTGTGTCGTTTTGATGTGTATAGGTGGAGGCAAGGCTCATGATGAATGATAGTGTGCCAGCTTTGTTGTCACGGATCCGAGCGGATGTAACACCAGCTGAATGGGCATTGATAAATCATTTTGGATTAAGTGGAATCCGCTATTATTCACGAATCACACGTAACCATGCTATGTTACAGGCGTTGATTGAGAGATGGAATCCAGAGAAGGATACCTTCTATCTGCCAACAAGGGAGATGACAGTGACGTTGGAAGATGTGTTTAGGATCTTGAGGCTCCCAATTACAAGAAGACCAGTGTATCAGGAAGGGCCAAGTGCAGTGCGAGGAGCAATAATAGTAGTATTTGGTGCATACGCACGAGATTTGACACAGCAAGGTTTGACAGTCACTTATGGTATAATTTATGTAGCACAACCTGAGGCAACAAGGTTGGTAGTAGTATTAATGATAGCGGTGGGCTATTATGCATTACCGAGGGCGAATGGGGGAAGATTTCCAAAAGCATTGATGTGTATTATTTGGGAAATGATAGAAAGGAACGTGAATTTTGCATGGGCACCTGCATATTTGGCAGAGCTATACAGGGGTTTATGGGCTTGTAGGCGAAGTCACAGGACGTCACTGGATTGTTCATACTTATTACATTGTTGGGCCTATGAGCACATTGTTTGCGTGTGACCAATAGGCCGACCCATCCAGTCAGGAGAGACTGGAGTGCAGAGGTTGGGATTCAGACGATGGGTCCAGACAGAACAAGAGGTAAGATCCCTAGCCGTGACAGGTGACACCAAGTATTATAGTTAGGTATGGGATATGGTGATGATTGCGGATATCTGTTGGAGGCCTTACGGGAACTATATGGTAATAGAGAACATAGCTGACGAGTTGAGGGGTGTAGAGCGATTGAGGTGGATCGTGGAGCACAGGCCAGGTCAGTATGAGAGGATTCCTCTAGATCGCGTGCAGCGATAATTTGGATTTGTGCAGGATATACCCCTGGCTTATAGACCATATATGAGGATCGACGCGGAGGCATCATTCTCACCTCCCCGGCCGACACCTCCAGAAGGACCAGAAGAGATAGCAGCCGATCAAAGGGTAATGGATGCAGGAACGATAGAGGCCTATAGATTATGGTGGGTAGCAGATCTGCGAGGTGTACGTGATCATCTTGACATAGCTGTGATTATAGCGAGAGAGATCGTCTGCAGGGTTCAGTTCATTAGCTCCAAATGTGGGTGAATGAGACAACAGGATTGTTAGCGGTTGCGGAGTCACGAGCTGAGAGACTAGAGGTGAGATTCCTCCATGCGAGAGAGTGTATTCATATGTTACAGGATAGATTGGCAGATCAGTGGGTGGGTACCAATAGCCATGGTGCCTTTGAGGATGGAGAGGCCCAGTGAGAGGCATCGATGATCACGATCATCACCGGGTTCGGGATGAGGCGCAAGGGTCTAAGTGAGTTTTATAGAGGTATAAGAATAAATAAGGATGCCGACCTACGCGTCAATGATAGAGAAGATGTATTTGTTGAACATCTAAATAAAACTGAATATGTATGTTAATTTGAGTTATAATAATAAGAAGGGTCGCGTTTTGAATGTTTGTTTTGAAAAATGATAAAGATGAATGTTGGTGAAAAGAAATACACTAAAATATGTAGATTTACAACACATGATAGGTTATGGTAGGGGATGGTCGAGCTAACCTTGGGAGACACCATGTCTCCTAAGTGTTGCCTACATAGCCCATCGCACAAAGCAAGGAGGGGCCTCAGACCGATGTAGTTCTCCCTTAGGACCAGGGAGAGGTGAATTCAAGAAATTTAGGTATGGTTAGGCAATTTGTTGGTTGGTAAAAATATTGATATTGGTAGGGTAATGTTGTTGGTGTTGGTAAGGAATTGGCGATGTTGGTATAGGTATAGGTGAAGCAAAAGTTATCCTACCCAAGTGGTAGGGAACCATATCCTGATTAAGGTCAACACATAATCCTAGATTCGGGTAAAAGAGGGAAATGTGTTCCATAGTTGAAAAGAACCAAACAAACCACATAATAACGTAGAATGAGGTTGAACCCCTAGGTACCTTGCATAGACGAGAATTTGATAGGTGAAAAGAGTTGTATAATCACAATATATCGGGTATTACGTCACGTCCCTTGAGTTTTTTTGTTTAAAAAAATGATGAGGTGAGGTGGATGGTGTAGCTGAGGCGCAAAGAACTTGTTATAAAGTGAGTATCCTGATGAAAGAGAACCAAACCTAAATAGACAAGTCCATGACTCAAAAGTGCTTTTGAATGCGGCTTTTATTTTGCTAAATATAGATTGATCGATATGGGAAGTCTACAAGGGATATGTATTTTGTTACTCTCGAGGTCTTCACAAAGCTAATCAATGCAAGAAGCTTCTGATAGAAGCTGACTTTGTATAGCTGTCCTTCAAGGGAGTTGTCTATTTATAGTAGCAGATGTGGCGTTTGTGTATAGCTGTCCTTCAGGGGAGCAGTCTATATATAATAGCAGCAATATTTTGGCATATAGATGTCCTTCGAGGGAGCAGTCTATGTATAATTTCGAGGTCTAGATGTCTGTTAGGCATAAAGCATCTAGTTTTGTAGGAAGTTTGACTCAATAAAATCCCATAAGTGTTTAATTAAGAATGTGTCATTGTGATACTTTAAAGTCATGGACTAGACTAAAAAGGGGAAGGCATCTTTAAGGGGAGGTGATAATCAAACCATGTGAGCTTGATTTGATTTTGAGATGTAGGAAACAAAGTGTATGCAATGGTAAATGAGCTCAAGGGACGAGCGCAAGGTAGATAAGAAGTGATATAACACTAAATTCAACAGTAGAATGGTCAAAGATGCAAGGCATTAAGGGGCTCAGGCTCAAGTTTACCATTAAGTAAAGCTAAACGATAAGTGCCTGATCCATAAGTGTGAGTGATAATGTAAGGCCCAATCCAATTGGGAGCAAATTTGCCACGTTTGCTCTTTTCTAGTTTGGTTACATGTTGATTCTCTTTGAGGACAAGATCACCAACCTTAAAGGTATGCTCATGAAGTCACTTATCATAAGCACGCTTGATGTGTTTTTGATAAATTTGAAGGTGGTCAAGAGCTGTAAGACGACACTCGTCAAGAAGCTCTAATTGGGTTAACCGCTCTTGGCGGAAATCATCATTGGTGAGAATATCCTGAAGAGATATTCTTAGGGAGGGTATTTGTATTTCGAGAGGCAAGACAGCCTCGATACCATATAATAAAGAAAATGGTGTGGCATTAGTGGAGGTACGAATGCTAGTCCGATAAGCCCAAAGGGCAAAAGGAATGTGATCAGGCCAATTGTTCCCAGAATTATTAACAACTTTCATGAGAATTTTGGTCAGGGTTTTGTTAGAAGACTCAGCTTAGCCATTTACTTGTGGATAGTATGGTGATGAGAAGCTAAGTTTGATACCGAAGGTGTTACAAAGGTCTTGTAACAACTTATTTTTGAAAGATTTACCATTATCTGTTATCAGGCGATGAGGAACACCAAAACGACAGATAATGTGATGGTTAATGAATTCTATGATTTTTTCTTTTTTGGTTGAAATGAGTGGAATGGCCTCCACCCATTTTGTGTAATATTTGGTTGCTGTGATTATCCATTGGTGACGTTGCGAAGAGGGAAGGTGAATCTCACCAATAAGGTCTAAACCCCATTGTGAGAAAGGCCAAAGATCTCGTGCGACCTGTAGTGGATGGCTAGGAGTATGTTGAAGGTTGGCATGTTGTTGACACATAACACAACACTTAACATATTCATAGTAGTCGTTATTAAGAGTAGCCAATAATAGCCTGGGCGAAGGATTCGTTTGGCCACGGCAAGGCCACTAAAATGTCCACCAAAAATACCGTCATGGACCTGTTGGATGGTATAGGTGACCTCCGCGCCGGTTAGACATCGAAGGAGGATGCCATCAAATCCACGTTTATAAAGGAGTCCCCCCATGACGACATAACGAGAAACACATTTAAGAAAATCACGTTTGCCGGTACTCGTTAGGTCAGGTGGGAGAACAGAGGTTGTGAGGTAGTCGTGAAATTGGTGATACCAGATGTCCTACAAATTAGTAGACACAGTATTTATCATACAAACATCCAGGGTGGAGTAAGATGGGGTAAAGAGTTGTTGGACCAAGACGAATATGTCAGAGTCAGTTGGTGAGGTAGAAATTTGTGAGGTTAAGCAAGCCATAGTATCCGCAAATTTGTTAGTGGAGCGGGGAATGGTTTGGATAGAATAATGAGTAACTAAGGTCAGAAGTGAATCCACGTAATGTTTGTACTTTTGAAGTTCCTCATTTTTACACTGGTAGATGCCCATAACTTGATTGACTACCAATTGAGAGTCACTGAAAATGTTAATAGATTTAACACCTAAGTGTAACGTGACTTGGAGACCCAAAACAAGGGCCTCGTATTTGGCTATATTATTAGTGCAGGGAAAATCGAGCTGGAATGAAAGAGGCATAGGTTCAGCATCAAGAGGAATGAGAACAATGCTGGCCCTGCCACCACGCTGGCATTTGGATCCATCGAAGAAGAGGGTCATTGGATACGACTCCTCACTGAGTGAAAGAGTGGCGATGAATTCATCGGGGAAAGTAAAATTGGTAAATTGTTTCCCGGGTAAAGGGGCTTCCGCGAGTTGGTCTGCGATATTTTGTCCTTTGATTGATTTCTGGTGTACAAACTCAAGGTCGAGGTCAGCTAGGAGCATAAGCCATCGGGTGATGCATTGGTTTAGATGAGGCTTGGCATACATATAATGGATGGGTCCGTGTTCGTGATGACGAAAGTTTTGTGATTCAGGAGGTAATGTCGGAGTTTGGTGGCCACGAATGATAGGACTAGGCACAACTTTTCTACATGTGTATACCTAGTCTCATAATCCACCAAAGTATGACTTATATAATAAACGGCTTGTTCTCGATACTCGGAGTCATGATGTGTGAGCATGGCCCCTACAGTGTGGTCAGTGGTGGAAAGGTAAAGGTAGAAAGGGCGATCGTCCTGAGGTGGGATAAGCATGGGTGGCTACAAGAGATATGCTTTGAGAGCCTCAAAGGCTTGGTGGAACTCTTCACTCCATTAAAAGGCAATTTCCTTTTTAAGGAGGTGATGGAAAGGTTGACATCGATCTGAGAGTTGGGAGATGAAACGCCAGATAGATTGGAGTTTACTTTGCAAACTACATAATTGTTTGAGGTTAGTAGGTGGGGGCATTTCTAGGATAGCTTTGACTTTAGATGGATCGACCTCAATGCCACACAAAGAGATGATAAAACCAAGAAGTTTTCCCGAAAGGACACCAAATACACATTTCTTTGGTTGAAGACGGACAGAATATTGTAACAGGTGATCGAAAATAATGGCTAAAACATCGAGATGTTCACTGCGATGTTTAGATTTTCCAAGAAGATCATCGACGTAATCCTCAAGGATAGTGTGCATAATGTCATGAAAAATGTAAGTCATAGCCCGCTGATAGGTCGCACCAGCATTCTTAAGGCCAAACGACATGACACGATAACAGAAGGTTCCCCAAGGAGTTATGAAGGCAGTTTTATGTTGATCGGCCGGGGCTACCAAAATTTGGTTGTATCCTGAAAAGCCATCCATGAGAGAAAGCATCTCATGGCCCGCAGTGAGATCAACAAGTTGATCAATACTTGGGAGGGGGAAGTCATCCTTGGGGCAAGCAAGGTTAAGGTCTCAGAAATCCATGCATATCTGAATTCTCCCCGTCGCTTTAGTGATAGGTACGATGTTAGAAATCCATTGAGGATAGTCAATAGGCAGGATGAAGGAAACAGAAAGGAGTCATTGAAGCTCTTCTTTGACCAAGAGGGCAATGCGTGGATGCATTTTTCTCAGTTTCTATTTGACTAGTTTGGAATAGGGTTTTAGGGTAATGTTATGGACAGCAATGTCAGGATCAATTCCTGGCATGTCAACGTAGGACCAAGCGAAAGCTTGGTTGCGGGTACGGAGAAAGGTAGTAAAGGTGACTTGTTCTGATGTATTAAGGGATTGTCTGATCTTCACAATGTGAGGATCCTCCTCTGTGTGGATGTTGATTTCTATAGTCGACTCATTCAACATGGTTTGAGTTTCAGACGGTAAGGTGCGTTGAATATAGGAGTTGTCCGCACCAAGGTAAGTGAGGATGGAGTCATCATCCTAGCACTCAACGACATTAATTGAAGGTGATCCCTCTTCAATCATGTCTAGATACAAAAGGGGAAGAGAAGATGGGTCTTCATTATCACGTTGATAAGTGAGAGGTCCCAGGAAGATAGAATTTATGAAAAAAAAAGTTAGGAGGGATAGATTCAGGGTCTATCGGCTCTGTGGGTGACGATGGAAAAATGGGTGATAATGGTTCAGAAGGGGTGACTTCGTTTTCTTCCAGGATACAACTGATAGGTGGTGTTTTCGATGTAGGTGGTTCAGAGAAGCCAAGACCACAACGATCCTTGTATTTACATGTGGTAATGGGGATGATCGTATGTCGGCCTTGTTCATAAAGACCGAAACCGAAGCCCTTCCCAGCACAGCATGTCAGGAAGGTGAGAGCGAAACGACGATTAGTTAAATATTGAAAATCAGATTGGAAAGGAACCACGCCAAGAGGAGGTTCAGGGGTAGCAGAAGATGTATCGACACCCCCATATGTTAAGTTGGTAGGGCAATTAGGTGGTCCATAGGGGATTACTTCCCCCACACGACGGTCATAGGTAGGATGCGCATGTAACTGTTTGTACTCCTGTGGGGTATGGAAAGTGCTAACGTTATATAGGTGATACTCCCCTAACGTAAGGTGTTGGAAAACATCAACTAAGGGATCTGAGGTTGGGATGTTGTCTGCGGGAAAGGAAGTGGTATTTACGGCGGCGGTTTCATTGGTTGAAGGTGTAGGGGTGGTTGAGGTGGATGGTAGAGGTGCGGTTGAAGTGGATGGTTGGGTTGGATGAATGGGTGTCTTGACTGGTACAAGCACATAATTAGGGTGATATAACATATTACAGGTTTTGAAGGGGGGAGGATCAGCTTTTATGGTGTAGGACTTCCCCTCGTACTCAAATTTTATGCATCTATGTAAGGTGGAGGGAACACATCCCATAGCCTGGATCCAAGGGCGGCCTAACAACATATTGTATTGGAACTCTCCCTCAAGGACATAGAAGAGTTCAGGTAAAGTACGTGGTCCTACACGAATGTTAAGGATCGCGGTGCCTAAGGTGGAAGTAATAGCATCATTGAATGACCACAACATGATGCGGTTGGCACACATGCAGCTAGAAGGGATATTCATTTGTTGGAAGGCTTTTGAAGAGATGATGTTTAGACTAGCACCTCCGTCAATCATAACACGACGCACCCGAATGTCCCAGACATAAGCTGAGATGAACAGAGCAGGGTCAGGATCTTCTGCACCAAATTCGACAATTTCGTCTTCGGAGAAACTGACAGCAACGGCTTGTTGTACAGAGACAGAAGTGGTTGGGGAGATAGGTTGTTTTTTGAGTGAAGCAACGTGATTGGGTGTTAGAATGGAGGTAACAGGCAAGGTTTCATTAGGTAAGACCTCTATCCCTTGAAGGATTTCAACAATAGCTTGTCAATAAGATTCAGAAGTTTGAATGAGATCATACAGTTTCATTTTTACAAGTGATTGGTGAAGCTGTTTGATCATGGTTCGATGAGCAACTCCATTAGAGACGGGGTAGGCGGGTCCACGAATAACCACTTTAGGTGGTGGTGTGATCGGGATGGTAGACGGAGAAAGAGAGGCCGCAGGTGTGCTTTCTTTCACTTTCTCATTTCTTTTCTTCCCTCAAGTAGCAACACTAATCATGTTGATCTCGTGAACACGAGAGGAGGAAGACGGTATGGATAAGTCATGGTCTTCGAGAGGTGGGGTTCTAATAATGATAGATCTTGGTGCGGTGGGGACATGTGGTATAGGAGAGGGAATTGAAGCTAAAGGTCTCTCCCTTTGTAAGTTGTCTTTCTTAACCTTTCTATCTGAGAGAGGTGACTGACGAAGGATGGCTCTCAAAGCTTTGCATCCCTCTACATCATGTTCTAGTGTGCGGTGGTAAGCGTAGATTTTAGATTCATCATAACCTGTAGGTCGAGGTTTAGATGGATCATAAGGTCTAAGTGGAAGTAGGGAAATGGTCACATTCTCCACCAACATATCAAGGATCTTGGCGTAAGATCCCTTGAGTGGGTCAAGATCAGAGGAAGATGAGGGTATTGATTGGGTGGGTTTTGGTAATGTTTGGGTAGGTTTGGTTCGTACGGGTGGTGGTTTAGACAAGGGGTATTGATGAGTGGTTTTAACTAAACATGGCTTCTTCGACGCAGAAGTCATGTTTAGCTTATTAGATGGTGAGGCTCTAGATAACGTGGTGGCAGGGAACAACCATGGAGAAAGTGGGGCGACCGCAAAAAAATCCTTTGATGATGGAATTTGTTTAGGGTTGATAGGTGGACAAGATCCTTGTATAGGTGTAGAAAGTGCAGGTCGTCTTAGAGAAAACGCAGGAGGTGTGATGTATTGAGGCAAGGTGGAGGGATGAGGTCCCAATATGGAAGGTAGGTGTGACAGCGAGGGTTTTAGTGGTGACAAAGGTAGGGATTGGGTTTGAGGAGATTGGATTTGTCTCCTATGTGGATGGATGGATTTATTTTTGGATAAATCTAACCATTTAGGGGGGTGTATTAAACTGGGTATCGGTGGAGTCCCAAGTGTAGGAGAAGGTTTGGTTAGGTTAGTAGATGTGAACGAGGTATTTGGTAGAGATGAGGGGGGTGAAGATGAGGACACAGGAATTTTGAGCTTTTGTAAACATCTTGGGTATATGGTAGAGGTGTCGAGATCCGTCATCTGCATTTGAGTAGAGCATGGTGTACTCAAACGTTCCCATAGGACTCGTCTATCTTCTAGGGAATGAAAATCTTCAGGTGTGAATTGGAACTTTGATATGGAAGAGAGGCGTGTTGTGATCCCGGTCCACTGTGGGTGTGATACAGGGGGTAAATGAGGCACTGCATCAATGGGTGTTAAGAGGTCAACCGTCACTGAAAAGATTTAGGCGATGAAGAACTAATAGGTAGAAGGGCATGTTTGAGGGGATCTGTCATGATTAAAGAATGTGGTGATGTTGATTCGAGAGGTTTCTCTCCTAAGGATGACAGAAACAGGGGCGAGTCTTCCTCTTGTACAGCAAGAATGGTAGAAGGAGATGTTTGGGAAATAGATAAGTTAGATAACATCTGCTCACAGCCTTGCAAGGATGTGGTGTAAGAAGGCTCATCTGTGAGAAGAGACCTCTGGGCGGTTAATTCCTCGATGGGTAAAGGAACGGTAATAATTTCGTCTTGTCTTGATGGTGATGAAGGGGGTTCGGGTTCTTGCGTTAGTGAAGAGGCTTGATTCAGAATTTTTTTGATAGAGGCTTTTGGCTGGGAGTCGAAAACTGCATGGATTTCATGAACACTCTCCTCGGCTAAGATATCTTGGTTTACATTACTGTTAGATGAGTGGTTCGGGAATGGTTTGTTGAAGATTTTCAAATTTCGGTTAGCGGGGGCATTAGGATTATCGAGGGTTATATCCCCTGCATCAACCATTTCCTGCACTATGTTTTTCAACATCTTGCAGTTTTCGTGACTGTGTCCCTTTACGCGGTGAAAGTTACAGAAGTCATTTTCTTTGTACCAAGAAGGTATAGCATGGGTGGAGTCAAACCTGGAGTGAGGTTTAACAGGAAGCAAGGTGATAGCTCCTACTTTAAGAAATTTTTCCAATATCACACCATAAGTTTCTCCCAAGGGAGTGTAATTAATGGACTTGGCTTTATACTTATAGGTGGTTTTTTGGCGGGGTATTAGACGGTGGTTGGGATTTGACAATCACTGCATGCACAGCTCCTTTTGATTTTGAAGCAGTCGATGTGTGAGGATTGGTGGTGTTAGGTTTTTTGGTGGAATCTTGGGTTCGAAAATTGGGGTTTTTGTTGTGCAACCGCAATTTCTCTTCCTCTAAGGCTCGAATCTCTAGTTTTTGAGCCATAGTAAAGGCCTCGTCAAATGTGCGGAAAGTTTGAATTTGGAGGGTAGGAGAGATGTGCTTAGCATAGGCCCGAGTAAAAAGTTCGATAAGTTCAGCCTGAGGCAAGGCATACGTAAGTTGGTTGATAAGGCCCCGCCATCGTCCAACGAAATCTGCGATAGATTCATCTTCAAATTGTCGGATGGCATAGAGGTCGGTGATAGATACTTTCTTGGCAATGTTAATGGAGAAATGATCCAAGAAAGATTGGGCTAGTTGGTTAAAAGAGAAGATTGAGTGCTGGGTTAAAGTACTGTACCACTCCAAGGCAGGTCCTGATAAGGACATGGGAAAGGTGCGGAGTAGTAAGGCATCGTCATGAGCAATTAGATAGCAGGCATGTCTAAATGATCGCAAGTGTTGTTGAGGATCCTCCTTACTATTAAAACGAGTGAATTTTGGTAATTCCCATTGAGGAGGATATGAATGAAGAGGGACAGATGGATGGATAGGCTCCCGACAAACTTGCTCGTATGTCAAGGCGCTACGACTTCCTGAAACAGAAGCCTCCAGATTTTACATTTTGTCCATCATTTGTTTGATGAAATCCGTGGTTGGATGAGATGCTGGTGCGGTTGTTGTAAAAGGTGGAGGATTGGGCCAAGGGCCTCCACTAGACAATGGTGGGGTTAAATGTTGATAAGGTATTGAGGACGAGTATGTTGAGGAGACCAAATAGGGATGTCCTATATAAGGTGTCGAAGCCACCGGATAAGTGTGCGGAAATGAAAAGGTGGGCGGAGCTTGAGAAGGAAAGCTCGTGTGGATAGGTGGCAGAGAGCAAGTTATGAAAGGGGCAGTCTGCGAGAGAGACGAAGTAGGAGCAGTTGGCGGAAATGATATGTGGGGCCCCAAATTAACCAAAGGAAAGCCAATCTGTGTCGTATGAACCTCTGAAGCCACTGAGTTGAGAGACGGGGCCGAGGATGAAGAAGGTAAGGTGGAGTTATTAGGTGGAGAAGGAGCTAAATGAGCAGCTATACTGATAGGCATACCCACGAGAAGCTGACTGTCGGGTGTACGGTCAGGGGTATGAGACAAATAGTACTGTACAGCGCTAGGATTAGCATCCAAAAATTTGGCAAATTCCTTATCTCCTACAGGGATTTTGGGAACCTCACTGGTGTCCGTAGGGTTCCCCATAGAATGTGAAGGGGGTGATTCAGGTAAAGGCACAGAGCAGGCATGTGAAACCATGGCGGTGGCTTGCTTCCGAGTGATAACAACCATGGAAAAAAGTACACAGTAGGGTTTCAATCTATCAGGAACAGAAACAGCCTCAGAATGGTGAAATTGGTAGGTTGCTGGTTTGTCAGGGATTGTAAAAGATAGTAACCGATATCGGTCTGCTAACCGATGTCGGTTAGACTGTAGCTGGCGTCGGTCAATTAACCGATGTCGGTATAATAGGACTGGTATAAGAAACTGTAAGAAGCTGCTGATTTAAGTTTTTAACAATGCTTAGTACATCTATCAAACTGTTCTGAAGTGATCACTGTCAGTATAGGACAGAGAAACAGAGCTAAAAACAAGCAAGATGCACACGCAAATCCAGAGACTAACCCTAGGATTAGTTTTAATTGTTGTGGGCTTATGCCTTTAGACGTAGAATGATGTCAATCCTAAACAAAAGACTTAGGGGAAATGTCAAGTTTGTTTTGATCTTATAAGGTTACCTCAATCAAGCGGAGGAATACCGAGGAAAAGGGGGGATGTTTGAGCTGTTGTGTTGATTATGTCATGATTCGGTATGTGTTGTGCAGTGAAAGTAAGATTAATTTCTTATCAATACCGTGGATATCACTCCCACGTGTACGACCTGTTACTTAATCTATGTTCACTAGAATTGAAAACAGCAAGCAAAAATGTGATGCACGTGTTTTAAACCCAAATCGAAAATGATATTCGATGAAGAAAAAGAGATGACTTTCACTAATGCAAAGATGTAAAAGCAAAGAAAATTCTTTCACCAAAATAACAAAATACCTTGTGAATATCTAGGAGAAGAAAATAGCAAGTATGCTCCCTATATGAAAGCAAGCAGGAATCAAAGAAACCTGAAATGGGTCCCACTGGGCGTGCCAAAATGTTTCGCACAGAATGTTTCAGCTTTTTGGAATAGAGTTGCTTCTATCCTTTCATTCCTTTGAGAAACAGATAAGGGTTAGGGCTAGGAGGAAT
Source organism: Taxus chinensis (assembly GCA_019776745.2). Lineage (NCBI taxonomy): Eukaryota > Viridiplantae > Streptophyta > Pinopsida > Cupressales > Taxaceae > Taxus > Taxus chinensis. The sequence continues at coordinate 692,240,193 of CM034152.1, forward strand.
ACCTGTTGAATGTCGAGAGGGTGTGCGCGTATCATAGAGAGAGATCAGATCGACTGCGAAGAACTCCTTTTTGTCTTGGAAGGACTACCTGCAAGTAAGAATACAAGACCACCAGATTTTAATTAGACAATAAATGAGGGAACTGCCTTGGGCCCAGGAAATATAAAACTTCCTTTCGAAGGTGGTCAGTTCCCCTGCTAATATGAATTAACACAAATGATTGTAAAATCACAATTTAATTGCCTCGTTGAAACAAGTAGAGGAAAGGCTGGTTTTTGGTTTTGAATCACAGTGATCGATGCCGGTCACTGTCACCGGTACCGGTTGCTATTAACCGATATCGGTAGGGGCAATGTTTTAGGGGCTTTTGGTGAAAGTTGGTTGTAGGGTGGTTGTGTTGTTTATAAGGCTGGTAAATGAGTGGGGTTAGGTAACGGGGTGATGAGAGGGACTCAGAGAGTACGGGGAGGGTGTTCTTGGGGTAACGTAAGGGTAGAGGAATGACAGTTAGATGTAGTGTGTTGCTGGGTAGTAGATCTAGGAATAGACTTATGATGGCTATGATTCAGAATTTCAAGAAATGTTATTAAAAGGACATACAAGATACTACTTACTGGTTATTGACGAGGATGCAGGTCCAAGGATTGTGATGACAAAGGCAGAACTCAGGTAGGATGACCTGATAATCAGAAGATGAGCTATCCTCCCTCCCGATGATCGGATGAGTGTCACAAGGCTCTGGTTAATCAGTTGCAGTCTTGGGCTTGATGTCCTTCTCTGCAAACTCCTATCTTTTCTTCACTTGTATCTGCTCAGCCAAGTAAATTCCAGATCCTTCCAATGACTCCTTGTTCAGATCAATGAAAAATCCAACCCCTTGTTTTTGGTTGGGGGAGGTCATTTACAGGGAACCGATGGTGGTTACGTAACCGACGGCGGTCGAGTAGGAACCGGTATCGGTCAGGTCAAAGTGGGCTATTTTTAGTAAAATAGCCAACTTTCCCTCCTTTTCTCCCAAGGGATTAGTTGCGGGCTTGGTCAAGTCATTATGAGGTCAGTTTTCGGTGCGGGTGAGGAGTAATTAGTCATGGGTGTGGATGTAGACCAAGTTATAGGTCTTAATTAGGTTAGTTTAGGGTTAGGACTAGGTCATGATGAGGTGGCAAAATGAGGTGGCATGTTTTGGAGATGTGGATTTATTAATTGTAAAGTAATTAATAAATAATTTTGTATGGTTTAGGTGATGAGGTTAAGTTACGAAATGAGATGCGTGGTACGGGAGGTCATAAGACACAAATCTGGTGTCTACACAGAGTTCAACATTTTGTCAATTTCTTCTTTAAATTTTATGCCTAGGTTAGGGTTCATCCTGTAAGGTCTCTTCCTTACCAGGCACATACCCTCCTTTAACTTAATTTTCATCTCACCCAAATATTCTTGTACTCCTTTCAACTCATGGTAACCCCTAGGAAATAAGTCCTGGAAATCGTGTAGTAACTCAATTATCTTAGCCACTTAAGATTTAGACCAGTAATCTCTAATTATGGCCTCTTTAGGTTAAACATTCATGCCAATGTTCACTTTCTTCATCTTCATAAGTTCATGGTAGGTGTGCATATGCTCATATGTAATGTTTAAGACCTCATTTGTACCATCTAAATGATCTATGTCCAAAGTTTTCACTTCTTCATAATCCACCATCTAAACCGTCTTTCCTTTCTCCTTCTCTAAGAAATCGCACTCAAGTATTTTTGCATCTATCTCATCTACTTCATCAAAACGTGCTTCTAGGTTTGAATCACCAAATAACTCCTGAATGATTTCTTCATACTTTGTACTATCTCCCATAATCAAGCACTTCATAACTTGTAATGCATTTTTCACCAGAGGTTTAGTGGAGAAGTATTCAAAATTCTAGATCATTATTACAGTAAAGTCTTTCCAATTTCCAATCTCTCTATACAACTCCACATAAACATACCAAGCATGAATGCAGCCTCACAAGGTGAAATAAAGTTTTTATAACCACGACAAAGGTGGTAAAGCTTCTTACCCCTCTATCCAGAGTCTCTGACATTTTTGAACATGGTGCTGAACAAGATTATTACCATGATATTAACATATTTGAGTAGGTGCACTACTTATGAGAAATATTTTTGATAGGGAAATTCTCACCTCTCTCCATTCTATGAGATTATCCCTATGAACCATCCACCAGGGTGCTACTATCCCAAATACGGTATAAACTAACATATTCCTTCTATCCATGTGATCCTTCCATTGGACTTCCATGGCTCGCAGGAATAAATTAGGGTTTCCTTCATGTTATCGTCCTCAAAATCCGCCTATCATTTTTAAATTCAAATTCAAAAATTTTAAGCTCACACCCTCCAGAAGTGTTCAAGTAAAGTTGGAAGTCTAAAAATATAGAGAAATTCATGCTTTGAAGTTATTTATACTCTCCAGTCTGCGTGGTTTGATAAATTTTTCGTTTCTCCATCTAGACACGTGAAAAATATATTTTTGTCCTCATTTGGATGAAATATTCAATCTTTCTATGGCCATGGATTGTCGAACCTTGTATTATTCTTAATCCCTTGGTTTACGAAAGAAATTTGAAAATTGGGCATGAAATGGTGGAGTTTTCTTCTTCCCTACATTTTATAACAGTCGTGAATGACAGGTGTTTTCTTCCCCCTCAAATTTTGGCCCCATTATCCATAGGTACATGGAAATATATAATTGGAGGTGGGCCAGAGTTGTTTTTGAGCCTTTATGTAAAAAGAGATAAATGTCATAAAATGACCCGCAGCCCCGATCAGGCTTAAAGGAAAAAGTCAAATCTTGAGCCCGCCGTTGGAAAGTCAAAGCGAGGAGGTGGATTGGCAGAGAAATTTATGTTTTTGAGCCTTTATGTAAAAAGGGATAAAATTCATAAAGTGACCTACAACCCTAAGTAGGCTTAAAGGAAAAAGGTCAAATCTTGAGCCCGCATCAAAAGAGTTAAAGAGGGGAAGTGGGCTATCAAGGAGATTTGAGAATTTGAGCCTTTTTTTTCATTAAAGGGGCTTAAAGTTAAAAAGTGACCAGCAGCCCATGCCAAGGAAAAATGCAAATATTAAGCCCACATCGAAATTCAAAGCAGGGAGGTGGGCTTGTGAAGAAATTTTTGTTTTTGAGCCCGCATTGAAAAAATGTAAAATTATAAAAGTGATCCATGACTCTATCTCCACTCAAGTGAAGCCACATGTTAGGCTTATATCAAAAGCAAGAGGATGGACAAAAAATGTAAAAAATGCCAAATCTCTATAAAGTCACAAAATTTAAAAGGCATCCTCCACACCTGCTCCAGTAAATTTCTCCCACGTGGATGACTCAGGTTTAAATTTAAAGTTACAAAATGAGTGGAACGGCAGCATTATGAAAATTCTATTTTTTTCCACCTTTGGCATTTCTTCGCAAATTAAGAATCAAATGGACGTGAATAATTGAAAATATTGTAAGCCATTTCTTGCTAACAAAGAAGAAGTTGTAACTATTTCTTGAAGATATTTAATGTCTTCTTCATGCCATTGTATAGGTTTGGTGATTGATATTGTAAACTCAAGAGTATATTGTACTTTGAGAGAACAAATGAGATAGCCATTTGTCTTCTATTTCCCCCTCTTTCTCAATTTCCTCCATTTATCCACTATGTACAACTTCTGTTTAAGCATCAATGCAAGAAGAAGGATTGTGTAGCCTCTTTGATGAGGATATTTCAAAAACTTTGAGTTTACAATATTATCTCGTCTTGTTGCCATTTGTAGGGTTGTTTCTTCTCATAAATGCATGTGTTGAAATTTCTAACTAGTGTGTGTATAGGAATCTAATTTTCTACCTGCAGCATTAGTTCTCCTACCTCTATTCTCACTCCCTTTCCCACCTTCATAGCAAATTCCCCCCTTACAGATAACTGCAAGAATTTTCTGCAGGGTCGGTGGAGTGACCCTATTGGATCCCTAGTCGAAAGGCCACCATAGAAATCCACGCTTTCTTGTGCATGCATACACATCACTACACTAGTTAACTAGAGGGACTTAGATTCCCAAAGCATTGGCAAGGAATTCAAAAATTAGTCCACCCAACAAATTTCCTCGCCAACACTTTGCTAGTGTACATGGATACTGTGTTGTTACCTAACTTCCTAACATAGCATGACCTACTTACGCATGTAGCTACACTTCTTACCTCATGCCCAAGCATCTCATAGGTGTCATGTGCCCAATTTTCATAGGCAATAGTTGTAGTATCATTGATGGACTGTGCATCATCCCACTAGAGAATTACTTCCTTAGATGGATTAAGCACTTCCGGATCTTGAATGGTGCACACATAAATTCTGTTAAGGTCTTCTTCACTTAAGGGCTCAACATAAGGTCCAGATTTCTCATCTGTCAAAGGGATAATAACTCATTCTTCCTTGTTTTCAAAACTGATATATCTTTTATTTAATTTTAGATCAACATTATTAACATAAAACCAAGGGCACCCAAGTATAACTAGGAATTTTTCCACTTCTGCAAGCGCTAAGACGTCAAAGTCCCTAGTGAACTTGGCCCCCTGTATAGTAATGGATGCATCCTTGAATACTCTAATTGGCGTGTCCTTATTCTTGTTTACCATATATGATAAATTGGAATATGGTTGTAATGGAGGTTTGCCCATCTGAACCTATGCATCTAAGGTAAGCACATTCACTTCCACGCATGTGTCAATCAAAATATTTCTCAAAAGCCATCCATCCATAACAACATTCAGAGTGATCTCCTTGTCATATTCCAAACTATGAGGAGGGATATTAGCATGAAAAATCTATTTTTTTTCTCAATATAAGCACGTGGAGTGTTCCCTTTTAACCAACTTCCTAGTAATGGAATAATGTTATTCTAACACGACATCTTACATACTTCTTTCAGATCATCAACATCTGGCTGGAAAGTCTCGATTCCTTTCTTCTATTCTAACTTCCACGAATGTTCCTTTAAACATTGTATTTCACCCTGCATATTTCTTAGTACCTCCACAATTTCTAAATAAACCTCCTTCCTATGTGTAGGGTATGGGTATTTTACAAGTAAAACCTCCTCCTTAGTAATGGTAGGATTCTGTTGTAATGTTTCTCTGGAACGCTCAGCCTCAGTGCGTGTAGTAATTTTCACAAGTACTACCTCATGATCCAATGATAATTTTGACATCCATGTTAGGAAATAAGAGATAAAATATGCGGAATAATCCCTTATAGAATCGCAACAGTAGAAACTAATATGCAGAAAATATTACAGATCTCAAATAAAAGTGCAGAATAAATAACACAACACAGAAAGACGGTATTTAATGTGGTTCACCCAATTTGGGCTATGTACACAAGAATCACTTGCTCAGATTTTATTACAAGCCTCCACTCTCTCAATACAATACCCATATCTGTTTGGAGCTATGCACAACAAACTCCACAAAATTCACACGTAAATTCAAAGCACATCTTTAATGCATTTTCTTGTCTATATATCATATGCATAAGACCACATAAAAAGACAATTTCTTAAGTAATTTGATACAAAACTGTGGGTATCAAAACCATGGGCAAAAACCGTGGGTATCAAAACCATGGGCAAAAAACTGTGGGTATCAAAACAATGGGTTCCGAAAAACCATGGGCCCAAAAACATCCCATAATAGTTACCCATTACCCACGGGTTAATAAACCACCCATGAAAATTTGTTTCGGGGGCTTCACCCCTGAACCCCCATTGATGGGGGGGCTTCACCCCCTCAAACCCCCTTGACCCACTCACTGGCAAGAAGGACCACCATAAAAATACCTAAGTGTAACACATAGAAGGCGTACCACACTCTAACATGAAAATAGGCTCCACAAACATAACAATCCATTAATTTTCCATGGTGTGTTTTAATCTAACCATCCTTGCACCCTTGTTCTCTTGTTTGTGCTTCTTTCTAAGATGTTCATATAAGTCTAGGCACTCTTCATAGTTATGATTCTTTCCGTAAAAAGAAAAAGTAACATTTTGAAGACACTCACACCTGTAATAGTAAGGAGATCTACACATGTAACATGTTCCGTGAGGGAACTTACCTCATCCACCACCACAACCTTTACCTTTGAATCCACCATAGTATCCTCAACCTCTACCATGGCCTCCCTCAAAATGACCTTCATTATCATCATAGTGCCCTTGAGTTTGATCATGATCATGTTGCTCACTTTTATTCTTAGATCCATTCAAAATTCTAGTCTTTCATACACAAATATCAATGGCATCATGGATCTTATCAATCAACCTACAATCTTAAGTATCGTGAGCTACGGGCTATAAAATCTTACAGTAATAGGAAAAATTATGTCTTATCGCACATTACAACAATGGGTAGTTTCTCACATCACGGTCTAAATGACATATCTCACATTCCAGTAACAAGGAGCATGCCGGTCTGCTAGGAAAATTGTCCTTAATATGCCCCTCTACTTCACAATCTGTGCACTAAATCCCACTATGTGTCTCATGTGTTGTATTGGCAAATAGTTTCTCTAAAAAAATTTCCATTTCCATAATATGAGATTCCAAGAATGGGCTCACTCCAGTGTCTATGATCCCAACTACCTCAATAGACAAAGCTGCTTCAAGTGCCTTGCACAGGTCTATATAAGTCTTATGTGATAGCACCCTCTTGAAAGGCATGATTAGGCCTCTGAAGAACCATTTTTGATGCTAAGTTATATGGATATCATATGAGAGTTTAGACAAGAGTGTTTTGAAATGAGCATCATATTCCTAGACACTCTTAGTAGTTCCCTACTTGATATCCTTGAGCGCACTTATACTTTTCTGTTCAAACTCAGGGATATAAAATTATTTAATCAAAGCATCTTGTAACACTGTATAATCCACACAAGTTTGATCAGGGTAAAAATTCCTATACTAGCTATGCACACATCCCTGCAATATAGTTACAAATTGAATGGCCTTGCACTCTAAAGCTATAATTCCTTTCACATGTCATAACATCTCACACATTTAGACATGCTCAACAACATCTTCTATTCCCATATACTCTGGGAGATGAAGTCAAATATCCATGTAAATATTCCAGGGTTGCTGAGGACCATGCCCACCAAATCCATAGCCTCATGTGTTACATCCACCTCTAGATCCACTAGATCTACTAGATCCTGAGTCACCTATTCCACTTGATCCTTCCCTTAGAACATGAATTGGACCAGAGGATGTACTTCCTTGTTTCCCATTAGTGGTGCTAAATTGAACTCCTACAGTCTCTGAAGGTGTGCTACACCAAGATGTGATTCTAGAGTTCTGTACGCCTATATTTTGTCCTGATACCACACGTAAAAAGGTACCTCCAACTAGACCTCAAAATAACGAGGAAGTCTGCCTAACCATAAATGTACTTTCTATATGATTTACTCTTGATCTTGCTGATAATTCAACTTTACCTCTTGCTACTCTACTACCTAAAATATCTTGTTGACTACTGGTTGTACGAAATTAGAAAACCAAGCACAAGGGATAGGTTTCCAAGTAGATTTAGATGCAAAACCATGGCCCATGTTTTCTCTATTGGCATGCTCTCATAAGAGGCCGAAGAGGGTTCCATGTCATTCTTTCCCAAATGGTGTAGTTCTAGATTATATTGCTCCATGTCCTCTGTGTGAGCTTGAATTCCTTCATGAGCCATCTCTCTCCACAATTCCATCCATTTTTCAACCTCACACTACTTCTCTAAATCCCTCTCATGTGTCTCATTGAACTTAGGCCACCTTTCTTCTCTTTTCCTCTCTTTTACTAGGTCCATCATCCTTCACCACACCTCCTCCTGCCCTTATGCGTGGTGGAGTTTATATAACCATCGGCTTCTCTTCTAAATTTAGGGTTACCATCAAGATCTTGATCACTAGTGGAATTCCATGCAAATATGATCCCCTAAAATAATGGAAAAATTGAAACTCAGACACCTCCAGACAAGAGTAAGTGGAAATTGATTACTCCAAAATATGGCTATTTAGAAGACCAAAGAACCAAGTATCCACAATGCGTATACAAATTAGATAAGCATCATAAAGAGCCTAAAATTATTCTTATGTCTAGAAAATTGTGTGAAACCTCCATTTACTTTTAGATGCGTAAGAAACCAGTCACTCGTATAGCTCTATTGGAAATATATCAAAGAAGCTCTTATGTAAGTAGTCATACAGATTCTACTCCACCCATGTGTGTACGTCAAACTCAGATCCAATGTTTAATCTCTAAGTGTACTCTTCTTCCAGATCTACTATCCACTCCTCAACACTTGCTAAGGTTAATCGGTATGTCTTCATCATGCAACATCCTGAAAATAGATGAAAAAGAGTTCCCGGAAACAGAACCAATAATGCAACCTAAAATTCACTCCAAATGACCCAGGTGCACTGACACATCACTCATCCAGAGCTGAGCGCTCACCTGAAGCATGAAAAGGAACCATGTCCCTATTTATGGTTGTTTATTCATAAATGTTAGTATGATGGTGCATATAGTATCTAGATCTTAGAATATATGTAAGATGAACTAAATAATGAATATAACATGATTTACCATGTAACAACCAGATTCAGTCAGGTTCAACACCATTATCTAGCCAATATGGACCATTATATTAAATACTATAAAACACATAAGCTTCTTACATTACATAAGTATCTCCATGAGTCATGCACGCGAGAAAACTAGTAACATAACTCTACAAATTGACACTCACTTAACTATACAAATCAATACATATATATAGAGGTGGTGACTTTCCCTTCACTACCCATGCACTATCTCAAAATAGGTCACACGGTACTAATAACCATGTGTCTTTACAAAACATGCAAGTATTCTAACAATAGACTTTCTATAGATAACTCAGAGAAGAAATCCTATTATTGGACTAAACCATGCATGGCATTTGAACTGATGCTTTCTCCCAAAATACCATTATGTGCACTGTAAGTCTTCTTATCTTTGTGTGCCTAGTATGTTAACTCAAAAAATATCCTTCACAACAGAAGCAACTAAGTCCTAATCTTGGGCATGTCAACCTTATTATAGCATCACGTCATGTGTTTGTCATGTTCCCTACATTCGCATGCCCAAAACTTAGCCCCTTTTTTTCCATCCAATAGGCAGCGACCTAGTTGAGTTTCCATAGACCCTATAAAATTTTATTCACCCCCACTTCCCAAGGCATACATGTAAATATTTGATCTCTCTTGTGACTTGTAAATGTTTTCTCATGCTTGAGAATCCCTACAATAGTTACAAACCTCTTAGATCTCATTTCAATGTGTTTACATCACTTTAGAACATCCTTCATGAGATTACCATCATTTTGATGTTGTTTTATTCATTTATTATCATATTACCATATTATCATTGTCTTGTTTGCATCTAACATTTTACAGGACCAAATCATCTCCACAGACCTTGTTAGGCCCCTAAAATATTGGCTAAGTAAAAAAAGGTGCATAGGTGTGCAAGGCCTAGTTAAAGAAAGGTGCACAAGGATAAAGCATGCAGGGTAGGGTTTAAGGAAACCCGTGGCATGTGCGTGGACAGAACCAAGGTTTTAGGACTTAGCCATATTGGGTGTTTTGGGTAGAAAATGTGAAAAGCATAACCTGACTATGCATGCAGAGTGGATAAGGTTCCATCCTGGCGACAGGTTGGCCTAATAAGGAGCATGCCTGTGGTAGAAGCTTCTAGAAGCACATCATGGTAAAAAGTGGAAAGCTCAGGCTTGGAGGAGTGTGCTCACATGGAGGACCACATTTAGATGCTTGGCATCAGATCTGAGGCCGTTGGAGGATGAGTTAGCAGCCTAGAAAGGCTATACATACAAGTGTCTGTAGAAGTAAAGATAGAGAGAAATAGATAGAGGGTGGAGCTTTGCAGAAATAATGCAAGAACTCTGTTAGTTTGGGTAATTATGCTTAGGAAAGGATGTATTAAGGGTATGGGGATTATAAATTTCTTTTGAGAGCTTAGCCATATGAGTCCATTTAGGATGCATGACTACGTTCTGCTTCTCTATGACAATCTATAATGGCTCCATGAATGTAATGAGGTTACCAACTTATATGAATATGAACATTGATAATTATGATGCATACATCTTTCTCTTAGTTTTTTTTCACTTATGTTTATGACTAAGTATGGATGCTTGTACAACCTCTTTTTGTTTGATATAATTTATATAATTTGTTAAGCATTTTCTGTCTGGAATGACTGCAAGGATCTAGAAGCCGTTCTGAGCTCTATGGTACTTATATGTCTTACTTCCTTTCAAATATCTTAAACATGGATCATAAATGATGTTTCCCACTAAACTCACATAAAAGACAGACTCAGCACCCATGTGTGCCTTAGGTGAGTGCCCAGTGCCCACTGGGTGATATGCTGGTGCACATGGGGTTCCTTTCTTTTGTAATAGGGGTAAAAATGACTACATCTTGGTTCCATTATCGGGACCTTTTTTTGAAGTTTCAGTGGGAAATGGAATATGTCATGATCTAGGTAATGAGTAATGGCAGAATGCTTAACTCTGGAAAGATTTGAATCATGGTTGAAGAGCACGAAGGATGAATGTTCTCAAAGATTCAACATTGGACCTGATTTTGATGTATGTAGATGGGTAGAAGAGAACCTCTACCATGATTTGTATGAATTTTTTTCTGTTGCTTCCCAATAGAACTATATGAATGGCTCTCAGCATATGCATTTACATCAAAATGGTATTCTAGATCACGCACGTGGAACCAAGAAGAATACAAGAGGCTGCAAGATGCAGATCTAACGTGGACTCATGTTGTGGATCATTGGTGGGAGGTTGTGTTGTCTAGCTACACTCTGGAGTACACTATTTCCACATATTCCTACCTGGAAGTTGTTGACTTTGAATTTATGTGAGATCCCAGTGGATCATTTCTACGTGCTATCCCTCTGGAAATGAAGATCTTGATTGTTACTTTGAGTTTAGAGGCATTTCCAATGACCGGCTAAACCATTCTAAGCGCTGGGCAAGGAAGCTAGGGTGGAAGAAGATGGAAAATATTACAAAGGGGAAGGAAAGGGAGGATATACAACTCAAGTATAGTGAAGCACGTGAAAGGGAGATTGTTAGATGACGTGAGGCTGTAAGTGTGATGGATCTATGGAGGTAGACATTGTGGGAAGGAGTTGAGGTTCACAAAGAGGACGTGGAACCTAAGCAGTCTGTGCTACCCCATCTTGGCAAGTGCGTAAGAGACACACCTTTAGCTTATGACGAGATTTTGTCACATGGAGAGATAAGATTCATTGGCACGTATCTGAACCCCACCCAATGACCAAACCCTGGTGCTTGGGATCAAGGAAGGAGTATCATTGACCCAGTTGGTATCATTGGAAATAATAGATCTGCACCTAAGAGGTACAATTTTTTAGTTCCCACTTCTATGGCTACACATATTCTAGTATTCAGAGGAGTCTTTGGACAAGTAGTAAGTATACAAGCCTTTGGTCTCACGTCTGGGAGTGGCGCAGGTTATAATAGTGGTAGTGGGGAATTATCACAGACCATCAGTGCACAGTTCAGTGGAACCTTAGAGACACTTAAGATGACTACTACAGGACCTAGTGGTTCTGGTGGATTTGGTGGGTCAGGAGGGATAAGACATAGTGGACGTAATGGTTCTTATGGATTTAGTGGGTCACGAGGCATAGGACCTAGTGTATTTGATGGTGGAGGAAACACTAGAGGAAACCAAGGCTATGGCTCAGGAGGACAAGGGCCTCAACCACCCCCTGAATTCTTCTTTTATATGTCTTTACACTTGCCAGATTACATAGGTATTGAAGATGCTACAAAACATGTTCACAAGAGTGAGCTACTATGGCACACAAAGGGGTTCACAACCTTAGAGTAGAAGGCTAGTCAATTTGTAACAACATTGTAGGTGCACGCGCATAGCTAGTATAGGAAATATGACCCTCTTAAAATGGTGGTGGATTATATTACTTTAAAGAATGCCTTCTTATCAGAATTCCACATCCCTGAGTTTGAACAGAAGAGCATCAACACCCTGAAGGGGATTCAATAGGGAATGTCAGAAAATGTGTAGGGGTATGATGCACACTTTAAAACTCTCTTGTCTAAGTTATCATATAATATTCACCCTTCACAACATACTTAGTGGTTTGTTGGAGGATTGATCACACCTTTTAGAAGGGCCTTATCTCATTAAACATTCACAAACCCACGTGAGGCATTGGAAGTTGCTCTACACACCAAGGTTTTTGGTAGTGTTGATACTAGTGTTATCCCATTCCTGGAGGCTCAAATTGCTGCTATGGATAAGCAGATGGAGAATTTTTCTACAAACTCAGCACATGAGACTCGTAGTGGTTTATGGTGAATAGAATGTGAAGTAGAGGGGCATGTCAAGGGTATTTCTCCCCAAAGGATAGTACACGCTGTGATAGTAGACTGTGAAATTTTTCATGTGGACCATGATGCAAGTATATGCCCTTTGTTATAGCACGTAATCTAGAAGAATCTGTCTTTCTATTGTAAGACCTGCACCTCTACAACCCATGATACTAAGGACTATAGGCTCATTGATCAGATCCATGAAGCCATTTATCATGGGGTATGCTAGACCAACATTACCAGTAGTTCTAAGAGTGATGATCACTATGAGGAGTGCGTAGATGGAGGCACACACAGAAGGGGATTTCACAGAGGATTTCGTGGTCATTGTAGCCATAGGGAGGAAGAAGTGAGTTCCCACATGGAACCTATTTTAATTGTGGGTCTAAAAAATATTATAAGAGAGAGTTCTCAGAGATATTGTAGTGCTCATGGTGTGGGAAGAAACACAAGTATGAAGAGTTCCCTGAGTTGTTTGAGCACATGAATCAGCAATAACGAAAATAAAAGGGCACTGCAATGGTAAGAATTAAGAAGACATACACATAATGGATGCCACAGGTGACACATGATATAGGATTGGAACATATTTTAGTAACAATAAGAGTAGAGACCACGCACATAAAGGAAATACCAAGGCAGAGGACCCTGGTTTCAAGAGAGGAAGTGGTCCATGGAAAGTACCCAGAATGCACATCAAAAGGAAGTGTATTAAGATACCATGGATGTCATTTGGAGTTTACAAGGAGAAATCCAATGTTTAAATGAGTAGTCCAGGTGGGAGGAGCAAATAAGGAAGGTTGAGGTGCCAAAGGATGACCTGCATGAGGTCAAAGAAGTATGTAAAATGCTAAGGCAAGAGAATATTATTCCCTTGCTAGGATCATGGTTGAGAGAGAAGGTACCACATGCCAGGGGAGAGCACGAGAGGCAAGTCTTGAATGCAAACATTCCCCCTCACAACATTGACTATGACAAAGAGATCACTTTGGATGTAGTCATAGATGGATGGCTCCTTAGTAATATCCTCATTGATACAGGCGCAGAGGTCAATGTTCTAACTTTGGATACATGGCATCAGATGGGCAGACCTGCATTATAGCCATCTTAGAATGTATTATATGTGGAAAAAAAATGAAGGCAATGCCCATCGGTGTCTTAAAGGATGTAGCTATCACTATCCATGGAGCTAAGTTTACTAGGGACTTTGAAGTCTTGGCACTCACCGAGGTAGATAATTTCCCAACACTACTTGAACACCCTTGGTGTTACAAAAACAATGCAGGAGATGGAAGCTCGGTGGAAGGAGCATAAGGAACAGATGGGGCTATTAAGTTATTTCCTACTCGACAAAACAACATAGTGGTGGGATACACATCAGGAGAGCCTTTTGGAATGGCATGAGGTTAGAATTACACTCTCTATCAGGTTCTTTAGAAGCAACGTGCCCACTGCAATAAAGGAATACCATGGTAAGGAACCTACCTCTTCTCACATCCAAGCTTGTGAGAAGGTCTGGAGAGAAGGTTCAGAAGCTTTTCCACTATCCCTATAGGTACACAAGCTATATTCTACACTGCAGGGTTACATGTGCACATGGTACATACAATCAAAGACACGCCACTAGACAGGGAATTGTCAAGAGCTAGTGGATGACCTCATTCAAACATTTGAGTATCGAAGTACCAATCCATCAGTTGATAATGTGTTATAAGTTGTTAATCACCTTACCATGGGGGATAGTGCCATGGTATAATATAGGTTGTTGGAGTTGCTAGGTGGACCAGGTTTGGAGGCACGCTTTGGGGAAGAGGCAGAAGAAGCAGAAGAGATACATCTTGAGCATGCGTGCTTGGAAAAGGAGAAAGGGAAGTTGGTATATTTTATTGATGGGTATAAAGTAGAGAGCTTGGATGTTAACCATTCTATAGTGACGCATGAGGTAGTGGAAAGTGCTGATGCTCGCACACGTGCCTATTTTGAGCCCTTAAAGATAAAGAAGGTTAACATCGGCTTAGGAGAAGAACCTAAGGAAGATATTATTAAAGATTACTGGTCAGAGAAGGAGGTCTCTAAGATCATTGTTCTTTGATTGAATTTGAGGATTTATTCCTGCATGGGTACCATGAGCTCAAAGGAGTCCACCATTCCTTAGGGGAGATGACGATAAAGCTGAAGGATAGTGCGCACCCAGTTAAGAAGAGACCCTACTAGATGAATCCCAATTTATGTGTGAATGTAAAGGAAGAGATAGATAAAATGATAGCTTATGGGATCATTGAAGCTATGGAAGAATCTAAATGGATAAGTCTAATGGTAATAAGCATAAAAAAAGATGGGTGGATTAGGATTTGCGTGGATTATAGGGAGCTGAACACAATGTGTGTCATCGATCCCTTTCTAACCCCCTTCATTGAAGAAATTTTGGAGGGAGTCGCTATGTGTGAAATATTTTCCTTCACGGATGGATTTTCGGGATACCACGAAGTTTGGATTGCAAAGGAAGACTAGGAGAAGAAAAATTTCTGCACTAAATGGGGATGTTTTGCATACACATTCATGCCCTTTGGGTTAAAGAATGTGCCTACTATTTTCTCGTGCATAATGGTGCAGGCATTCTAGGACTTCATCCATAAATTTCTTCAGGTCTATTTGGATGATTGGACAATGTATGGGCTAGTAAAAGACCATTGTGATAATTTGAGGTTGATGTTTGATAGGTCTCGGCAGTTAAGGATATACCTCAATATTAAAAAGTGTGTCTTTACTACACCCTTTGAGACGTTATTAGGGATATATCATATGTAACGAGGGATTTCGAGTAGATCCTGCTAAGGTCATATTTATTGTGGGATTAGGGGAGCCTACTAACCAGAACGTAGTGCATGGATTTCTTGGGCATATGGGTTATTACAGGAATTTCATCAAGGGGTATGCCAAGATCACCGCACCTTTAGAAAAATTGCTTAGACATAAAAGTACCTTCCACTGGGGAGAGGCGCAACAGAAGGCATTTGACACATTGAAGGATAGGCTTTTTACTACACCTATATTACATTTTCCCTCTTGGGAAAATCCCTTCCATGTTGATGTAGATGCCTCAGGAACTGCCATTGGATCAGTGCTTGCATAGCCGAGTGAAGGAATTGTTGATCATCCTCTTTGTTTTACAAGTAGGAGGTTGATACTAGAAGAGCAAAATTACACCCTGGCTGAGCACGAAACATTATCAATGATCTACGCACTTTTCACTCACCATTATAACTGATGAATCTAGATGAAAGACGATCACTCACCAGGTGGAGCCAAACAACATAAAATCCAAAGAAAAAAGCATGGCATGATTGCCACATTAGAAACAATAATTTTGAGGTTGGGTAGATGGTCTTACTATATAATTCTAAGTTTTTTGTGCCATCCTGAAAAGTTGAAGGCCCATTGGTTAGGTCCCTATAAAATCTCATACATCCTTGATTCAGGCGCGTGTTAGTTATAAGTATTGGATGGAACAAAATTTCCTAGACAGTTCAATGGGAGTAGGTTGAAGCCCTACTATAAATAAGTCTTCTTGGTGTTTGTAAATAAGGCAATTTTTCCAATTAGTTTAGAATTTCCTGTATGCATTTATTTTCTTGTGTTCCCCTTTCATGTTGTTGTTTTCTTTTGCACCTTGGGTGCCGGTAACCTTATTACTTTGAGGATTTTTGAGTACGCAGAGGACCCCACATCATTTTAGTGTGGGGTGGAGTTATTTGAAGGAGAGCATGGGTAATGCTCTAAGGAATTTTGTATTAAAAATCCTGATTGAATGGCCTTGTTGAAAGAGGTGTATGAAAAGAAAAGATGGAAAAGGATGGTTGGTGCCAAGATAAGGCTACTTTTAGATCCCATGTACAAAGGAGGAAAAATCACATAAGAAACATGAGGTAGGAAAGAGAAAAAATAAGGATAGAAGAAGTGCCTTCGGTGCTGGTGACGTGCGCGCAAGAGCCTCCTATCTAGATGGATTGGTTACATGTCAGAAGGTGGGAAGATTGTCCACACAAGTTTGGGCATGTGATTCAAAGCGCTAAAGTCAGACTTTGTTTGAAAAATCCACATTAAACATGAAAAGTATGGGGTAGGTGAATTAGCATTTAATTCTTAAAAAGGGAAAAACTATACATAAAGGGTCAAGGCATTTCATTATTCACTTTGCATGTAAGGAGAAAGAAGCACTTTTGCATCTTGGCAGACTAGGGCTTCAACAAACTAATCCATGTGCGACAAAAAATTTGAAGAGATTGAGTGTTAGTAACCAGTTTGGATCTGTTAACCAAAAGGAAGGGATTTCACGAGCATAAGATAAGTGGTGAGAAGGCTCTTTCTTGTGAAGGGATTATCCCAGTTAGGGTTTTAAGAACTAGGGCACATGTTTAAGGAGTTTTCCTCAAAAAATTGAGATCACGGGTGGGAAAGAGTGGAACAACTGAGTAGCAAGAAGTGATTGAAGTGATAAGAGGACCTAGACAATGGCAACTAAGAAACCAGTTAGCACACCTAAGAAGGGAAAGGGAAAGGGTAAGAGAAAGTAACACAAAACTGATGTACATACAAATGAAGAGTGGTATGCAGAAATGTAGTACCCAAATAAAGTGTTTATGGGGAAGGAGTGGAAGTCCCATATAAGAAACATGTATGTAAATAAATACAATCATTGTACGAGCACAATCGAGAAGGATATGGAAATGGAGTTAGTGTTCCCAACAAATAAAAGGGCACAAGAGGGTTTTCCCATCTATAGCAATGATGTGAAGGTCAAGTTGGAGAAGGCAGGGTTATTGTAACTCTTTGAGTTTCCCTACTTCGGGAAGCCTGAGTACCTATATCAATGGCTGATGTTGTACGTGCATGAAGACTACTTCCACTTCACAGGGAGCAAGATGTGCATTACCCCTCAACTCATCTCACATTTCATAGGAATCATCTTTGAAAGAGATGGTTTGGAAGATGACTTAAGTGAAAAAGAGGAAATTAAGGAGACTATTACTGCCTACCCATACAAAAAGAGTTAAAGGTACTAATATATCACAGACATTGAGGACCCGGTAATTAAGATGGCTGTGCATCTGGTGATAAAGTTAAATGGCCAGGAGAGATGGACCTAGGTCAATAAGCCATGGTTGCATGTTTGCAGGAAAATTTTAGTGGGCACCATCTACAACTTGTCTGTATTCATTGCGGATGAGATTTTCAGTTATGCAAAGGAAGGTGTCAGAATCCTTTTTGGTAATGTCCTGCAAACCTTTGTGTTTTTAGAGTTTGGAGTACCTGATGCATCAGAAAAATTTGTGTGGGAGTACCCTTCACCCGTAAAGAGATTTGAAATATACGCCTATGACACTATGACAACCATGCACAAGGCATGCCTGGAGAAATGGTATATGTGCCTAACGAATGTGTTTGGGGTGGAATGAAGGATTCCCAAACAACTACCAATGACCACCAAAGGAGAATCTAAATTTTCCATGTACTAGCATTTCTACCTAGGTAGATTCAGACTAATGGATGAGACATGGAGCCCATGGTGCAAGCTCCCCTTTTCCTTCATAGCTCAATACTTCCAAGCGGGAGAAAACAGGTTCAAAGAATCCAAGAAGTTGAAACTAGACCTTGGTAATCTGGACCAAGACCACAGGGAAATGCACAAAGGGTTGGTCTACCCTGGAAAGTGTGTGGAGAGGTACGTGTCACATGAAGTTAAAATGATGAGGCCCATGACTTTACCCATTGCAGGAGGATCTGCGGTGTGCGTATACCTCCGCATAAGACCCAAATATGAGAAGGGCATGTATCTGGAGAATGAGGTGTCTATACCTAAGGACCCAACTGGCAGGAAGAGACCCACACCAAAATGGGAGAAAAAAAATCCAGAGAAAAAAATACCAAGTGTGGTGGATACACAAGTAATAGGTTCCCCTGGGACAAGTTCCAGAACAACTATGTATTCACACAAGAAAAGGCTCATAGTCAAAGAGAAGACTCTGGAGCCAGAAAAATTGTCAGACAAGGAGTCCTTGGGAGAAGAAGAGATAGAGTCAGCTACACTGGAATCCCCAATTAGGAAGAAGTGGAGGATAGAAGAGGAGAGTGCCTCAGAAGAAAATGGGAGTTTGGAGAGATACATAGGTGAAGAAGATGATAGTGAATAAGATGTTAGTGGGGAATACGAACCTGAAAAAGATCAAGGGCCGCCTTTTTTCAATATGCATGATTCAGAAGAAGAAGGTAGAGAAGAGGAACATGGGTTCCTTTTTGTGTAGCGTAAGGATAAACAGGAGGGGGAAGGCACCCGGGACATGGGAAGAAGTGAGGAGGATGGTACGTAGAAGCAGAAGGCTCCAAGCCTCACGTTGGAATAGATAACCAAGGTGGCATAAATAGAAGAAACAAAGGCCATTGATACCTTAGTGGAAGAGATGTTGGAATGCAGCGCTAAGCTGGTATTGAAAAAGGATAAGGAGGAGAGCACAGAAAGGGACCAAAATAGCACTAGAGGCCCCATTTTAATTGTAATAATTCCTAAGGGCATGTGCACAGGAGGAACGTGTGCAGAGGGGAAGAGGCCAGGGATGGGTTATATTGATGACCCCAACAAAGTGTTTCACACATGGTTCCAAAGCATGATTCTAGTAGAGGAGCTCATGACAATGTCATCTTTCAACAAGGAGGTTACATACCTACGAACAAGGAAGATGCTCACATGGGAAATTGAGTCCCATCTTGACGAATGTGTTTGGGGTGGGAATGAAGGATTCCCAAACAACTAACCAATGACCACCAAGAAACTACATTTTCCATTAACATCATTTCTACCTAGGTAGATTCATACTAATTGATGAGCATTTTGATCCCATGGTGCAAATCCCTTTTTCCTTCACAGAACTCAATACTTCCAAGCGGGCGAAAACAGGTTCAAAGAATCCAAAAGTTGAAATAACTTGGTAATCGGACCAAGACCACCAGGGAAATGCCAAAGGTTTGGCTACCCTGGAAAAGTGTGTGTAAGTACGTTTCACATGAAGTTAAAATGATGAGGCCCATTACTTACCCATTGTAGGAGGAAATCTGCGGTGGCGTATACCCCGCATAAGACCAAAATATGAGCAGGGCCTGTACTGGAGAATGAGGTGTCTATACCTAAGGACCCACTGGCAGGAAGAAGACCCACCAAACTGGGAAGAAAAAAAATCTAGAGAAAAAATACAAGTGTGTGGATACACACGTAATAGGTTCCCCCTGGGACAAGTTCCAGAAACTATGATTACAACAAGAAAGGCTCATATTCAAAGAGAAAGACTCTGGAGACCAGAAAAACTGTCCAGACAAGGAGTCCTTGGGAGCAGAATAGAGTCATCTACACTGGAATCCCAATTAGAAGAAAAAAGTTGAGATAGAAGAGGAAGTGCCTCAGAAAGAAAATGGGATGATGGAGATACCTAGGTGAAGAAGATGATAGTGAATAAGATGTTAGTTGTGAATCGAACCTGAAAAGAAAGGGCCCCTTTTTTCAATAGGCATGAATGCAGAAGAAGCAGTAGAGAAGAGGAACGGGTTCCTTTTTGGTAGCGTAAGTAATAGAGTGGAAGGCACCCGGACAATGGAAGAATGAGGAGGATGTACGTATGAAGCAGAAGCTCCAAGCCTCACGTGAATAGATAACCAAGGTGCATAAATAGAAAAACAAAGGCCTTGTACCTTATGGAAGAGATTTTGGAATGCAGCCTAAGCGGGTATAAGAAAGATAAGGAGGAGAGCACAGAAAGGAACCAAAATAGCACTAGAGGCCCCCATTTTATATTGTAATAATTCCTAGGGCATGTGCACAAGGAGGAAAGTGTGCAGACGGGGAAGAGGCCAGGTATTGGGTTTTATATTGATGACCCACCAACAAAGTGTGTCACACAAAATGGTTCCAAAGCAGATTCTAGATAGGATCTTCAGGACAATGTCTCTTTCAACAAGAGTTACATCCTACACATGAAGATGCTCACATGGGAATAAAGGGAAGGAGAAAGAATGTAGCACAAGAGGGAAGAGAAAGAGAGAGAAACAAAGAAAAGGCAAAAAGACAACAGACACAAAAAAAGGTCGACTGGAAGACAAACAAGGGAAGAAGAGAGTGAAAAGATCTAAAGAGAAGAGGACAAGAGGAAAAAGAACGAGAAGAAGTAAACAAAAAGAAGGAGGATAGGGAACCAAGAGAAAAAAAGGCAAAACAAGGGAGAAGAGAAAAAAGACAAAAAAACAAGAAAAGGATATAAGGAAAACAAAACAAGAAAAAGACCAGCACAAAGAAGAAAGAAAAACAGGAGACCAGGAAAACAACGAGATCAAAAAAAAAAAGGAGAGAAGGAAGTGCACACGGGGGAACAAGGAGCAAAGAGCGAAGAAACAAAGAGGAAGGAGTAAGAAAGTGTGTAAAGAGGAAAACGAGGAGAAAAAGAAACGGAATGAGGCCCATTTGGGGAGCCCAGATTTGAAAGTGAATCCATGTGGAAATAAATAAAATGTCCAGGGCCAATAGAAGCCAACCCGTAGTGCATGCTCACCAGCTCTCCAGATGAATAATGTGTAAGCACCTTAACCAAGGTCCTTTGTTGAGGTTGAACCTAGACTCTATGGGTGGAATTGTATAATAAACAGATCTGAGGATTCCAAGAGAAAGAGGAAGAGTTGCTGCAATAGAAAAGGAGCTAAGTAGATAAACTATATCAGCTCCCAGATTGTAGCATGAGTTACAAGATTAGAAGGCTTGAAGTATGTGCCGTATAAAACTGGAATCCATTAATAATTTATAGTTTTGAAGCATCAAACTAGCACCTCCCACACAGAAGTATGGAAATTTCCTTTGGATCCTAGAATATTTAGAAGAATCCTCACCAGAGATCAATATTGCGTCTGGAAACTGCCAAAAGTGGCTACACCTTGAAAAGAATATAATAAATGCAATGGTGTTCATAGCTATTAAGCAATTTTGCTGATATACAAGTTTGCTTCCCAGACTACTGAGGCCGATGTTATAATTGCGCAGCAGAGACAAAGTGGGCAGCACCTGTCTCCACGCAGACGTAGAACTCCCAACGGATTTTCAAGAGATGATAGTGAAATATGGAAGAAAGGACAAAGTCTTGCTGGGTGAAAAGAAATCTAATCCATTAACACCTTATGGGTTCAAATTAAGAACTAGTTGAGGAAATGTAACCAATTATTACACAAAGAATGGATGCACTGGATGATGTACGAAAAGAGTAGAGAAAATTGCAACACTATAAGCACACAGGCTAGGGACTAAGTTTTTGAGTAGGTGAGCACCCTAGTCATGACCTCTATTAAGAGCACAGAGAAGTCAATACCTGGAACAAGTTGTAGGATGACTGTAAAAGGATTTTCCTAGCTTTATTGCAGTATTCCATCACTTCCCCATTAATGCCTTCTTCTCCCCTATTTTGTTCTACGCGTAAATCTCTGTATTAGTTCTTTTCCCTCAGGAAGTGTCTCGTTGGATGGAGAACCGGTTGTAGTGTGGGATGATGTTCGGCCCCTACAATATTCGCTAGTACAAAAATTGCATGGGTGGTGTGCAAGTCTAGTTGAAGAAAGGTTACACAAGGAAAACATGCATGTACATGTTTAAGGAAGGGTTTAAGGAAACCCGTGGCGCACACACAGACAGAACCAAGGTTTCAGGAATTACCCGTATTGAGAATTTTGGGAAGAAAACATGAAAAGCATGACCCAACTCTGCATGTAGAGTGGATAAGGTGTCAGCTTGGCAACAAGTTGGCCCAAGAAGGAGCATGCCTGCGGTAGAAGATTCTAGAAGCACATCATGGTAAAAATTAGAAAGCTCAGTCTTGAAGGAGAATGCTTGCATGGAGGACCACATTCAAACACTTGGCATCAGATCTAAGGTCACTTGAGGATGAGTTAGCAGTCCATAAAGGCTATATATACAAGCGTTTACAAAAGTAAAGATAGAGAAAAATAGATAGAGGGAAGAGCTCTGTAAAAATACTACAAGAACTCTGTTATTTTGGGTAATTTTTCTTAGGAAAGGATGTATCAATGGTATAGGGATTATAAATTTCTTTTGAGAGCCTATCCATATGAGTCCAGTTAGGATGCATGACTATGGTCTTCTTCTCTATGAAAATCTATAATGGCTCCATGAATGTAATGAGGTTACCAGCTTATATGAGTATGAACATTGATAATTCTTATGCATACATATTTCTCTTAGTTCTTTTTCACTTATGTTTATGACTAAGTATGGATGCTTGTACGACCTCTTTCTGTTTGATATAAGTTATATAATTTGTTAAGCATTTTCTGTCTGGAATGACTACAAGGATCTAGAAGTTGTTCTAAGATCTATGGTGCTTTTATGTCTTACTTCCTTTTAAATCTCTTAAACATGGATCATAAATGATGTTTCCCACTAAAATCACATAAAAGATAGACTCGGAACCCGCACGTGCCTCAAGTGAGCACCCAGCACCCATTGGGTGATAGTATAGTGCACATGGGGTTCCTTTCTTTTGTAATAGGGGTAAAAATGACTACAGACCTTTGTTTCGGTCATTTTTAGGTTACTTTTTCATTCCATCCACTATCAACTAACTCAATCTAGATTAGGTCATCATCGACCCTGCAAGGTTGCCACCGATCTTGTATCCATCTACCTTTTTTCCTCTGTTTATAGATTCTCATATCTTTGTTACTTTGTTTTAGTGTTTAGCCAATTATCATATCTCCCAGTTATCATTATTTTTCTCATATTTATCATGTCACTCCCACCAATTTTCGTCGTCCTTATCTAGTTTCCATTGACAAGACCTTTATTTTATGTATCAACCACATAGATCTATATTCTCTCACACCCTTCTGTTTCTATCAATCTTTGAAATTCTCTACAGATTCCAACCAGTCAACACAGAGCCCTAACATTCTCAGGTCTGCACTTAGAATAGCCATATCTACATTTATAGTTATTGTTCCATTTGTCTACCTCCAGTCACCATCAACTGGACCTCTACATCCTTTCTCACCATTGACCCTATCAGGTAACTTTATTTTATGTCAACTTAGATTAGATTCGTATATTCCTTATATTTATGCATTTTTAGTTTCTGTGTGCCTTAAATTCTGCATATTATATTATTTATTATCATCACTTTTATCCTACTTTATCAAACATAGGGGTTGACATCCACCAAGGAAGTTAACACTTCTTGGAGCCAAATTCTTAAGGAAACCCTCCATCTATCATATAACCTATTTTCCTCTTAATTTCCTCTGTTTTGTAGGGTCATCAACTTGTATTAGCGAGGATCCATTGTCTACTTTGCACCCGTATCTATCACATCACATTTGAGGTACCTTAAACCCTCACATTTTGAAGTTATTTAATTTTATTTAGTACTAAATCATTAACCTAAAAAGGAACAATAAATTAGATCAAAATTCCTGGTACCCCTGGTGTGGTGACCCTTTTAGGTGAGTCTCTTGCATTTTTTTTTCATTTTCTTATTTTCCACTAACATTGTGGTAGAATTTATTTAATTTTTATTGTTCATGTTGGGGTTTTATATTTTTTTGGATCATTCTTCACTCGTGTCTAAAAGATTAGATAAAAAGAAAAATATTTCTTCATGTATTGTTAATTTTTCCTTGTAGTCATTTTTATACCCCTAGATTAACAGTAAAATTCCATGCACATCATCCTATCACCAAGCGGGTGTTAGGTGCTCACCCTAGGCATGCACGGGTGCCGAGCCCCTCCTTTATGTGATTCTTGTGAGAATGCACCATATTATTATGGATACTCAAGTGAAAAAGAATAGAAAATAACCATGCATCATTTTGAGAACCTAGGATGAGTTATCACTCCATTGCATCCATAAAAGAGAAATAATAAGCAATATATAGAATTGATTCATACATAAAGGAAATGCACAAGGATTATACTCATGAACACATATATGATTCATAAATAATTATTATATTCATATTGATTAGTCCAGTAACCACATTACAGTCCTTGAGGTAATAACAGACTCATATAAAAATGCAAAGTAAATTCATACATCAGAACTACACTATGTTCTTCTCATTACAAAGATGAATACAGACCCATCCCTATAAATATTCCATTACTACCATATTTTCACTAATCCCAACCCATAGAATCCTCCATTATTTTTTTGCAGAGCTTCGCCTCTCTTTCACTAGTCTACCACACTAATTACTCACTATCTTGTGTGTCCCTTTCAGCTATCTGTGCACCTCTATATATAGCTTTCCTGCCTTAACTATCATGCCTTTTGAGGTAACAAATCAGTTTCCAAGTGTCCAAGTGGTCCTCCAATGGATCATGCCTCCTTTGTTCCGATCTCTCCACTATGTGAAATGATTTTCTTCTGGAACCTTCCATCGCATGCATGAAATAAATTCCCTTTTTGATCCTACATCCATCAGGCTGGCACCTTATCCATTCTGCATGTTAGATGGGTCATGCTTTTCTCGTGTGTTGCCTAAGATGTTGAATATGGCTAAGTCCCAAAAATTTTCTTGCCTTGTGCACATTCCATGTGTTCTATAAAACCCTTCTAGAACCCTTACATGTGTGCCCTTCTTCAATAGGTCCTGCGCGCCCATGCGCCTTCTTGTACTTAGCCAATATTCTAGGGCCCAACATCACCCCACACTACACATGTTCTCTATCCTTGAAACACTCTTCAATAGAATAAAGAATGGTAGGATCTTTCAATGGTTGAAAAGAATGAATAAAGGAATGAAGAATTTGGAGGAAGAATGAAAGAATGGGGAACTTGGTTATTGTTGGAGGAGGAGAGGGAAATCCTTCCCTAGTTCTGCCTCTAACTTCTCCCAAGTGTCGATCTCATTCTAAGATTGCTGACAGAGGTCACCCACTAAAGCACTCACCTCCTTAAAACTCAGATCCTCCCCTTTGGTGCTCATGGTGTCAACAATACTCTCTAATTGCTTCCCCAAGTATTTAAGGGTATCCATCCTATGGGTGATCTAGGGGTACAGTTCCTTTAGCTATATTTTGATCAAACCTCGCAAGGTCTTGATTGCTTCTAACTTCTTTTCCATCTTGGCTAGGATCCTATATCTTTCCTCTCTATTCACCTTATTCTTCTCTTGGAACTCCTCGAGTTTTGTTTCATGGGTGATAACCAAGATACTTGCCACTCTATCCCTATCAGTGTAGTTTTCATAAGTAGCTTCAGTGACTTATGCGAAGGCATTTACCTCTGCAAGAAGCTTAGTGTATCTAGCCAAAATCTCAACAACCTTCATCTT
The DNA here is from genome assembly GCA_019776745.2 of Taxus chinensis. Taxonomy (NCBI): domain Eukaryota; kingdom Viridiplantae; phylum Streptophyta; class Pinopsida; order Cupressales; family Taxaceae; genus Taxus; species Taxus chinensis. The sequence goes on from CM034152.1 coordinate 692,266,074, forward strand.
ATTCTCTTTCTATTAGCAAACTTGTGCCTCTTCTACATACTCTAAAGTGATTGGTTTCCTTTCCTTCATGAGAATGTGGGTCATATCCTCTAGAAATTGCAAGGTTTATTCATACTTCAGCTCAGGTGGCGCTAATTTGGGGTGCTTCTGGAAAATGGCATCCATATTCATCTCCACCTTATTTCTTCTTTCAGCTCATGCCTCATCTTAGCACTAATCAAATCCTCTTGCTTTATGTCCTTGCTTTTCTCCACGAGCTCCTTTTTCTTCTCCAATTCCTCCTCCAGGAATTTCACTCTATCATTTCTCCCAAACATTCTGGCCTCAACTTCAACTAAAACCTTGTTGAGCGCATTATAGACCTATTCATCCGATAGCTTCTGAGCATTCACAAAGGAGTTTACCCCTTTTATTTATAGCACCTTCATTAGGACCCTCCGGATTACTTTGAACTCAGGTTCATATACGTGAGACTTGAATGCCCAAGCTATCATCTTCTTAGTTTGGGGATACATGCCTTCTTCATCAAATGATGACATGGCTAGAAATTTTTCTGTTGGTATGGTGTAATGGAAGCATGCACATAGCGCCTTGCTAGGATCATTTATGTATCTTATTCCCTACTCTTGTGCCACCACTATGCCTTTTCCACCTGTTTACATAGCTTTTAGGAAGCTTACTGCCAATTTGGGATCCCAACCCATGCTGCCATATTCCTTCCCAATGCTTTATTCTTCCATATCCTTCATAATTTCATCTATGATCCTTTCCAATTCTTATTTTTACTAACTCCTTCATGATTCCTACCACTTCTCTCTCCGCAAATTTCTCTACTTGCTCCTTGGTGAGGCTTTGGGTTCTTTGGTTTTTGGTGCTTACTTCTTTACTCACCCCCTTACCTTGATCCTCAAATTATTCCTCATCATTATTCTCCTCATCTTCCTTGTTATACTTCTCTTCATGTTCTTCCTCCTCCAAGTCATGTATTTCATACACTTGATGGTCTTTACCTTGTAATGAACCATTACACCAAAACCTCAAGGAATTAATGAAATCTACACATGAGGATCTTAACATCCCACCATGCTTTCATAACCTAGACCCAGAGCTATATTTACACCCATATAATGAGACCCCACCCTACCCTATACGATCCCCAGGTGAACACTGAAATGTCAGCATAGCTACCCGTGTCAAAAATCAAACATGGGTGGTCTCTCTAATACCAAATTTAAGGAACCATTACACCAAATCCTTGAGACATTAGTGAAATATTCACATGAGGATCTTAACACACCTCCTTTAGGCTCATCATCATCCTTGTCACCAATGTAGGCATGTAAAATATCTATCACCTCTGATTTTGCCTCATCTGTCACCTTCTTCTTTTTCCTTATTGGTGATTCCAGTATAGGAGATTCTTCCTTCTCCTTCTCCTTCTCCTTGATAAGAAACCTCTTCATTGGTGATTCTTCATTGGTGAGGTGATCTTAATGCTTTGGTGCCTCTTTTTTGGGGGTATTTTCCTTGATAGGGTACTTATTTCTCCACGCGTAAGTTTTAGGATTTGTAACTACTTCAGGCATGCCCATCGATTGTGTAGTCTGCAAACTTGGTGTTTTTTTCTCCTACCCCTCTTTTCTATCTCTCTTCTTGCATGCGACATTTTTTCTCCCTATGGGGTCTTCTATAATTAAGAAATCACTCTTTAGATATGAAAATTTCTCAAAAAATTTCCTTATGCAAAGATATACCCTCGTTGCATCCCTTCTAATGATTGTCAACATTATTGGTTTCATAATTTGAACTTCGTGGGAGACATACTCCTCCACATATGCGCAATGTTTAAGGTATGTGAGATTTAGGTGTAGCTCATGGTGGTCTTGGTCCACCTCAATAATTTTGAACCTTAGTTTTTTGGTTTCTTTGAACTAATTAACTCCAGCTTGGAAGTATTGTGCGGTGAAGGAGAAGGTTAGCTTGCACCATGGACCCTTAGTCCCACTTGTTAAAGTAAATCTGCCAATGCATAAATGTTGGTACATTGCAAACTCTACTTCTCTATTCACACATGTGGGAAACTATTCTAGGATCCCCCCATCTACCCTAAATGCATCACACATTCATTTATACCACTTTTCTAGGTGCACCTTGTGAGTGTCCATCATGGTTTCACAAGTGTACTTTTCAAAACTTTTTGCGGGCGAGGAGTTCTCTTCTAGATAATCCCAAACAGACTTTTCCAGCCCATCTGGCACTCCAATATCTAAAAATACAATGGTGAGGAGGATGTTACCAAATAGTATCTTCTCTCCTTCCTACACATTGCTTAGGATCTCATCTGTAATGAAAGAAGACAAGTTATAGATGGTTCCGTCTGATATCTACTAGCATACATTTAGTCATGCCTTGTTCACTTACATCCATCATTCTTTATCATTAACACTTGGTCACCAAGTGCATGGCCATCCTCATAACAGGGTCTGGAATCAATGCAATGTCAAAATATCATGAACCCTTCTTATAGTCATACATTTCTACAGTCTCCTTGATAGCTTCCTTATCTCTTAGATCATCATTTATACTTTCTCCTTCGTAAATAAGGCCTGTGAACTTGGATATCAACTGTGGTGTTATGCACATCTTACACCCTGAAAAATAGAAGTGTTCCTCATGCACATGTGATATTAACCATTGATAAAGGTGCTTAGGATTGTCAAAGTAAGGAAACTCATATAGTTGCAATAACACTTCCTTATCCAATTTGAATTTCACCTTGTCACTGTATATAGGCATCCCATCTAGTGTCCTTTTGTTATCTAGATGGATCAACTCTAATGCCATTTCCTTCTCAATTATTCTTGTGTGATGGTTTTAAATGTGCATGACCATTTTTATTAGATGTGACACCCACTCCTTTCTTAGCAACACTCCATCTGCGTATTGCATTTCTACGTACCATTCTTCATTGGAGCTCACAATGGCAGTGATTTGTTTTCCTTTTCCCTTTCTCTTATATTTATTTGGTGAAATGGTTGCCTTCTTAGGTGTCATGCTTTCTGTTAGGATAAAATAAGAACTCCTTACTCTACACTTCTACTCTTCTTAACTCCAAACTCAACATCAAAGCTCAACTCATGGAAGAAATCCTTCTATCTCTGTGCCCTAGCTACCAAACCCTAACTGAGAAAAAATTCTACAAGATGATGCACTACAAACAACCTTTCCTCACACCCGTTTACTCCTTCCTTCTGGTTTACAGATCCACTCTAGTCACACTCTTATATTTTTTGGATTCTTCCTTTGCAAAAATATCTCTGTATTCCCTAGTTCCCAAGATCACTTCAACTTCGTAATAGCAAGGTAGAATAATAAATTTCTTGACCTTATATTTATAGTTTTTTCTTCTTTCCAGCAATAAATTCTATACCACCTACCAACGTAATTTAACATTAAATGTGGATTTTTCCACTAGGATGAGCTTCAGTTCTCTTACCCATGTGCCCAATCCTGTGCAAAAAAATCCAATCTAACGAAGACTCTTATGCACATATCTACAATGTCGAAGGCACTTCTTCTTTCCTTTTCCTGATTTTTCCCTTGCCTACCTCATGTTGTTTCTGCACTTTTCATCCTTTGTACATGGTATTTTTTATAGCCTTATTGACACCCTAATAAATTATCCATCATTTTCCCACACGCTTTTACAACCTTACGCGCTTCCTTCTAATGGGCCACTTAACTTGAATTATAGGCCTATAATTTACTTTTCGTTACTCCACCCCACACTAAAACAAATGTGTGGTCCTCTGTGCATAAAAAAACTTGGAAAATAATGTGGTTACCAGTGCACAAGGTGTAAAAAGAAACAAAAAATAAAGGAACAAGCAACAAGAAAGGGAAACATAAGAAAAGAAAATCATAAAGGGAAATTCTAAGCTAACTATTAATACTTCCTTATTTACTAACACTAAGAAGAGTTATTTATAGTAGGGCTTCAGCCTACTCCTATTAAAATGACCTAGTAATCTCATCCCATATAGCACTTATAACTGACAAGCACCTAAATCAAGAATGTACGAGATGATGTAAGGTCCCAACCATTGCACTTTCAACTCCCTAGGATGGCACAGATACTTGGAATCATAAAACAACCCCATCTTCTCAACCTTAGACTTACATGATAGTCTTGTATGATAGTGGGTGTGTTTCTCCCAGAGAACCTACAAAAAATGTGATTCTTACCTCATACCATTCTAGGAGGTTCTCTAGATGTGTAGCCCACTAGCGTGTTGTAGTTCCGAGTAGGTTGTAACTGAGCATTCCCCTTGTCTCGTCCTCATTTTTTCACTGACACTCCATTTATCGCAAGAAAATTTTAGGGTATTCTCCTCCAGAGTAACATGGAAACTTATTCCCTCCTAGGTGCTTGACTGAGTGTGCCTTCATTACCCTTGTTATAGATCCTCTCAAATATCATTCAATCAACTCATAATTCCCATGCATCGAATTGTCGCATGCCATACTAGTGGTATCACTCAAGTACTGAGCATCTTCAAACTAGATAACTCCTTCTGTGGGATGAATCATATTTGGATCTTTGATGGAGAAAACATAGATTATGTCGAGGACTTCCTCTCCTAGGGGATCAATATAGGGTGCTTACTTCCCATCTATCAAGGAGATAATCACCCTTTCTTCCTTGTTCTCAAAATTGATATACCCCTTGTTAAACCGCAGGTCAGCATTATTCTTGTAACACCATGGATGCCCAAAAATCAATGGAAAGTTGTCTGCCTTAGCAAGCACCAATAATTTGAAGTCTTCAATGAACTTGGCCATTTGAATGGTGATAATTGCATCCTTCAAAACACCAATGGGCATTACCTTCATCTTATTTGTCATATACAACACATTTGAAGATGGTTGTAGTGTGAATCATCCCATTTGATGTCAGGAATACAAGGTAAGACCATTGACCTCTACTCCTGTGTCTATGAGGATATTTCTTAGAAGCCATCCATCAACAACCACATTCAATATAATCTCCTTATCATAATCACGGCTATGAGGAGGAAGGTTTGCATGCAAAACCTACTCCAGCATGTGGTACCTTCTCCCTTGGCCATTTTCCTAGCAAAGGAATGATATTATATTTCCTTAACATCCTACATACTTCCTTGACCTCATCTAGGTCATCTTGAAGGGTCTTAACATTCTTCCTTTTCTCCAAATTCTTTGATTGCTCCTTTATATATTGGATCTCTCCTTGCAAACTCTAAATCACGTCAATAGTCTATTAATACACCTCCTTCTGATGAGTAGGATCTGGATACTTCCCATGTACCACTTCCTATCTTGAAACCAATTTCCTTTTACTTGGCATCTTCCTAGTGCATGCGGCCTTTACTCACATCGTCACCAGTATAGGTTCTAGTCTTGACTCATGCGCCACCCTTGGCATCCAATGTGAATCAAAATTATTGATGCTTACCATCCCAACACCTTTTTCCTTCCAGTACTTCTAGTTCATATGCTCATAAAAATCAAGAAAATATTCATAATTATATTTCTTTCCACACCATGAGCATTATAACAGATTGGGACACTCACGCTTATAATGCTCTGTGGATCGACAATTATAACAGGTTCTTTGTGGGAACTCACTTTTTCCTCTACCGTGGTTATTGTGACCATGAAATCCTCTATAAAAACCTCTTCCATGTGCTCCTCCATCTGTGCACCCTTCATAGTGATGATCATCATCCTTGGAACTACTTGAAAGAATAGTCTAGTACACACCAAGATCAATAACATCATGGATATGATCAATCAGTCTGTAATCCTTGGAATCATGCGTCATAGAGGTACAAATATTACAATAACAAGAAACATTCCTGTGGATTGCATGTTATAATATATGGCACCTACTTGCATCATGACCTTGATGGAAAATTTCATAGTCTACCGCCATAATGTGTACCAAATTTCGAGGGAAACTATCCTTTCCATGCCCTTCCACTTCACAGTCCATACACCAAATCCCACTATGAACCTCATGCATTGAGTTTGCAGACAGCTTCTCTAACTACTTGGCCATTTCAATAATTTGAGCCTTCAGAAAAGTACTAACACCACTATCAACACTCTTAACAGCCTCAGTACGTAAGGTAGCTTCTAAGGCCTCGCATGGGTATATGAAAGTATTGTGTGATAGATCTCTTCTAAACAATGTTATCAACCCCCAAACAAACCGTTAAGCATGTTGAGAAGGATGAATGTCATATGAAAGTTTTGACAAGAGATTCTTTAAATGCACATTTTACTCCCGTAAACTCTCTACCATTCCCTACTGGATATGCTTCAAAGCACTGATGCTCTTTTTATCAAACTTAGGGATATGGAACTATGCTAGGAATGTGTTCTTCAATGTAGTGTAGTCTACCACTTTCTGATGGGGGTCATACTTCCTATACCAACTATGTGTGTGCCCTTGTAACATCATTACAAACTAACTTGCCTTCTAATCTAGGGTAGTGATCCCTTTCGCGTGCCATAGTAATTCACATTTGTGCACATGTTCTGCAACATCTTTAATACCCTTGTAGTCTGGTAAGTGCAAAGACATATCAAATAATACTTGTGGAGGTGGCTAAGACCATTGTCCTCCTGATTTAGAACCTTGGTTTGCTTTGGTGTTTCCTCCTCCACTATATCCACTAGATCCACCGAGTCCTATTCCTCTTGACCCATTAAATCCTTTAGATCAGTTAGGTCCTCCAAACCCTATACCACCATATCCACCTCCTGTAGCTGGAAAATGGCCTAAAGTAGTTGCACCTAGTATTCCTAATGTCCCACTACTAGTTGTGTGTCCCATGCTGCTCCTAGATGCGATACCCATACCTTGCATACTTGCACCTTTTCCACAATTTCATCCAAATACCAGAATGGTTTGCGCAGCCATGGATCTTCTAAATGATAAATTATAACTCCTCGGCATAGATCGGTTACTCCCATTGATACCAACTAGGTTAATAATACTTCTCCCTTGATCTAGAAAAATAATTGCCGGGGGTTGATCACCTAGTGGGTTCAAATGCATGCCAATGGATCTCCTTTCTCCATGTGATGAAATCTCATCAAAAGCTAAAGGGGCTTCTCTCCCACACTTTCCAAGATGGGGTAACACAGAATTCTCAGGTTACATGTCCTCTTTGTGAACCTCAACTCCTTCCCACAAATTCTACCTCCATAAATCCATCACACTTGCAACCTCACGTTTTCTATTCATCTCCCTTTCATGAGCTTCACTATACTTGAGTCGTCTCTCCTCCTTTTTCTTTTTAGCTATAATTTCTTCCATCTTCCTTTAACCTAGCTTCCTCTTCCAGCGCTTAGAGAAACTTATCCGGCCATGGTAAATGCCTCTATGCTTAAGGTAATGACCAATATCTTCATAGCCAAATGAATAACATGCAAAAATGATCCTCTAGGATCTCTCAGGAACTCTAACTCAATAATTTCTGGGTAAGAATATGTATAAATGATGTATTCTAGAGTATAACTGATCAACACTCCTTTCCACCAGTGATCAACAACACGCATCCAAGTTAGATCTACATTATACAGCCTTTCATAATCATCTTGGGTCCATATGTGTGATCTATAGTACCAGCTCAATCTATATGCATATACTGACAGCCATTCATATAGGTCTACCCGGAAACAACAAAAGAATGTCTTATACAACTCATGGTACAAGTTCTCTTCTACCCATCTACGTGCATCAAACTCAGGTCCATTATTGAATCTTTGAGAAAAATTGTCCTCCATGCTCTTAAACCATGCTTCAACACTTTCTAAGGCCATAATTTTTGTCATCATGCATCACAGGGACAAAGATGTATGCCATTTTTCACAATAACTTCGAAAAGAGGTCTTGAAAATGAAACCAAGATGTAGTCATTTTTATACTCCTAGATTAACAGTAAAATCCCATGTGCGTTGGCCTATCACCCAGAAGGTGTTGGGTGCTCGACCAAGGCACGCATGAGTGCCGCACCCCTCCTTTATGTGATTCTTGTGAGAATTCATCATCTTATGACGAATACTCAAGTGCAAAATAATATAAAATAACCATGCATCATTTTGAGAACCTAGGATGAGTTATCACTCCATTGCATCCATAAAAGAGAAATAACAAATAACATATAGAATTGATTCATACATAAAGGAAATTCACAAGGATCATACTCATGAACACATATATAATTCATAACAGAGTCTTATATTCATATTGATGAGTCTAGTAACCACATTACATTCCTTAAGGTCATAACAGAGCCATATAACAATGCGAGCTAAATTCATGCATCTGAACTACACTATGTTCTTCACATTACAAAGATGGATATAGACCCATATCTATAAAAATTCTATTACTACCATATTTTCACTAATCTCAACCCATAGAATCCTCCATTTTATTTTTGTAGAGATTTTCCTCTCTTCCACCAGTCTACCACACTACTTAATCACTATCTTGTGTCTCCTTTCTGCTATCCATGCAACTCTATATATATCTTTCCTGCCTTCACCGTCATGCCTTCTAAGGTAAAAAATTGGTTTCCAAATGTCCAAGTGGTCCTCCAATGGAGCATGCCTCATTTGATCCGAGCTCTCCACTCTACATAATGATGTTCTTCTAGAACCTTCCATCACATACATGGAATATTCCCTTTTAATCCTATAGCCGCTAGGCTGGAACCTTATCCATTATGCATGTTAGAAGGGTCATGCTTTTATCATATGTTACCTAAGACACTGAATATTGAGAACTCCCCAAAATCTATCTTTTCTTGCATGTGCGCCGTGTGTTCTGCAAAACCATGTTAAAACCCTTCCCTGTGTGCCTTCACCCTGTGCGCCCTTCTTAAATAGGTCCCACGCTCCCACATGCCTTCTTTTAATTAGCCAATATTCTAGGGCCCAACATTCCTTATTTTCTCCTTTTGCATCACACTTTCCCTTTCATGTGTGTTTATCTTCATTAAACTTCACATATCAATTTCGTTTAAAAAGAACCATTTGCATCCTTTCTTAAGAACGTACCTTAAGTAGGGGTTGATAGGTTAAATCACACACAACCAAATTCACACATCAATATACACATCTAGACATCTTCCTACTAGATGGACTGATTGGGATTTCATCACCCAATAGGAAGCCTTTGTGGTGTTTTGTACGTGTTATAAATCCTACATAGACTTGGGCCTCACGTACCTTTAAGTATATCGAGGACTCCCTAGCCATATATACCTGAAACCAACTCTAGATTTATGTTTCTCAAGTACCTTGTTATCCCTCCCCTTTTTATTTTTCATGCTTTCTTAACAAGTCATGATAATTAAAAACTTATGGTTTGATTTGTTTTTCAAACAAATATTTTCCGATTTTATGCCTATTAATACCCTTTCTCAAGATGAAACAATGCAACAATATAATAAATCCAATGATACTCCTTCCTTTAATTAACTTGAGATTCCAAATTCAATCTCTCAACCTTGTAAATACCATGTCATCTGAATTGATCACCATTTTGAAACCAATTCTCCTATCTCTCATCAGTCTATTTCCCCTCGACCAGTCACACCTTCATCTCTTACTTCTTTAGAAACTCTTGAACCTCCTTCTAGCCCCATTTATGACTTCCTATTTTGTAGATCTCCCACAGTCTCTCTAAATATTATTAATCCACTCAATTAGTATATCATATTCCACCCCCACCACCTCATACTGTATTTGATATTATCACTAGAATGCCTATCAAACCATCTCAATCTACCAACAATTAATAATCAAATATCCCTATCTCACAACAGTATATGCAGCCTCAACAATTATATCACATTCCTATATCTCAACAACAATCATTATCACAACATATCCCATATTTTCACATTCCTATTCAATCTCCACCCTTTAATTATATCCCCTCTTATCAAACATTACATCCTTATCCATTCACTTCTAATGATGTGCAACCAAAACCATCTACCTCTTACACAATGCCTTGACACAAAACTTCTAGACCATAGCCTGATTACACTTCCCCCCATCCAACCTATTGACCACTCACACCCCAAACCTACTTGGTATCATGACTCATGTCATCATTGTAAATATCATCGAGTCATAGGTCATGACATCGAAAATTTTCATTCTTTTAAAGACCATGTTCAACAACTTATAAATCAAGGGGATCTCCAGATAGACAATCCTACCTCATCTTGTGGCCAACCCCTTGACATATTTCGATGAGCCTTTCTTAATCCACTATCGATAAATACATTTCCACCTTCCACATCTTGCACATCCAACCCTTATGCAATCAATACTATACATCAAACACTTCCATCCTTACCTATCTTATCAACCTCATTATTTATTCATAACTTAGACATTGAGCCTACAACTTCAACTACACCTATCACATTGACTTCCACCACTCTTCCTACATCTACATTCATTCCTACCTTTATCAAATCCAAATTTAATTTGACTATACCTACCACTTCATCCACATCTATCATGCCCCAAACTATCATATCAAACCCCTTATCCACATATACATCAAAAATACTTATCACTACATCCCTAAACATCCTAATTATACCCATCTCCTTATCGATCCCAACTACCTCTATATCTACCACATCAAAAAATTCACTTACGTATACCTTGACATCTTCAGTGCATATACCTACATCTTTTCCCATGGCCACATCACCTATTTTACCCAAGTCTTCTACACTTAATCCATCAACATCAATTATTTCCTCATCCATATGTGCTACCACACCAATTGCATCTTCTCAATTTTATAACATATCAATGACACCCCTTCAAGTATCCCCATCTAATAAAAAAACAAAGGGAATTCATGCCTCCTTTACAAAACCAATTGTTTCCACATTAACTAATCCAAAAAGTACACAACCCACATCATGCATAGATCTCATTAATCACATCATACAAACACCATTTTCCCCATAAATATCCATATTTATACCCACCATTGATCTTTCACCTTCATTTACTTCATCTTTTATCACTTCTACTTCATCAGATTTGATCATACCTACTACTTCATCTACATCCATTCCACCCTTACCTATTATACCATCCATAGAATCAATCCCAATTCTTCTTTCTTCAGTTTTACACACATAAATCACATTAACCATCATGACTACATCAACTTCATATTCTCCTCCTACATATTTTTCATAATTTGAAGAGTTTTTGAAAGCATTCCATCTTGCCTTAACTTAAAATGATTCTCCCATATCATCCTGAAAATTAGAAACTTCCACATCCTATTTAGACATTATCAAATAAAAATTACTTCCTCTACCAATACCAACCACACAACCTTCAAACCCTCCATTTGAGATAATTGTCATCCCTGCCAAGGGTAAAAATTCTCGATCAATATCTAAGAATATTGGTAAACATCCCTAAAGGATTCTTATACATCCTCATAAGAAGTTAGGTCTTCCCTATTCTCAACAATATAATGTTACAACATCCATCCTAGAAGAACTCCCAATTATTTTAGGGTCAGGACCTTCATCTAATATATCTCCCAATGTTCAATCCAAATTCAAACAATGTAATCCTCCTCCAAAATTTGATTCATCTTCTAAGTAATATTATGTACCCATCCAATTTATATCCACTCCTTCCTCTAAATACAGGTCAAAATATCCTATCAAAATCCACAAGAACTACCTTCCTCCTGACCCTTTGATCGGTTCCTACTCAGATACCCTTCGACATTTAATTCAAATATCTACCAACACGCTTCCTCCTATTAAATATTTTGATCCTCATAGTTAGAAACCATCATGGTTTGACCCTAATCACGTTTTCACTTATTACCACACCCCGGTTCATGCCACCAAGTAGTGCAAGGCTCTCCAAACCATCACCCCTGATCTTCTTGATGATGATGAATCTCTCATCCAAGATGATCTCCCATATCAATTCACCAAAATCAATATAATTACCATTTCTACATCTCCATCCATTGAGTCACCTCTTCAAGAATGTCCTCTCTTGTTCGTCGATATTGTTTACCTTGCTAATGACCCTTATGATCCTCGATCATCTATCCAATCCAAATCCAAAGGTTCTCATCGACATTCTCTCTTAAAACCCCACCCAATCTCCTTCGGCATCCACTAGCTCAACAATATCTAAGTTACCCAATGTGATATAGTTTATTTCATTGGGAGAGCATCCTTCCCTTGTTATTTATCCTTTCACATACACAAATATTATCCACATTAATTTATCCCCCTATCCATCCAACAACTCTCTTTACGCTGGGGGACTTCACTCTAGGAATTCCATCTTTGAAATTTTGTCTTGTTTACATCATCTAATCTTATCTAGTTTACCTATCTACCATTTATCTCATCCAAATTACACTTTCGTGGCCATATTTGTGCTTCTTTTGGGGCACCATATTCCATATTTCTTATTCTAAGTCCACTTTTTGGCCATATTTTTTCCTCTCTCAAGGCACCAAGTTTCATCAAAGTTCACCTTTGTGGCCATATTTGTGCCTATTTTGGGGCACCATATTTTTCATTCAAATTCCACCTTTGTGGCCATATTTGTGCCTCTCTTAGGGGCACCATATCCTCATCCTAATCCCACTCTTTTACTCATTTTTTCATCTCATAGGATGCATATTTATCACTTCCTCATTTCTGAGTTGTTGTGCAGATTTTATGATCTTTATCTAACTCATCTTATCCAATATTGCATATATTTGTGCCTCTTTTGGGGCACCACCACCTTTTTCATCGTAAGCCCACTTTTGTGTCCATTCATTCATATTGTTAGGGATGTAAGTTTTTCTTGCTTCCTCACATTTGAAAGGTAGAGCATAGTTTCCATTGTATTTATCTCATCTAATCTTATCCTAAATCCACCATTGTGGTCATATTTGTCCCTCTCTTGGGGGACCCTTTATCCTTATCCTAAGTCCACCTTTTTGGCCATATTTTTCCCTCTCTTGGGGGAGCATTCATTCTAATCCAAAATCCACCATTTTGGTCTGTTGGTTTGAAAATATGTCACTTGGGCAGATTTATGGATAAACGAGCCAACAATGTGCAGGGCATAGCCCCTCTTTGAGTCAGCAAAGTGAAACTGGTTTATTGCTATTCTACCAGCAGGAATCTGTGCAAGTCTCACAATATTCTACCTTCGGGGGTTTGGGATCTCATCCCAGTAGGGTTATTTCCAACTGTGAAAAGAAAGGAATGAAGTAGGGGATGAAGAAAGATCAGGTCCGAAAGGAGAAAAGAAATGAATTCCAAAGCAGAAAGGTCAGAAGGTTTATGTTTTGGGATTGGTAGTAAACAGAGCCAAACCTACTTGCATAAATGAGTAAAGCAATACTGATGAATAAATGAAAAAAAGGTAGAGATAGATCCAACAGAATAAATGCATAGATCTGACATAAGAAAGATCAGATGCCCATAACACACATATTCAGCACAAAGTCTTAATATTTGTATTAATATTTTCTTCTGTTGCAAAAAGTACAAAGCCTTTTCTCCCTACTTCTATTTTTCATCTAAAAGATATCCACCACTTGAATACAACAAGTATTCAAGTATATATAGAAGGAGAGAAGAAAAGAAGACAAAAGCAAACAAACCACTTATTTACAAAAATATCTTACAATAGATTACAAAGTCATTTGTTGACTTTTTGACAACTTTAATGGATGACATCATCCCATGGTGCAACATGGATGATGTCATCATTTGTGTCAAAATGACTTAGATATTTTACAAAGAGAAAGTTAGGAAGAAAGAAACTATTCGTCGTCGTCCCGCGGCTAGAAGGGGGTATCCTACTTTTGCTGCTCGGGCGACGAGATGTGGAACTGGGCACGGTACTCCATGAACTTGCTGATCATGGGTTGAAGTTGATCCTCGGAAGGATCCTTGTGTCGATCGCTGATAGCTTCGCAGGTCTCCTGCTCGTCTATGAGATTTTCCAAGAGTTTGGAATAATCATTCTCTGCCTCTATCAGGTACCCGATGAAGTCACGACACGCCAACAGGTTATTGATGGATTCGGCGTCGAACGTGACCTCTGGTCCCAGTCCCTGTGAAACGATCTCCTTGAAGATTTGAATAGTTTCCTCCACCTTTCTTAAGGTGAAAGAAGGAGTGAGCAACCCTGGAGACATTCTGAGAACAATCTGTTCCATTTGATGCATTGCATCCAGGGCTACCTCCTTTACCTTGTCGATCTTCTCCAGGACGAACTCCAGCTGATCCACCTGATAATCCAAAGTGGAAAGGATTTTATTGAGGGCTCTAGGGTGTCCAAAGATGCCAAACTTGACCAGATCATCGACTGAACAGTCGAGCATTTTCTGAAAGGTCTCATGTTGCATCCTGGCATGATCAAGCTCTTCGGAGATGGGTCCCTGCTATCGCTTGGAGTTCTCTGTTTGTTCGATTGATATTCTGGTACAAATCTGTGAACTTAGTGATAACTCCCTCACTTTCTTTGAGGATTTGGCTCCTCCAGGTGGAAACTGCCATGCCCTGCTCACCGATTTTAGCATATTCATTGATCTTTTCTAGGGCTCAGAGGCTTAGGAGTTTCGGCGGTAGTTGTAGGAGGCACACTGCCCATTTTCTGCAAGGCGTGGAGAAGATATTTATTTTGCTCCTTTAGCTACCTTTTCTCTTCCTTTGCTTCTTGGAGTTTCTTGCAAAGGGCGTCAACTGCAGATAGGGCCTCTCCTTGCAGGCTTTCTGAAGATGTCCCCATTGTGACTTGAGTCACTGTGTAATCTGTCGAAGACAGATCCTTTTTATCCTTCAAAGGATTGGGGTATGCAATCTCCATCACTCTCTCCCCTGATGCACTCTGAGAGAAGCGGGTTATGGGATTTTTCTTCTTTGCCCCTTTTGACGGGATTACAGAGAAGTCCATCTGTACGATGGGAACTTTCCTTTTCTGCTGACTCAGGTGCTGGGAGATCCAGGCTGGACTTATGGGAGAAGGACCAGAAATAGAGAAGGGGGCAGCTGCAGTAGTAGAAGGGAAAAACATGGAGACATGTGGCAGGCGGCATTGAGAGGAAAGATGAGGAAGTGCTCACGGGAGGAAGGGATACTGCAGGGGAGGAAGTCATAGGAAGGGAAGGGAGCTCAGAGATGAGGGAAGAAATGGAGGGGGACAGCTCCGCGAGAGAGGAGAAGATGGACAAAGAAGCAGGAGGAACAGTAGAAGAAGGGGGAGAGGACACAACCAAAGGAATGGTCGCTTGGGTCACTCGAGGAGGGGAAGGAGGAGAAGGAGAAGGAACAGAAGGGACCTCAATTGTTACAGTCGTGGCCACATCCTGAGTGGATGTGCCTATTGGAACATCTTCCGCCACTTCTTCTTCTGAGCTTTCCAGGATTACAACCCGTTCTTGTGAAGTGGAAGGAGGGCTTTCAGGAGCTTCCTCTTGGGTAGAGCTGGACTCACCCTCTTTACCTTTACCCTTGCCTTTAGCTGTTATTTCAACCGAGGAGGTGCGTTGCCCAATGGAGAGGTTGTGAAATCGACTCCGAGGTAGATGAGCCCGTTCATTCGGCACCAATGCTCTATCCTTCACAGAGTTTCCTTGACCCTCTCCTCTATTGTTTGAGGAGCTTTGTTTCTGTCGATCACTGTGAAAGGCCAATCATCCCCATTTGTATCAAGATACACCTGATCAACTTCTTGATCAGTAGTTTGGTAGCCTTTTGGGATGATGGCCACACCGTACTGGATGATTTCTGCTAAGGCCAAGCGAGAATGATCCTTCCTCCTGAGCTCAACCTCATGATATATGTCGATGTAGATATCTTCGATCTGAGGGATGTGGATCGGATCGAGCTTGGCCCTGGGTAAACAATTTCTTGGGTCGAAGGTGGGCCTTGCTGGGAAGTTATGTTTCAGATTCAGCAGCTCCAGTTCTGCAAACATGTCCTTCGCTTTGTGGTGAGTGAGACACGTATACCTACCCACTGTGAGGGGGAAAGGAGTTCCACCCTTCTTTCTCTTTAGACACTTTTTCATGGTAGGTAATAAGTTGCCTCGACAGCTCCAACAGGATCAACTTGGGACCGGCATATCTCGGTAATTTAGTTGGTTCTCCCAAGAAGTTAACTGCCCTCAGATAGGTGAATGTGGGGAATTGAGTGAACAAGGCCCCCCATTTCTCTGTAGCTGCTACAATGCTCTTGGTCATGCGACCGTGAGTCATGTTCGGCCTCAGAAGGCAGATGATGCCGTAGAAGAAGGCATCGTTGATCTTTGTAAATTGGGGAATGCTATTTTCCAGCTTCAGTTCTGGATAATATTCATAGATTTTAACTTGGGGCCAAACCCCGCACCGCATCAGAGCTGGATAGTCTCTCTCTGAAGCCACAACATAGACCACGTAGGAGTTCATATAGAACCTCCCCGTTGTGTTAAGTTGTTGGAGCTGCTCAGATATTGTGCTGCTTATGATTTCTGCCCACTCAAAGCGTTGATCGGGCACATTTTTGTTCATTGTTTCTAGGTATCGCAGCATCCACTTGTGAAAATAATGGGCATCAGGAAGCCCAAAGACTTTGCTCAGGAACGTGATTGTGTCACTGAGTTCCTCTGAAAAGTCACTGCGATGAATGACTTGTGGCCATCGGGTCACCACCTTTTTGTTCTTTAGATATACTTCGTTCATCAGCTGCATGCACTGATCCTCATTGTCGTCCCAAGCTTTGATGCAATCTTCCCGGCTTACGGCCACAAAGTGCTGGTGGTGAGGGATGCCGAGCATTATTTCAAAGTGTCGGGCAGTGAGGTTGATTATAACCTCACCCTTCTCATTATGGACACATCTTGTGTCTTTGTTGTAGCATCGGGCTACTACCATCATGAACTCATTGTTCACAGGCATGCTGACTGGGATCCCTCCAGCAAAGTGCAGCGCACTATCCCATCAGCTTGTCCATCCATGGACTTCTTGTGACCCTCTAGGTTCTGGCCCAGAAATCTTCCATGTCAATATGACCCAGTTCTGAGTCTCTGATGTCTAGGTCACACTCGGCCTGGGACTCGGGCATCCTGACCCTCTGATACTTGTACTTCATTTCTTCTTCTGTGAGCTTGGCTTTGCCCTTAGATTTGGTAGGTCTCTTGCTTGATGTTGACATATGTAACTTCTGAACTCAATTGCTGATCTGCAAGAAGAAGAAGTGAAACCCAATGCAAGAAGGTCATATTAGTTGTTTGATCTTCCATTAAAGCGTCAACAGAAGAAAGAGTTAGTGATTTTAAGGCCTCAGGGCGCAGGGCGCATGAATATTGCAGATTACAGGGTAAAATAATATGGCGCACAGGAAAGGGCTGCTGCAAGAGATAAAACAGTGCCAAAGGGCGCATGGCGCATGGACACTGCAGGGTGCATTTTTTGGTGTTGTAAGCATAAGTGCACCTGTGCCATGTGTATGCATTTTATAAAGGGCGCGGATATTTTTCATGTTACATGGGTACAGGATGTGCCAAAGGGCACAAGTTTAATGCGTGTAACATCATTTTTTCATGCGCCATAGGAGAACTTGGTGCGTGCATGGAAGGTCTGCATAACATAATGTTGTTGTAACCATGGATGCGCCTACACCATTTTAATAGCTTTGTACTTGGCACATATAATTTTAATGTTGCATACATGCAGGGTGCGCCAAAGGGCGCAGGTTTTAATGATGCAACAAATGAGTTTGGTGTGCACTAAGAGGGCACAAGGAAAGTGGTTGCAACAAGTGAAGGGAGTGTGCCTTGAGGGTGCAGCTGTTCTTTATGTAACAGGCAGGGAATATGCACCATTGGCGCGACTGTGTATTATGTTGCAGGGATGACAGATGCGCCAAAGGAGGAAATAACAGTGTCTTATTTTCAAGCCATGATTCCTTTCTCTGAGGGGTTTTACATGTTGATTTAAACTTCTTTTTAAGGATGTCACCTTTGGGTTATGAAGAAGCTTAATCAAAGAGTTCCAAGCCATCTTTTTAGGACAGAGTCCCCTTTACCAGCAGATCTGGAAAGAGGGGGAAAAATGCATGGGGGTAGAGAAAAACAGCAAGGAGGATGGGGAGTTCATGTTTTGACAGCTTATTTAACTGAATCCACACCAACAAGCAGCCAAAAACCAAAACACAAAACACACAAAAGAAAAGAGGACCTCTTACCAGGATTATATAATGGAGAAGTGTGAAACCGGGTCCACGAAGTGATTCGAAAATGACAGGGCAGGTGCGCTGACAGGTACAGAGGAAAGAGAAAATCATGTGATTCTGACGGATGAAAATGACAGTGTAGACGCGCCTATATATAGGTGAGGTGGTAATAAATGTGCCACCAAATTTTTCAAATGGTGCATGAAAAGCACTATCGACACAAGAAAGCATGCGCCCTTTGGTGCATCAAAAACACCTACCAACACGAAGTTATGTGCGCCTTACGGCACACCAAAAGTTTTGTTGACACAAGAATATGTGTGCCCTTGGCGCACCAAAAAGTGGCACGACAAAAGTATTGTTGACATGAAGGCGCATGCGCCTTGGCGCATGTAAGGAAGACTCAACATAGTGAGGTGCATCAAAATGCCTATTGACACTTCAAACCGTGCGCCAAAGGATTTAAAGGGGGCACACCAAAACTTGATGTTGCATAGTCATTATGTGTGCCCAACCAAAAAAGACCAAAAATGGCTAAGTTCGGAAAACTAGATTTCCCGGGAAGGGATTTTGCAACGTTCCGAATGCAAGGGGTCCCTGACGAGGGACCGGAACAAAATTTTGGTAGGGTTATCTGTAAAATTTCCCTTGCCAATTTTACGGGATAACAGCTAGCTCTTTCTAGGGACTATCTCTGAGCGGACCTCAGGGGTAGAGAATCCCAAATCTCACGTGCCTATCCATTGGGTAACAGAGTCAAAAACAAGGGAGACCAGAAAGGGAAACACACAACCAACGAAAGCAAACACACGACAAAAATAAACACACAACTGAAGCAAACTGTACAAAGAAGAGAGCAAGCTCTACTTCCTGAAGATTTTCAGATGTTTCCCGCTATAGGGAAGCGGGAGCTTAGTTCCATCCAGATACGAGAGATAGAAACTATTCTCTCCATTGAGCTACTTGATCTTGAAAGGCCCTCTCCATAGGGAATCAAACTTTCCGTGCATGCCCTTTGGCTCTCTTCGTTTGTCCCACAAAAGGATGAGGTCTCCCACCTGGAAATTTCTTGGCTTAGCTTTTTTATCGAACAATCTTTTGACCTGATTCTGATGCTCGGTGATCTTTTCGACCACCCTTACTCTCTTTTCCTTGAGCTCTGCTAGATACATGATCCTCTTTTCAAGGGAATTTTGAAAAGTTTCATCTTCGATTGCCCGTGCCAAGCGCAGAGTAGGGAGTTCAGTGGAAATGGGAAGCTCAGCATCGGTGCCATATAACACTTGAAAAGGTGACATACCGAGAGATCTCTTGGGAGTAATGTGGTCTGCCCACAAAGCATCATATAAGGACTTGTGCCACATTCGTTGATTCTCATCCACTAGCTTTCGTATGATGGTCACCAAGTTTTTGTTACTGGATTCTGCCTGACCATTTCCCTGAGGGTAATAATCCGAGGCGTGAGCCAAAGTTATTTTGTATTCATAACAAAAACCAATAACTTCCCGTGAAGAAAAGTTAGAAGCATTATCAGCAACAATCTTGTTTGGGACGCCAAACCTGACAATGATATTTTCTTTGATGAAACTGTAAACAACTTCGGAAGTGGCATGTTTGACAGGTATGGCTTCCACCCACTTGGTGAAGTAATCTGTTGCTGTAAGGACATAACTATGTCTGGCACTTGATTGGGGATTGAGTGCGCCGATAAAATCAATTCCCCACTGCTTGAATGGTTCGTCGACAATGACCGGCCTGAGGGGAAAAGTAGCCAACTTGGGCTTGCCAATGAACTGCTGGCAAGGCTCACACTTTGCTACCCAGGTGGCTGTATCTTGGAAAAGTGTCGGCCAATAGTACCTAGCCCGGATGATCTTGTGTGCTATCATGGAAGAGGAGAAATGGCCCCCACAGGCTGAATTATGAAAACTTTCAAGTAACTTCACCTATTGTGGCTTGTCGACACATCGCAAGAAGACACCATCTATCCCACGTTTGTATAAACCGTCATCCCAGATGACATATTTGGCTGCTCTGAGCTTTATAGTGTGCTTCTCCTTTACAGTTAGGTGAGCTGGGCATTTTCCGTAGGTGAGGAAGAAAGCAATATTGGAATACCACTCATCGCTGGTTGCGACAAATAGGACCAGAGGCAGTGAATCAGGTTTCTCTAGTTGACTTTGTGCTTCATTGGTACAATCATCTTTTTCCTCCAGAAACTTCTGACCCTTGGTTTTCAGCCATAAGTTGACACAAGCCTTTGCCTCTTACCAACTTAGTTGGTTTTATATCTAGATCATACTCCTGGACCTTTACAATCCAATTTCCGCGCAAGCTTCCTAACTCCTGTTGAGTTAGAAATTGATTTGACTACCATGTCGGGGACCAACACCACCATATGGGAATTTCAAAATGTAATACCTAAAGTTTTTGACTTCTTTGACAACGGTGAAGGCATGCTTTTCCAATTGAGACATTTTCAATTCCTGAGGCTTGAGGGGAGAGCTCATGAATGTAATTGGGGATTCAACATTCTCAGAATTCTTTTGCATCAAGATGGCAGATACAGTATGCTCAGACGCATAGCTATACATGATAAAATCCTTGGAGAAATCAGGACATACCAGGACTGGTGCATGAGTGATAGAAGCTTTTATTTCTTCGAATGGCCTTTTCCCTTCTTCGCTCCATCTGAAAGTTGGTGATCCTTTCATCATGTCCAATATATGACGAGTCTTTTCAGAAAAGTCAGGAACAAAGCGCCTGAGAAAGTTCACCTTTCCGAAGAAAGAGTGGATGTCGGTCTTGCTTGTAGGAAAAGTGAGGCTCTGAATAGCCTTAACTCTTTGGGTATCTATCTTTGTTCCTTCTTTGCTAACAACATGTCCTAGCAATTTTCCTTTTGTGACTCCAAAAATAGACTTTTTCGGGTTCAGGGAAATCCCATGCTCTTGGCATCTGGCCAATACTTGCTCCAAATGATCACAATGATCATTTCATTGTTTAGAGAACACAGTTAAGTCATCTAGATAAACCACAATGACCTTTCCCATCATACCTTTGAAAGCGAGGTCCATGGCCCGCTGAAAAGTGGCGCCAGCATTGGTCAGGCCAAAAGGCATCCTACTGTAGGAAAACGTGCCCCAAGGAGTAGTGAATGTTGTTTTAAATTGATCTTCAAGTGAGACTTGAATCTGATTGTAGCCTGAAAAACCATCAAGCCTGAACAACATTTCTGATCCAGTTACTGATTGTAGAACTTGATCCATTATAGGAAGTGGGTAGTTGTCTTTTAAGGAAGCCTGATTCGGGTTTCGAAAATCTACGCATATGCGTATTTCACCGTTTTTCTTGCGTATTGCCACAATGTTTGCCACCCAAGTACTGTGATGGATAGGAAAAATGATCCTCGCATCCAACATTTTCTTAATTTCAGCCTGGATAGTACCTGAGATCTTAGGGTTATAATGCCTCTGCTTCTGGTGAAAGGGTTTGACGTCTTCTTTCAACGGGATGTCATGCTGGATGTCCCTTGGCTTAAAAGACTTCAGATCGGCATAGGACCATGCCAATACATCCATGTATTTCTTCAGCAGTTTGACAGACAAACTTTCACTTCTCTTCAGGTGTGCAACATTTTCCAATGTTCACAAACTGCGAATGTTCTACTGAACCTAAATTAACCGGTTCGGTTTCTGGGGAGGAGCCCGTACCATCTCACTTTTTCTTTTTTACAAAATGGTCATGCCTGTCGAACAACCACTCTAGAGAAACCAAGACCTTCAGAATTTTATTTCCTTTGAGCTGACATATGTCGATGTTCCCTTCGGAGTCATCATCTTGACTGGTGACTGATTCACGGAAAGTAGAAGTGGATCCTTCAAAGTGAAGTTCCTTAAAATTTTCCACCTTTTCTAGAAAGGTAATGAGTTAATTGTCATTGTTGAATACTTTCCAATGCTGAGAATTGTCTGGTATGCTTGGGCAGAAAACCATCTCAATGGTGTATTTGTCTGTTTTCAAACCTAGGTGAGGGAGCATGAGGGATGCTGAAACGGCCAAGGAATCGACCATGTCATTCTGAGCTCTCAGAATGGATTCTATTGAAAAAGCATCAAATTCCTTGCTGTTGTCCCATACCTTATTACGGTAGTGCCTGAGCCTCTCATTCTTCACTTGATATATCCTCTTAACTTGATTCATGACTAGCTCTGCATCACCTTGTACTTTCAGATTTTTGATCCCTCTTTCCTTCGCTGCTTGCATGCCAAGTAGCAAAGATTCATACTCAGCAGTATTATTTGTGTTGAAAAAATGCAATTTAAAAGAGAGAGGAATAATCTCCCTTTCAGGAGATATTAACATGGCTCTGGCGCCACATCCACTGGTCGCATAGCTGCCATCAAACTGCAAAGTCTAGATCTTGTTAAGATCTTCTTCTTGGATGAGAACAACCATTTTTTCAGACTCGGTAGACAAGAAATAGTTCCCCATTCCTGATGATTCGAAAATAATTTGAGCTTTGGGATCCTCGAAGTTAGTAACCAAGTACTTCTTTTGTGATTCTGGCTCCAATGTTTGCATTACACCTATGGGGATTCTATCCTTAGACCAGTCCATATGAATCTCCCCACCAACTTCGCTGCAAAAACTTGTTCCCAACAAAATTCCATAGGCCGCTGGAATGTCGGCAATGAGGACAATCATCTTTACTCTTTTCTCCAGGAACGCCGCAAATGCGAACTGCGCGTCTTTGATTTGACCAATCAATGGAACCTGCTTGGTTTCCAAGGAATAACATCTGCCAAAAGGCTTGGTAAGGGTGAGGCCCAGAGCATGGGCAACTTTTGCCGACATGACATTATCGGAAGCTCCAGAATCAATTATGCAGTTACTTAATTTGTGGCCATTGATTAGGAGGGAGAGATAGAAAGGTTCTATCTTACCTGATGCAGATGTTGAGGCAACATTTATGTGGGATGCAGGAGGAGTGGAAAGGATTCCCTGTAGGGGGGTCTGGAGAGATATGACAGCTTGGCTTTGAATATACTTGGTCAACCTTACAAGCTGTTCAGGGTTTGACTGAAGATACTTGGCTTTAGACATTTGGATCTTAGTCTTCTTAGCATGATCTATGATGTCAAACGTGGCTAAGGGTTGCACTGGTGAAGGAATGAGTCCTTCACTTCACGGTGGTAGAGTAGGATTACTGGTCTTCATGAAAATAGAAGAAGACTGATTTGGAGGAGAGATCGGGGGAAAAGCTTTCTTTGTAAAAGACTTAACAGGGGGTTGAGTAGGAAGAGGATTACCTCTTTTAGCAATGGTTGGAGGCGTGTTTGACACGGCTTTCTATTTCCACACGTTGGAAGCGACCTCTGCTTCTTTTTATTGTGAGTGGGTAAAAACAGCATATGATTGTCCACTTGCATAGCCTTGTGTACCCTCTTCTTCATCAGATCCTTCCTCATCAAATTCCATATACCTGATAGTAGAGTCACCAGTCGGTTCACTGACATCTTGATCATCTTCACCTTGAGATGAAGGTTCTTCATAATCTTGCTCCTCTTCTTCGATTTCGGCCAAAGAGTTGACCGGAGGAGCCTCAAGTGCCAACCGCGGAGCAGTTGCAGGTAAGCACAGCCTTTAAGGAACATGGCTGGAAACAAAATTCCTCCATGGGATATCCCAGTATGAGGAACTGGGGGAAGCTTGAGCTAACTTCTTCTTTAATGTGAGCAAGTTGTTTTCCATCTTTTGAAATGTCGGATCAGATGAAGTAGTGGGAGAAGGGCCCAAAGATTTAAGCTTGGATGATTCCCTTTTTAATTCGCCAGATATTAGCAAGTTATCTTCAATTCAGATGGCAGCGGCTTGGGTGAGAATCAAGGTAGCTACTTGTTCTTGCAGGAGAAAGAAACTTACTTTCGAGCTCATAGTGTTCACGAAGAAACACTTCTGATTTTCTGGTGATGGAAGCATGGCAATAGGCACACAGTTGATTAATGCATTGAACTTGGCGATAAAATTGCGCATGGTCTCATTGGCCTCCTTCTTTAGGTGAGTGATCTGTGATAACAGTGCAAACACATCTTCTGAAGGCTTGTACCTATCTTCAAAATCATCCCGCAAGGTGGCCCAACTGGTAATAGACCTGGCCGGCAAATGCTGAAACCATTCTGCTGCGGGCCCTTGTAAAGTTTCCAGAAAAAGGTGAACTGACACATCTTCATGGGTCACATCTAGAATACTGCATGACATAATGAATGCATATATGTGTGAATCCATGCTTTGGTTTCCGCTCCCATCAAATTTGGGGAAATTATTTCGGATTTCCATGTGGGAGTGCGTGAACAGGATGCGGAAAGGCCAAAGGACCCATAGTGTTTCCCCATGGTACTGCCATCTGGATGGATGGAAAAAGAACACGGGCTGGAAGTACAGTTCTGCTGAGCAGCAAGGCACTACAAAGGGATGTGGAGGTTCCTTGTGAAAACTGGTTCTTTTGTGGAGGTGAGGCACTTCTAGCTGACCGATCAGCTGAACTTAGTGATGAAAAGTGCACTGATGTTATACTGAAGTTGTGCCTTTGAAGTAGATCAAAAGTAGGATCGAATTCTTCATGAGCTCTCCTGCTACAAGTAAACGGTTCACCTACCAGTGTACCTTCCCGATCTGCAATATTGTGGAGCAGATTAGAAAACTCTTTTTGGTTGTACTTGCTGATTTTCTGATTTTTTTGACAAAAATCAGCAGCATGCACTTTTCTGAATATTTAATTTTATCCTTTTCTGAAAACCGATTGCGGTTTAATGACAAAGAATAACGAGGATAAAATGATGGTGAAACTTGGTAAGCTGATTTTCAGATCTAGAGTTGACTTTTCAACAAGTTTGAAAATTTTGGTAAACTGTCCAAAACTCAAATCTACAGAAAAATACAATTTTTTATAAAAATTCAGTGAACTAAAGATCTCCAACTAGGCCAGATCTATGGATTTCAGAAGAAATTTTTTGATTTGGATCACTTTTTGCAAAAATCTTAGATTTTGAACAAAAGTTAAAATTTGTAAACTGATAGTGATTTTTCTGATTTTTACTGATTTTCTATCATACCACCATCATAGATCTGATAGATCTATTCATTCCCCAGTAGAGTCACCAAAAACTGTTGGTTTGAAAATTTGTCACCCGGGTAGATTTATGGATAAATGAGCCAACAGTGTGCAGGGCATAGCCCCTCTTTGAGTCAACAAAGCGAAACTGGTTTATTGCTATTCTACCAGCAAGAATCTGTGCAAGTCTCACAACATTCTGCCTTCGGGTTTTTGGGATCTCATCCCAGTAGGGGTATTTCCAACTGCGAAAAGAAAGGAACGAAGTAGGGGATGAAGAAAGATCAGGACCGAAAGGAGAAAAGAAATGAATTCCAAAGGAGAAAGGTCGGAAGGTTTATGTTTTGGGATTGGTAGTAAACAGAGCCAAACCTACTTGCATAAACGAGTAAAGCAATATTGATGAATAAATGACAAAAAGGTAGAGATATATCCAACAGAATAAATGCATAGATCTAACATAAGAAAGGTCAGATGCCCATAACACACATATTCAGCACAAAGTCTTAATATTTGTATTAATATTTTCTTCTGTTACAAAAAGTACAAAGCCTTTTCTCCCTACTTCTATTTTTCATCTAAAAGATATCCACCACTTGAATACAACAAGTATTCAAGTATATATAGAAGCAGAGAAGAAAAGAAGACAAAAGCAAACAAACCACTTAATTACAAAAAAATATCTTACAATAGATTACAAAGTCAGTTGTTGACTTTTTGACAACTTTAATGGATGGCATCATCCCATAGTGCAACATGGATGATGTCATCGTTTGTGTCAAAATGACTTAGATATTTTATAAAGAGAATGTTAGGAAGAAAGAAACTATTCGTCGGTCATCCCGCAGCTGGAAGGGGGTATCCTACTTTTGTTGCTCAGGCAACGAGATGTGGAACTGCGCACGATACTCCATGAACTTGCTGATCATGGGTTGAAGTTTATCCTCGGAAGGATCCTTGTGCTGATCCCTAATAGCTTCGCAGGTCTCCCGCTCTTCTATGAGCTTTTCCAAGAGTTTGGAATAATCATTCTTTGCCTCTATCAGGTACCCGATGAAGTCACGACATGCCAACAGGTTATTAATGGATTTGGCGTTGAACGTGACCTCTGATCCCAGTCCCTGTGAAACGATCTCCTTGAAGATATAAATAGTTTCCTCCACCTTTCTTAAGGCCAAAGAAGGAGTGAGCAACCCTGGAGACATTCTGAGAACAATCTGCTCCATTTGATGTATTGCATCCAGGGCTACCTCCTTTACCTTGTCGATCTTCTCCAGGATGAACTCCAGCTGATCCACCTGATAATCCAAAGTGGAAATGATTTTATTGAGGGCTCTAGGGTGTCCAAAGATGCCAAACTTGACCAGATCATCAACTGAACAGTCGAGCATTTTCTGAAAGGTCTCGTGTTGCATCCTGGCATGATTAAGCTCTTCGGAGATGGGTCCCGCTATCGCCTGGAGTTCTCTATTTGTCGATTGATATTCTGGTACAAATCTGTGAACTTAGCGATAACTCCCTCACTTTCCTTGAGGATTTGGCTACTCCAGGTAGAAACTTCCATGCCCTACTCACCGATTTTAGCATATTCATTTATCTTTTCCTGGCTCAGAGGCTCAGGAGTTTCAGGGGTAGTTGTGGGAGGCGCACTGCCCATTTTCTGCAAGGCATGGAGAAGATATTTATTTTTCTCCTTTAGCTTCCTTTTCTCTTCCTTTGTTTCTTGGAGTTTCTTGCAAATGGCGTCAACTGCAGATAGGGCCTCTCCTTGCAGGATTTCTGAAGATGTTCCCATTGTGACTTGAGTCACTGTGTAATCTATCAAAGACAGATCCTTCTTATCCTTCAATGGATTGGGGTATGCAATCTCCATCACTCTCTCCCCTGATGCACTCTGAGAGAAGTGGGTTATGGGCTTCTACTTCTTTTCCCCTTTTGATGGGATTACAAAGAAGTCCATCGGTGTGAAGGGAAATTTCCTTTTCTGCTGACTCAGGTGCTGGGAGATCTAGGCTGGACTTATGGGAGAGGGACCAGAAATAGAAAATGGGGCAGCTGCAGTAGTAGAAGGAAAAAACATGGAGACATGTGGTGGTGGCATTGAGAGGAAAGCCGAGGAAGTGCTCATGGGAGGAAGGGATACTGTAGGGGAGGAATTCATAGGAAGGGAAGGGAGCTCAGAGATGAGGTAAGAAATGGAGGGGGATAGCTCTGCGAGAGAGGAGAAGATGGACGAAGAAGCAGGAGGAACAGTAGAAGAAGGGGGAGAGGACACGACCAAAGGAATGGTCGCTTGGGTCACTCAAAGAGGGGAAGGAGGAGAAGGAGAAGGAACATAAGGGACCTCAGTTGTTACAATCGTGGCCACATCCTGAGTGGATGTGCCTATTGGAATATCTTCCGCCGGTTCTTCTTCTTAGATTTTCAGGATTACAACCCGTTCTTGTGAAGTGGAAAGAGGGCTTTCAAGATCTTCCTCTTAGGTGGAGCTGGACTCACCCTCTTTACCTTTACCCTTGCCCTTTAGCTGCTGTTTCAACCAAGGAGGTGCGTTTCCCAATGAAGAGGTTGTGAAATCAACTCTGAGGTAGATGATCCTGTTCATTCGGCACCAACGCTCTATTATTCGCAGAGTTTCCTTGACCCTCTCCTCTATTGTTTGAGGATCTTTGTTTCTGTCGATCACTGCGAAAGGCCAATCATCCCCATTTGTATCAAGGTGCACCTGATCAACTTCTTGATCAGTAGTTTGGTAGCCTTTTGGGACGATGGCTACATCGTACTGGATGATTTCTGCTAAGGCCAAGTGAGAATGATCCTTCCTCCTGAGTTCAACCTCATGATATATGTCAATGTAGATATCTTTGATCTGAGGGATGTGGATCGGATCGAGCTTGGCCCTAGGCAAACAATTTCTTGGGTCGAAGGTGGGCCTTGCTGGGAAGTTATGTTTCAGATTCAGCAGCTCCAGTTCTACAAATATGTCCTTCGCTTTGTGGTGAGTGAGACACGTATACCTACCCACTGTGAAGGGGAAAGGAGTTCCACCCTTCTTTCTCTTTAGACACTTTTCGTGGTAGGTAATAAGTTGCCTCGATAGCTCCAATAGGATCAACTTGGGACCAGCATATCTTGGCAATTTAGTTGGTTCTCCCAAGAAGTTAACTGCCCTCAGATAGGTGAATGTTGGGAATTGAGTGAACAAGGCCCCCCATTTCTTGGTAGCTACTACAATACTCTTGGTCGTGCGACCGTGAGTCATGTTCAGCCTCAGAAGGTAGATGATGCCATAGAAGAAGGCATCGTTGATATTTAATAAATTGGGGAATGCTATTTTCCAGCTTCAGTTCTGTATAATATTCATATATTTTAACTTGGGGCCAAACCCCGCACCACATCAGAGCTGGATAGTCTCTCTCTCAAGCCGCAGCATAGACCATGTAGGAGTTCATATAGAACCTACCCATTGTGTTAAGTTGTTGGAGCTGCTCCGATATTGTGCTACTTATGATTTCTGCCCACTCAAAGCTTTGATCGGGCACATTTTTGTTTATTGTTTCTAGGTATCGTAGCATCCACTTGTGAAAATAATGGGCATCAGGAAGCCCAAAGACTCTACTCAGGAACATGATTGTGTTGCTGAGTTCCTCTGAAAAGTCACTATGATGAATGACTTATGGCCACCGAGTCACCACCTTTTTATTCTTCAGATATACCTCATTCATCAGCTGCATGCACTGATCCTCATTATTGTCCTAGGCCTTGATGCAATCTTCCCGGCTTACGGCCACAAAGTGCCATTGGTGAGGGATGCCAAGCATTATTTCAAAGTGCCAGGAAGTGAGGTTGATTATAACTTTGCCCTTCTCATTATGGACACATCTTGTGTCTTTGTTGTAGCATCGGGCTACTACCATCATGAACTTGTTGTTCACCGGCGCTAACTGGGATTCCTCCAGCAAAGTGCAGTGCACTGCCTATCAGCTTGTCCATCCATGGACTTCTTGTAACCCTCTGGGTTCTGGCCCGGAAATCTTCCATGTCAATATGACCCAGTTCTGAGTCTCTGATGTCTAGGTCACACTCGGCCTGGGACTCGGGCATTCTAACCCTCTGATACTTGATGATTGAAAAACAAGGACAGAAGCCTGATCACTTTATTAATCTCAATTAATCAACCATTACAGAGAATGGGCTGCAATATTTAAGATATTGCATAGCCAAATACATACAGGAGAATAAGTTACACAGGGGCAACCAAATGCCAGAATGAATAAGCTTCCAATAACATCTGGGAAGCAGCAAATGAATAGATACAAATGTATTGTTCACAACAATATAATAGTATGAAATAAAAGACAAATATGGTTGATTAACCATATAACAAAATAAAAATTATTATTTAATTAATAAAATTAATTAAATAACTGAACTATGCATAATTAATATAATATTTTATCCTAACATTCCCCCCCCCTTAATTGTGCATTGTCTGAAGAGATGAGGAGAGAAATGCTCTGAACAACTCAAACTTGTCACGTGCAAGTGACTTTGTGAAAATATCTACTCGTTGTTCAACAGTTGGAAAAAATTGAAGCTGGATGTTGTGCTTCAACACATGTTCATGTATGAAATGAAATTGAACCTCAATGTGCTTTGTTCTCTCATGAAAAACTGGATTGCGAACAAGTTTGAGAACACCTTTATTTTCAACATACATGGTAGTAGGTTTGTCCTGTGGTATTCCAAGTCCTTCTAGTATGCGACGTAGCCAAATCGCTTCACAGATAGCTTCTCCTGCAGAACGATACTCGGATTCTATGGAAGAGTGGAGAAACAAAGTGTTGTTTCTTACTTCCCCATGATATTGGTCCAGATCCCATAAAGAATACAAATCCAGAAGTGGATTTTCTATCATCAATGTTACCTACATGATCTGAATCTGAACATCCAGTCAAGAAGAAGTTTTCATTCTTCTTGTATTCTAGACCAAGATCCACTAATCCTTTGAGATATCTCAAAATGCACTTTGCTGCTTTCCAATGACAAATTTTGGGTTTCCTGCATGAACCTAGATAGATAGCTCACTACAAAGCTGATATCCTGGTCTAGTGTAGGTCAGGTAAATGAGACTCCCAATCAGCTGCCGATAGAGAGTGGCACTTACCTCAGGAGATGGATCTGAACGAGATAACTGTAATCTGTTCTCGATAGGTGTAGCAATTGGTGTGCAATCCATCATCCTAAACTTCTCAAGCGTTTTCTTGGTATATTTCATCTGAGAAACAAAGATGTGATTCTCTTTCTGCCATACTTCTAGTCCAAGACAGTAGTGTATAAGCCCAAGATCTGTCATGTCGAATGATCGCTTAAGATCTTTCTTCATTTCATCAATCATCTTCACTGAACTGCCAGTGATGACTAGATCATCGACATAAACTACAACAATCACCATCTCCCCCCCTTGCTTTTTGAGGTAGAGATTGGGATCGTATGGATTTCTGACAAATCCATGTTGTACGAGATGCTCATCAATCTTGATGTACCATGCCCGGGGTGCCTGTTTGAGACCATACAGAGATTTCCTGAGTCTTCATACCTTTTCTTCTTGACCAGGTACAACATATCCCTCAGGTTGAGTCATGTAGACTTCTTCTTGTAAATCTCCATTCAGGAAGGCAATTTTTACGTCCATTTGGTGAAATTTCCATCCAAACTAAGCAGCTAGAGCAAAGATCATCCTGATCATTTTGATCTTAGCTGTGGGAGAAAATGTCTCCTCATAGTCAATGCCTTCTTTTTGTGCGTACCCCTTTGCTACAAGTCTTGCTTTGCACTTGTCCACTGTCCCATCTGCTTTGTACTTAGTTTTGAATATCCATCTGCATCCAATGGGTTTCTTCCCTAGTGGAAGATCAACAAGGTGCCAAGTATTATTCTTCATCACTGATTGATATTCAGAATCCATGGCATCTTTCCAAGCTTTTGACTGTA
Organism: Taxus chinensis; assembly: GCA_019776745.2. NCBI lineage: Eukaryota > Viridiplantae > Streptophyta > Pinopsida > Cupressales > Taxaceae > Taxus > Taxus chinensis. The sequence goes on from CM034152.1 coordinate 692,297,478, forward strand.
GGGCTTCCTGAACTGTAGAGGGCTCATCTGATTCAATAACTCTACTCATCAAAGCAAAGTTAACTTCTTCTCTTGCTTTACTACAAGTCTGTGGTCCAGGGGTGGATGTATTCGGTGGAGCATCCAATCTTGCATCTCATAATGTACTTGTACACCATTTAGGCATACGTTGAACTGTTCCCATGGGTTGTGGTTCTATCTGATCAACACCATCATCCCCATCATCACTTTCATATTCTAAGGGAACATTAGCTTCAATTTTTACAGTAGGTGAAAAATATACATCTTGCAAGTCGAGAGGAGGAGTATCTGCTTCCTTCTTCTCAAAAAACTCAACATCTCTGCTTGTGTAGAATTTTTTGGTCTTAAGATCCATCAATCTATACCCAAGATTCTCTTCACTGTATCTAATGAAGATGAGATTTTGTGACTTCATATCCAATTTCTTTCTGTTCTGTTTGGGTATGTGCATGCTGGCTTTGCACCCAAATACTCTGAGGTGTGCAATGGATGGTTTCCTTTTTGACCATGCTTCTTGTGGTATAATTCCATCAAGAGCAATTGTGGGCGCTCTGTTTAACAACTACACTGATGTTTTTACTGCTTCTACCCAAAATGTCTTTGCAAGTCCGGAATCATCGATCATGCATCACACCATTTCCATGATAGTACGATTTCTTCTCTCAACAACACCATTTTACTGCGGTGTGTGTGGAGGAGGCATTTGTTGACGAATCCCGTGAGTTTGTAGGTAGTCTTTGAACTCATCACTGGTGAATTCCCCCCCCTCGATCTGAGTGGAAAGTTCTGATGTGACGACAAGTTTCTTTCTCAACTGCAACTTTGAACTTTTTGAATGTTTCAAAGGCTTCACTTTTCTTGCGAAGACAAAAAATCCACATTTTTCGTGAATAGTCATCAACACAAAGCATGAAGTACTGGAACCCAGAATGACTTGGCTGCATCGGACCGCAAAGATCGGTATGACCCAGGTCAAGTTTACCATGAGCTCGAAAATTACTCTTTTGGAATGAAACTCTGTGTTGTTTTCTTGCTAAGCAATGAGGACACTTGTCTGTATCCTTCTGAAGAGATGGTAGCCCATGTACCATATTACACCAGCGAAGTGTTTCAAGATATTTGAAACTTACATGACTAAATCTCCGATGCCACAACTGGGCTGAGGTGGAGTTTTTAGCCACAAGTGCTTGATCATTTTTTTGAATGAAATCAAGTTGAAACATACGTCCCACATTTGAGGCTTTTGCAATTATTTTCAAGCCTCTAGATTTATCTCGAATCAAACACATTTTCTTTCCGGATTGACTATCAAAGTCAATTTTCAGGTTGTGATCTAGGAGTTGACTAACCGAAAGAAGATTCTTTGTCAACCCCAGGACATAGAGAACATCTGATAGTCTGCATTTGCGTGAACCAAGGGGTAGAGAAATGTTTCCAATCCCCTGAACTGTATATGAAGAATCATCTCCCAACGAAACATGATTTTTCGATGGCGTGTCCCTCATTGAAATAAACCAGTCTCTGTGGCCGGTCATGTGTTGAGTGGCTCCCGAATCAACATACCAGACGTCACTAGATGACGTGGATGGTTCACTTGATCGAGCAGTGAACAAGAAGTCTTCATTGTCTGACTGTTCTTGTTGCTCAGCAATATTACCTTACTGGTGGGGTCTTCTTTTCCAGTTCCCCTTTTTATGCCCATGATAGTTGTTTGAATGTCCCTTGTAAGATTGTTGTTGTTGTGGTCCAGAATTGCTTGATGAACCTTTCTTATAAGTGTTATACCAACAATCTTGTAAGTCATGTCCTCTTTTGCAAATTGGACATCGCTTCTTCTGTTGATTGTCCCCATGATATTGATTCTGATGTGGGGACTTCTGATAGGATTTAGGTTTTCCTTTACCTTTTCCTTTCCATTTTTGATGTGAAGACAGTGCCTGCTCCTCTTCATCATCCTTGTTGTGTATTGTTTCCCCTTGTTGCAGTAGGTTTACTAGCTTGTCAAAACTAATTGTCGTATCTAACAAGTTTAGAGTTGTGAAAAAAATGCGGTAAGAAGAAGGGAGAGCTCTCAGAACAATGGGAACGAGAGATTCATCTTTGACCTCTTCTCCTAAGGCTAGAAGTGAAGCCCTTAACTCTATAACTCTTCTTAGGAAAGCTTCAATTTTCTCATTTTGCTTGAACTTCAATGTATGTAACTGACTCTGCAAATTTAGTATGACATTCTTGTTCTTGGCCTCATATATTGTGCTCAGCTTATCCCGCGCTTCTTTTGCTGTTATGGCATCTCGAATGTGGGCTTGCACATCATCAGACACTCCAAACAAGATGATGAGTTTTGCTTTCTGATCTGCTCTATCAAACTGTCGTTGTTGTGTTGCATGAGTTGGTGATCTGGTTAGAGTACCAGTCACAACAGGCCAGATTTCTTCAAACTCAAGTTGTGTCTTTATTTTTGTCTTCCATGCAGCATAGTTGCTTCCTCTGAGCAATTGTGAATCCGGAAGAAAAAATTTGGGGGCATTGGTGCCCATTTTGTAGAGATCACTGACAGGGTTTGGCTCTTATCACTCCAGGTATTAGGTCTCCCAATCTATATACTGTCAGTCCGATATACCGAACCTTTCTATATACGTGCCCTTCCGATATACCCGTTGGTACGTGGAAGAAGCTCACCCTTTCTATTTACCCGGCGGTACGTGAAAGAGGCGTTAACGTACGTGAAAGAATTCAATACATGGTACCAAGACAGTACTGATGGGTTCTGTGTGATTATTGACACCAGCTCAAAGAATATCCTCATACGCGCGTGTAACTTCGCTATATACTCGGATAATTTCTCATTCCAGATTTATGTCTTGCAATCGTTTATAGACGAATGGGATGGTTCATAGTGTGTGCACTGTGACCTTATTACTCCCCGTCAATTTATAGGGACGATGCCCAGACGACATTGTTGCAGCTATATTAGGCGTTAAGTGTAGTAGTAGTCACGACGGCTTTACCCGTAAGCGCTTCCCAAAGGCACTGTATATACCAAACGCTGCGAATGAGATCTAGGATCTCATGAGTGTTACAGAACCAATTTTATTGTTTTTTATTACAATTCTACCAGTTTCTGAGCAGTTACAAAGTTTTGCAGTTGACTATGGCAAATTGCAAATTAGTACAATATGCAGCAGTATACAATTTACATTCAAAAAACTGGACAATTTGAATGACAGGCAAAAAATTCTAGTTTTGCGGGCCCTAGTGGCCTCCTGAGCCCAATACAACCCAAAATGCTAAAAATTGCAAAAAAGAAGCTGAAGATGTAATTTTTAGATAGGTCTCCCTTTGCAAAAAGTGTCTGAAATGGAAAAACAGACCAGATGGGAGAAAAAAAATTTTTACCCTAACTTAGGGGTTTCTCCTCTAAATTTAGTTAGTTATAACTAAATTCAAAAACCTGCTAAATTTAGCAGTTTCACCAAAAATTCCTCCAAATTTTCAAAAGGTGAGTTTTTGAGTGTTGTTGGTGGGATTTGACCCCCAGACCTCTCACTCCCAAGGCGCATGCAATAACCAACTTGGCCACTTAAGGCACTTGATCTATGAAAGGAAGGAACTTGTATTTATTGACAAGTAAAATCGACTTACCTCTTTAAAAAATGCGACCTGACAGAGATTCCACGTGTCGCATGCTGGTGAGAGGTGTTTTTAGGGTTTCTTTGCTCAAAATCTGGATCTGAAGCTTGTTATTTCTTATTGTTTTCCTTTGTGAAGCCGCCTCTTGCTTTTCTCAGCCACTTCTACCTTTCCACGCACCATTTCTTTGTGCAGGTCGCGCATGGAGTGGGAGAAAGCCGCTTTTTCTTTGTTTGCAGGTTCGCTTGGAGTATAATGCAGGCTTTGGCCATGTTTTTTATTTGTTTTCTCCTTTATGCAGGCATGTGGAGTGCAGGTTGAGCCGTTCTTTTTTTTTTGTTTGCCGTGGAGTTCAGGCTGAGGCGTGAAAGACAAATGATGATTGTTGAGCCGCTTCCTTTCTATGATGATTGTTGAGCCGCTTCCTTTCTACTCTTACACCGTTTCTTTTCATGTGTTTGGCCACTATTTTTTTCCTTTGGCCACGTTTTTTCTTGCTTCCTTTCTATGTTGCTCTGGCCGATTATGCTCTGACCCCTTTTTTTGTTTGATTTGCTCCTTTCTTGTGTGTGCAGGTTGCTCTTTTCCTCTGCTTTGGAAATGCTAACTGCTGCTTTCTTCTGTTGTGTAGGGTCGTTGCACTGTAGCTCGGCCTCCAAATATAGCACATAATCCTCCAATACTAGATATACCTCTAAATGTAGAGGTTGGATAAAAAAACAGAGACTAAAAACATCTCTAATATTTAGAGATAAAACCCCAAATGGGGAGAAAAATACTAATAATAATTTTTAAAAAAAAATTGAATACCTGCTGCAAATTTTGCCTGGTGCTGAGTGCACCAATGCAAAACAAAAATTGCGTTCCAAACACCTGGAACTAAACAGGAGGTTGTGGGTTTGCATGGGGGTTCTGGGAAGCTATAGAAGGCAGCACTGGCTCTCCTTTTGGTGCGGATTTCTTCTCCACGAATTCTCCTTCTTCTACAACCTTCTCCAACCTCGCCAGGAGCTTCAATTCACTCTGGTACCAAATGATGATTGAAAAACAAGGACTGAAGCATGATCACTTTATTAATCTCAATCAATCAACCATTACAGAGAATGGGCTGCAATATTTATAGATATTGCACAGTCAAATACATACGAGAGAATAAGTTGCACAGGTGCAACCAAATGCCAGAATGAATAAGCTTCCAATAACATCTGAGAAGCAGCAAATGAATAGATACAAATATATTGTTCACAACAATATAACAGTATGAAATAAAATACAAATATGGTTGATTAACCATATAACAAAATAACAATTATTATTTAATTAATAAAATTAATTAAATAACTGAACTATGCATAATTAATATAATATTTTATCCTAACAATACTTGTACTTGATTTCTTCTTCTGTGAGCTTCGCTTTGCCCTTAGATTTGGTAGGTCTCTTGCTTGATGTTGACATATGTACTTCTAAAATCAGTTGCTGATCTGTAAGAAGAAGAAGTGAAACCCAACACAAGAAGGTCATATTAGTTGTTTGATCTTCCATTATAGCATCAACAGAAGAAAGAGTTAGTGATTTTAAGGCCTCAGGGCGCAGGGCGCATGAATATTGCAGATTATAGGGCTAAATAGTATGGCGCATAGAAAAGGGTTGCTGCAAGGGATAAATCAGCGCCAAAGGGCACATGGTGCATGGACACTGCAGATTGCATTTTTTTGTTGTTGTAAACACTAGTGCGCCTGTGCCATGTGTATCCATTTTATAAAGGGCACGGATATTTTTCATGTTACATGGGTATAGGATGCACCAAAGGGCACAGGTTTAATGTGTGTAACATCATTTTTTCATGCGCCACAGGAGAACTTGGCGCAGCACATGGAAGGTCTGCATAACATAATGTTGTTGTAACCATGGATGCGCTTGCGCCGTTTTAACAGTTGTACTTGGCGCATATAATTTTAATGTTGCATACATGCAGGGTACGCCAAAGGGGGCACAAGGAAAGCAGTTGCAACAAGCGAAGGGAGTGCACCATGAGGGCGCACCTATTCATTATGTAACAGGTAGGGAATGTGCGCCATTGGCGCGACTGTTTATCATGTTGTAGGGGTGATAGATGCGCCAAAGAAGAAAATAACAGTGTCTTCTTTTCAATCCATGATCTTTCTCTGAGGGGTTTGCATGTTGATAAGCTTCTTTTTAAGGGTACCTTTGGGTTATGAAGAAGCTTAATCAAAGAGTTCCAAGCCATTTTTTAGGATAGAGTCCCCTTTACCAGCAGATCTAGAAAGAGGGGGGAAAATGCATGGGTAGAGAATAATAGCAAGGAGGATGGGGAGTTCAAGTTTTGACAGCTTTTTTAACTCAATCCACACCAACAAGCAACCAAAAACCAAAACACAAAAAAGCACAAAAGAAAAGAGGACCTCTTACCAGGATTATATAATGGAGAAGTGTGAAACCAGGTCCACGAGGTGATTCGAAAATGACAGGGTAGGTGCGCTGACAGGTACAGAGGAAAGAGAAAATTTCACGTGATTTTGAAAGATGAAAATGACAGTGCAGACGTGCCTATATATAGGCAAGGTGGTAATAAATGCACCACCAAATTTTTCAAATGGCGCATGAAAAGCACTATCGACACAAGAAAGGATGCGCCCTTTTGGTGCATCGAAACACCTGCCATCACGAAGTTATGTGCGCCTATGGCGCACTGAAAGTTTTGTTGACACAAGAATATGTGCGCCCTTGGCACACCAAAAAGTGGCGTGACAAAAGTATTGTTGACATGAAGGCGCATGCACCTTGGCACATGTAAGGAAGGCTCAACATAGTGAGGCGCATCAAAATGCCTGTTGACACTTCAAACCGTGTGCCAAGGGATTTAAAGGGGGCACACCAAAACTTGATGTTGCATAGTCATTATGTGCACCCGACCAAAAAAGACCAAAAATGGCTAAGTTTGGAAAACTAGATTTCCCGGGAAGGGATTTTACAACGTCCCGAATGCAAGGGGTCCCTGACAAGGGACCAGAACAAAATTTTGGTAGGGTTATCTGTAAAATTTCCCTTACCAATTTTACAGGATAACATGGTCATATTTTTCCCTCTCTCAGGGGACCATCTATTCGTATCATTAGGGACACATTTTTTTTTTCCTAAAAGCTAGTGTATAGATTTTATCTCCTCTCATCTATCTCATCATATCCCATCTTTTGCAAATTATCATCCTATCTCATCATGACTTTAAATTCGATGAACTTGTCCTTGCTCTAGAAACGAGCCAACATGGAAATTTTTCTCCTATCTAGATTGGACCATACATTATCACACATAATTATGGGTTGGGAGCCTATCATTTGGCCTCCCTTGATGGAAAATCAGAAGTGGAACCTCTTAATGCATTACGATTGTGACCATTCTATTGTTAGCATGTCTATTAGTGAGCACTTAGTCATACCCTTAGGTCATTCCTCCATCATTGGCATCTTTCATCTATCATTGTAATGATCTAAAGTTATGTGGTCTACCGTCACTTTCCTAGGTAGACCTTAAATATGAGCACCACATCTCTTTCCATAGAATTTTCCTTATGGATAGGTTCTCCCTTCTTGGTGAGAAATACAAAATCATTACAACCATCACCCTCTTATCTACCTATTGAAATCATGATAATGGTCCATGGGTGTCGATTGTACCTTCATTTTCCCCTTCTAAGTGGTCTACCTAGTTATTCCCAGCTCTTCCCCATGTTAAAAATAAAGTTCATGGATGCTCTCATCAAAAATCAAAAGCTATCAAAAATAGATTACTTCCTTGAAGGACAAATGTTCATGTAAAAAAACAATCAAATCAAATCAAGTAAATATACTGATCCCTTAAAGGACAACTATCATGATTATCATTCTTGTCATCTATATATCATATATGTATAAAGTATAACATACCCTCAAAGGATGCCTACTCTTTTGTATCATGGCATCAAAGGCTTCCTGCATTGATTAGCCTTCCATTTTATCAGCATCCTAAGAAACATTAATGCATTGATAAAACTTATTCTAGCAAACTTCTTGAAATGATCAATTTTATCTTTCCCCTTCCAAGAGTTGGAGCTTAGGTTTAGGGAACACCGCTTATGGAGAACCCTCTCCCTACACATAATTTACATCAAAATTCCCTTTTTTGTTTCAATATTAGGTTTATGATTTCCTTTTATCCATACTTCCCTCATGATCTATGATATAGCTAACTACCATTGGGTATGTGCTAACTCTTGTTTTGGCTACATGTGCCTTGCTTTACTTAGGTCCATTTCTTATTTACCTCCAGTGTAGTTAGTGGAATTATTTCCCCACACACTCCTTGGTATGACATAACATTGTCCATATCCTTTGGTCACCTATAGTTTGATCAATATCTATAATCTCATCTCATATATTTCCTAATCTATCATCTGATTTCACCTTATCTATCTCATCAAATCTTATCCAATCTACCACATCTTAAGTCCACTCTTGTGACTTTATTATTTTTCCCTCTTGAGGCATCATATCAAAAAATTTCCTATCTCTTCTTATTGGCCATATTTGTACTCTTTTACCGCTACACCATTTCATCTTATCTCAAGTCCACCCTCGTGGCCATATGTATTCCCCCTTAAGGCATTTTATATCATCATTTCTTATTTTTCCTTTCAACCATTTTTTTGTGTTCTCTACTTGGGAACCATATTATCATCCATATTTCATCTCAAGTCCACTTTTGTGGCCATATTTTTGTTCCCTCTTGGGGCACCATACCTCATATTTTTATATTTCTCCCTCCTTGGCCTTTATCATGCCCTTTATTGGGGTAGCCATTATTTCTTTCCTCATCCATTTTATGCTCTTTTTCTCAAGTGCCATTCATCTATATATCTATGATCTCTCTCAAAGTCCACCATTTCTGGTCCATATTTACTCCCCCTTGGGGAATTTATATCATCACTTTTATGTATTTTTTATTTTTTGGTCATTTTTGTGCCTTTTGTAGAGCTACTATTATCTTCCATCTCCATCCTTTATGGATGTATACCTTTTTATCGATTCCTCATCTAAGAAGGATTTCACATTTTATTCTCGCATTTGGTAGTGCATATTTTGATGTTTGTCCTATGACTCATTGGTCCTCACAGGTTAGCATCCATTTGAGAGGTTTCCCATTGGATTCCCTCGATTTCTTAGTGATTTTCACCCACTCAGTGGTCTGTAGAACATTTCCACCATCTCCATTGAGACCGTCCTTTGTTCCCTACCAGACGTGATATTCATAATCACCGCCATAGGTTATATTGTTGTTTAAATGCTTCTTGCTTGGGGCATATTATCCTTGCCTTATCATTTTACCCATATTTATTCTCCCACCCACCCTTCACCATCTACCTCTTTAAAACTCAGTCATTGATTCCCCTTTACGTGCTATCGACTCCCTCGTTTGAGGGGGAAATCATCATCATATCTTATCATTAGTCTTCATCCTACTCTTCATTTCTCATAATTTTTGTCTCATGGCTTGCCCAAAACAAACCACATGAAAAAAAGAGGCAAATGTGGACACCAAAATTTGGTATTTCTACTCTCGATTTCCTGGGTGCATATCTTTCACCATGGTATTAACTAGACCCATTTTTATTTGATTCATTTCATTTATTTAAATGACCATCTATTATCTCCATTACCTTTAATTATTAATTAATTCTTGTTAATTAACCTAAATTAGTCTAATTACCTCTAATTATATTTCATCACTCCTAATTAGCTAATTAACTCTAATTTGCTTTCTTCAAGATGATTTGATGCTTAACCACCTAAATGCACATCCCTACACTTTTTATAAATTTTATCTAACCCATATTTATATCCTATCCACCTCATGACAGTTCCCTAAACAACCCTTGCCCACCTATATGATTTAAATACACTTATCACAATCCCTAAAAACTTTACATATCTCGAATAAATCAATAATTCACCACTCTAAGGAAACAGTTTCTTAGCAGTCAGCAGTGACCCATCTAGGTATCTATCGTCGATCCTATAAAAATACATTTCACTTCACCTCTTCTCGAGGAAATGCATGTAATATATATGATATTTCTTGTAAATTTTGATACTTTTTCTCATGCCTGAGCATCGCTGTAATAGTTATAGAACCTCTTAGAGTCTCCTTTGAACATGATTATCATTACTAATAAATATCCTTCATGAGATTACAAACATCTTTGTGTTTTTTTATTCACTTATTATCATTGTCTTATTTTCATCTAACATTTTGCATGACCAGATCATCTCCACAGACCTTGTTTCATCTATCATCTTCATCCCTCATACTTGCAGGTTTGTTTCTGAGTCCATCCACTCCTCGGCTGAAATTAGTCTAGAATCAGGACGTCATCATTGACCCTATCAGGTCTCCGCCGATCTAGTATCACATTTTCCTTTATGCCATTTGCTTTATAAATCCTTTGATACTCTGTTACTTTGTTTTAGTGTTCACCTCAGTTATTAGATCTCTTTATCGTCACATTCTTTCTCAAGATTCATCATGTTAGTCCCCTGAGTCACCATCTCCCTTACCTAGTTATCATCGACCAAACCTCTATTTTTGGTATCCACCACTTAGATCTCTATTCCCTCACACCCTTTTGTTTCTTTCAATTTTAGAACCTCTCTATGTAGGTTTCAACCAGTCATCACAAAGCCCCGACATTCTCATATTATGCACTCATAATATCTAGATCTCACATTTTATAGTTATTGTTCCATCCATCTACCTCTGGTCTACCATCGACTATACCTCTACAACCTTGGTCGACTATCAACTCATACTCAGTTATTCTTTATTTTAAAGTCAAGTCTAGATCAGATTTATATGTGCCTTACATTTCTGACATTTTTCATTTTCTTCTGTGCCTCAAATTCTGACATATTACCTTGTTTATTATTATTTATCTTTATCATACCTTATCAAACACGGGGGTTGACATCCATTAAGGAATTTAACGCTTATTTGGAGCTGACTTCATTGGTCAAACCCTTCTTCTGGTCATCTAATACATTTTCCTCTTATGGTTTCCTTTGTTTTGCAGTGATCATTAGACTTATAACAGTGAGGTCATCCACTTAGTCTACCCATCCATTGTGCCTGTATCCATCATATCGCGTTCGATGGTACCTTAAACCCTCACATTTTGAATTTATTTAGTATTCTTTAGTACTATTTAAATATCATGAAAAGGAACAAAAAATTAGATCAACAATAAGTTTCATACTTTGGAAAAGGGAACTAATCAATTTGTTTTCTTCTGATCAATCAAGGAATGTCACCTAAGGAATTTACATGACGGATATATGCTTAGAATGAAATGTCATACATGACTAGTTTCTATTGGTTTTTTGACCATTTGCAATGACACTTATCCATGGGGAAGCATTAATGGTTGGAGGGAAAATCCTACATCTCTCCCAATACACTTCCCTTAATGACAGAACACTGAAAACCTCAGTATGTGACAGGATGTTTAAATCCCTAGTTTGGTGATAGGACACCAAAATCCTCAGTACTATTCTGAACATTTCTAAGGTAATAAACACATAGGAACAATTATATCTCTTCTCTCATGGCACTCAAGTGTATTTTATCCTTGATTACTTACTTTTTAATGCACAACTCTATTATCTTATTCTCTATGTTAAGTTTAATTTCATTTATCATGAGCATTGACTACACTTATCTTCTTTTGTAGGTATGAACTTACTACGATAAAAGGGAAACAAAAAATGGAACACGATGCAATCTCAAGAATATGATATCAAAGAAAATTAAATATCCAAGGAACAAATATAGACATCATTTCTACTACATACATGATTTAACAAATATTAAAATTTATAAAACCCTAATAACAAATTTACGATGCAATAATAAGCTATATAGAATTAAAACCCTAGGTGCAAGAGAGGGAATCAAATACTTAGCTGATTTTACAATAAATCCCAAATAATTCTGAGCCAGAAAACTGCTGAACAGGAGGAGGAATCTGTCATAACCGAACACAAAAATTTACAGAACTATCAGAATAAGTTGTATTAGGGTGCCTGGATTAGGTCAGTGGCACCTAGGCATTGAAGACCTGTGTTGGACACCTGTGAAAAACCTCAAAAATAGATTTCCACTTTGTCACAAGATGTTTTCCGACCTTTGTTGTTGATTTCATATGTATTGCACTATGTTTGCAAAATTTTCCTATAACCTGCAAAATAAATGATCTCCTGTAAAAACCCAAAATACATAAAATATTAAGAATTAAAAGATATAAATGGGGAATCATATTGACCCTAGTGGCCACTTGATAGAGTGAACTTACACCTGAGTGTTGGACTTCATAGCATACTCCATGTATTTTTTTTTGTATGTGTGAAGAATCATGCTCTGGTGGCTCTTGTGCAAGATGCATTAAATAGAGAGAAATTTCTAGATGTAGAAATGTTACGTGTATGCAAGAAATTTATTCCATTTTATTTTGAGTGAGTACTATATGGATGTTTTAATGATCTTTAAATTCCTTTGGATGCAACCTTAGGTGATAAAAATAGATGCTGAAAGCATGGTCCTTTATTTTGAACACATAAATTTATATTTATATAATTCCCTTGGTTAAATTTTGTAATTAAACTCTAAAAGGTTGACCACCAAGAAAACAAGATGCACAAAAAACAAAAGAGGCCCAAGATGGGTGAGTAAGATACCAAGGGGTTGGGGTGCCCACACGAGATAAGGGCTCCTGTGCATTGGCATCTTAGCTAGGCACAGGTTTCTAGAGCTAAGAAAGATAAAGAAGTGTAACTCAGAACTGGAAGTGACGCATGCAATAAAATAGAAAAAGAAAGAACAAAATAAAATATGCCAAATATAGATGTTAATTACTATTTTTCTCACTTAGGAATCATATCAATAGTGGTATGTGATTAGGACATAGAAATGTACCCAAAGTGCATGATTTAGTGTCTACATTGTCCCCCACTTTATTTTGTTAAGTGAATACTTGATAACATAAAGTAGATAAGAGATGTGTACTTAATAACCATGTATATTGATGGAAAAAGTGTACCAAGTAGGCAAGAAAAAATATTGAGTGGCACAAATGAAGACTGGAAGCTAAAGAAGAGGAAGTAACCCTAGGAGTGAAAATGTATGTATTTTGTTGCATTGCACCTTTGTCGTTGTCACTTGATGTGTTTGATGATTTGAATTTTTTTTCCCATAACGATAGACATGTAAAAAAGAAGATAAAATGAGTTATCAAATATGTGTATATGAAATTTTTGATCCAAATATGTAAAAAGTGTGTAAAAATGGAAAAAGGAACATGTGCACCTAATCTATGATGAGTAAGAAGGATAAAAAGTGTTCTAAAACACTGTAGAAGAATGATTTTTTTGGGTGATCTCATGCCAAGAATGATTTTTTTGGGAGATCTCACGCCAAGTGCACGTTTTTTGGGTGATCTCATGTCATGGTAGAAGAAGTGTTGGGGAGAAAGATCTAGTGTTATTGTTTAACACTGAATACTTCCTATAAATTTATACACCACTGTAGATGGTGTAATCCTACTTTGTTCCAATTTAACAAGATAACATGCATGCTGGTTGTTGGAGGATTGTGCCTATTATGTGAAAACCACTATGTAAAATATGATAATCTTAGAAAAAAATCTGTAACTACCCCATGGTCATAGGTCCCCAGGAAGGGTCAGGGGTGCTGAGGAAATCATGTCTTTAACTGGGCACCGATGTCTGTGTTGTGATGAGGACCCAAGTTAGATTCTATAAAAACATTATGATAAGAGACTATGTTATTCCTATACTGTGCACATCTAAACTGTGATTGTGTATTATTTTATAGGGTGACTAATTCACCCAATCTATTCCCCCTCATTTGGGATGCATACGATGTTTGTAGGAGGATGTGGCCTAAGCTATAGGAATGGAGACTAATATGAAACTAATGCCCTATAGGGGGAAATGTAATGTGCATGGTATAAAACAAGGCACATGCAAACAAAGTGGCTAGAAACATGTGTTAGTGCAAACAAGACAAATATGCATATAAATGATAATGTGTAAGCTAACAAGGAAGAAGACAATGTAGACCATGAAAAGTGGGTTTCAAAGATATGAAATCACTCACAATGTTGCAAGGAAATCATGGCTAAAGTGACCAAAATCATACAATGTACACACAAGACAAAGGGAAAATCATCCAAACAATGGCAAACAGTAGCAAACAAAGTAAAATAAAACCATTGTGGAAAATAGTTTCTACAAAGAAAATGCTACACATGAAGCACCCATTAACATGTTAGAAAGATTAAAATCTATTTCAAAGTGTGTATGATCTGATATAAAGTAGTGTAAAAGGAAACAATAACGCATGTCATGTGTACAAAAGTAAATGCCCCTCAGAGCCACTGTGGGATAGGTAAGAGGTACAATGCAAAAAATTCATACTACATGTAAGGATATGTATAAATTATACATTCACAAATAGAAGGTAGTTGAACATGCATGTGTGTATAAATAATACATACGATATATCTGTCTAGCATATGAAACAATGTGTTCATGTAATTATAAGTAGGAAAGAGTAAATGCAACTAAGATATGAAATATGTTGTGAGTGTGTATAGAATGTTATGTAAAGTGAATGTTCGGAGCAACATGCCCCTGAGTGAATGTGAATGAGTATACATGAGATTAGGTTCATTTATAAATACCCCCTCATTAGTCAAAAATGATCCATAACACAAGAGTGCGTCATCGGGAAAAGGTTTGAATTGTATGCTAGAAATATATGATTGAAAAAGTGTAGAGTGTAGATAATATATAAGTGTGATAAGGTTAATTTCAGATGTAGAACCTCAACAATCAAGTATGAACCATGAAACTAGAGTGTGTCATAGAGAAGTGTGATGTGCAAAAGTGTGATTTTTATAAATATGTGTTATAAATGCATAGAGTGTGATATGTGTTGTGTATATGATGTGAGGTTCATGAATGTAACTTATGCCCTCAACATTCAAGTATGAATCGTAACATGAGATTGTGTCATAGGGTAATGACGATACGAGTGTGTCAAGATGTGTATGAATCATGTGAAAAACTAGATTAAAAGTGTAGAGGGAATAAGAAGAAATGTGAGACACCTAAGATCGATAGAAGGGGGGAAGAGTAAGCATGATGCCCCCAAGTGTATGAAGATGAGAATGATCAAGTAACCTCATCTAAGAGATCATAAATTTTATGGTCAAAATCGAATGTACATGAATTAGAGACCTAGTAAGCAATAGTATGTGTTTGATCAAGTAAAGAGATACTGCGGCGTAAATTTTACATGCCCATTGCGTATTATTCATCGGTGAAATACATTGGTGGACATCCATGTGCATACCAGTGAGTGAGATTTGGTGAATATCCAAGAAATGAGTCATTGCAAATAGAAACATGGCCGAAGGGAATTTGAAATGTGATATCAATATGGTTGAAATCTAAAGTACCACCAATGCAGTCAAGCCAATATTTCCCAAGAGTGAGTGGAGAAGTGCAAGATGTGTGTGCAATAAAGACCAATAAATGGAAGACTGTAACGGCTCCAACATGACTAATACCTATGATGATTTTTACTTTTGAAGGAATAAACGTTGACAGGTGATTTTGTCTTATGACAATGTACTCTTATGACTTTGGAAATCATGTTGCTGTAGAAAATAATTCATCTCTTGAGCAGGTACATTCTGTCATTTTTTTTTGTGTTTAATAAGATAAACCCACCTCCTTAAGCAGAATTAGTTCACTTCTTGAATTGAGAAATTTAGTTTCTATTTTCATAAATTCTTCTTTCAGAACAACATTACCTTGGATCAATTCCATTGATCCAAGGTATGCTTTTAATTCATAACTTTGTGGTCATAACGACTAAGTCAGATAGATCAGTCGATCTCTAGATTCTAACTATGCTAGAGAATGGTTGAATTCTTCAGATCCTGTTATATGTTAAATGCAGATGTCATGGATGGTTCTTCTTTTTTTAGCATGCAATGCTTAATTTGAATGGGAACCTATTGTAGCTATGTATAAATGTTAGTAACTATAGCCTAGAGCTAAGTCTAACCTATGTCTCTACGATCTTTTGTTAGTTAAAATGTTAATACTTTAACTAAATACCTACCTATGGACCTATGTTGATTTCCTAAATTAATATTAACCTAAGTGTGGGAATGACTAACCTAAGGGGGCCTAATGGACGACATGGTAATTGGAATTTTTGGTGGCATCCTTTTCTAGGCATTTAATTGGGAGTTAAGGTGGTCTTATCCCTTGGTGCTGCCAACTTTGGCATGGGAAAGAGAAAAGATAGAGGGGGGCTGAGTTGGCACCTCCATCGAGTTTGGTTGCATACAAAATTTAAATTTAGTCTTCGCTAAATATGGAATGTTAATACTTTAACTAAAGACCTACCTATGGACCTATGTTGATTTCCTAAATTAATATTAACCTAACTGTGGGAATGACTAACCGAAGGGGGCCTAATGGACGACATGGTAATTGGACTTGTTGGTGGCATCCTTTTCTAGGCATTTAATTGGGAGTTAAGGTGATCTTATCCCTTGGTGCTGCCAACTTTGGCATGGGAAAGAGAAAAGATAGAGGGGGGCTGAGTTGGCACCTCCACCAAGTTTGGTTGCATACAAAATTTAAATTTAGTCTTCGCTAAATATGGAGATGGCGGTGGCATGGAAAAAGGAGGGAAATGACAGTCCTTGGCATTTAATTTTTTTGAACTTGGTAAAAACTGCCTAGGAAGATGCATGAGGGGTTTATTTGTTTTGATCTTTTATTTTTTTGAGCTTGGGCTCTACATGATGTTGTTCAGTTCTTTGAACCTTTGGTTCAATTCTTGCATGACTGTTACTTTTGCATTGCATAGAGATATTATTGGACTCTATGAAAAATATAAGAATAAGGGAGAAGTGTTGAAAGTGGGTTGATGTTTTGTGGAGAGGAAGAAGCTATTGAATTTATTCTTGGAGATCTTCTATGAATTAGTGAAAGAGAAGCTCTATCAAGCATGATAGGATCTACCCTTTAAGTTGTTTTTATTTTACTTAATTGATTCATTAAAATAACTCTACTCTTCTTGGGAACAATCTGGTTTTTGCATGGTTTTTTAGATATTCTCTACATATTTTTTATTGTGGTGTTGATTAATGTGAATGATGTATTGACTCCACTGGTATGAGGAAGGTGTGGTCTGGGTTTCTTTCTTATTGATTTGATTTGTTGGGTTATGCTTTACTCTTTCTACTTGAGCCTAAGATAAAGTCGAAACTTTTTGTACTCTTGTTGAGCTGTGTTGAACTTAGAGGTAATTTGATTACTTAAATTCATGGGATTTGTTTAAATATATCTTTTATCACTCTGTGAGAGCACTTCAGAGTATAAAATATTGAATAACTTGACTATTGTTTGATCTTGTATGAATCTTTTTGGTGATTAAGTTATTACGACCCTGGATTTAGCATATTCATTTGGGTTATGATGGAATGATCAAAATAGCGAATGTGTATGAATTCTTACCACTTATGTGATTGTAGTTGTGGGTTTTGTTTATAAATTTCTTGTTACAGTAGTCTTCTCTAATTTTTATTGAGGAATTTAAATTGTTGGGTTTTCTTGACATGAGTTATCATTTCACAAACTTGTTAGTTCTTTTGGTATTTATTTTAAGCCTATAATTTGTACTTCTACTCTTTCTTGAAATTGTTCAGCCTCTATGCCTGATTATTTTATCTCGTGAGGGAAATGAACTTAGTTTCTACTCTGTTGAGTTTTTTTAGTAACTAATGAAATTTATAACATTGGATGCTAAGAAGGAAAAAAAACTCCCTTGGTATTGGTTACTTTTTTTGGTTATTGTTGTCTATTTTATCTTTTGGGTAGTTTAATGGACATTGTTTATAGTTAGTCTATTTCTTGGCCTTGGGCCATCAAACTTGTTTTAAGTTATTTTACGAATTAAGGCTAATGTGTCTTTGTTGAGAAGGAATGTGTACTCAGGATTTGATATATTCTTATGCTCACGTATTTCCTCAAGGATCTGAATTTTATGAGTCTATTTCAAACTTATCCTTCTATCATATTTTTCATTCCTTTCAGTGTACTTGGGGAAAATAATTTCTTACTATATTTGCAGATATTAAAGTTATCAATATCGTGTTCTTGGATGTCATTGGGTAAATGAATGGTTATTGTTCATCGTTCTTTCTTCTCTTGGTTTATTTTACATTCAATTTAATCCCTGATTAGTTCTCTATTTGGGATAGTATAGACTGAGCTAGTCAATATTTGTTCATGGTTATCATTTGGTATCTTCCTAATTGTGCTTAGAGTTAAGAGAAATTAATACATCTATCTCTCTTTTCTTTAATCTTCTTCCTGCTTCAAACTAGATGAAGGTGTTGTCCTTCTCTGATTTGTACCATTATTTAACTTCTAGACCTGTTTGATAAGATTGAGTTCAGGTTGTGCTAGGGTAGTATAGCTGAAGTAGTGAATGATTGAATGGATTACCGCATTTGGTTGGAAATATTTTGAGTAAATCTTTGTGTTTAGTAGAAAATATTGGGATGATTGAATTAGTTGAATATGATTGTCAAATATTACCATTCTACTCTCTTGACTTAATGATGGTAATTATTGTATCTCCTTAGGGATTGAGTTTAGTCCCAATTGCATGCCAATTTGATCTTGCCCTCTGATGAGGTCTATTTTAATTATTGGAATTTATCTTAAATTGGATTCTACTTTTGAGTTTGAGTTTTAGAATACTTAAATCAGAGACACCTTTTAAATTTATGTTTTTCGGATAATCCTAAACTTATTCTTATGTTTTTAATTTGATTATTGGCATCTCTGATTTTAGGATGAATTTAGGTGAATGATATGTCGAGATGGAAGAATTGTTGTTTTTTCTACTGCTAAACTATTCCTAAAAGATAGCTACGATAGTTATCTCCTTATGTTAAATAGGTTTAACTAAGAAGGGAAAACATGAAAAGTAATGTATGAAAATAATATTTGGATTGTGGTGAAAGGTTACTTATCTGAATTACTATTTTAATTATTTTTATGAAAGATAATGGTATGGAAGGTTAAAGTTGTTTATATCATGACCTATTCCTACTTTTGTTATGGTATATCACTTTTTCTCTCTAATTTATTTAAGTATGGTAACTCCTTTTGGATATGTCTTTCTAAATTTCTCAGGACTATTCATAACAGCAGAGTTCTCTTTATGGAGCAACTAGCTAAAATCACATCATTTTAATGTTTAGTGCTTATCATTCTCAGTTCAATGAACTGACCCGTGATAGCAATTTTACAGATGGACTTTGTAAGCGATGAAAGGAGAAATGAATTATAGGAAATTACATTTGTTTACCAAAGAGACAATCTTTTTTATGATGAAATATGATTCACTGTTGAAATGTGTTTGCTGGAAAAATAAAGTTTTACTTGTAATTGATCTTGTTATTTTTGTTTGACATTAGAAATACCTGAAGTGTTTGGAATTATAATGTATGAATCCTCTTGATGAATGAATGATTTGTGAATTTTCTTGTACTTGATGTGTAATTTTTTTGGGTAATCAATAAATGGAAATGTTAAGTATATCTCTAATTTTTCTATCAAAATCATACTCTCTTGGGTTAGAAGATATTGAATAGAGATTTGTGGTGCTATATGTGTTACCCTCTCTAGTGAAAATGTAACTTAGTAAGTTTTCATTCTTGCATGGTTATCCAGCTATAACACTATGACTATGTTTAATTCAAATGTTTGAATGAAGATAAAACTTGATGTTAATTTACAATGAGCTATGAGGTTTTAAATTAACATTAACCCTCTATAAGTGAATAGGGAAGACAACTACCATGTAATTAATCATAGACTTGTCTTAGGAACTATTGGGAATGAATCTGAATGTTAAATTTGGATAGGGGAAGGTGTTCTTCCTCTTGAATAATTCCTTAAATAGAATAGGAATGTAGGAAAGGAAAATAAATGGGATTAGACTTCATTCCATTAAAGTCTAATATGAAAAAAACTTACTCAAAACTTAAGTAAGCTAAGGTTTGGGTAAGTAAGTAAGCAAACATCTCTTTAAATGTGTGTTGGATCTATTATGTAAAATATAAATCATAATGTTAATGGTATAAAAACATAACTTATGAAATGATTAGGGAGTAGATATATCAGCATACCTACTTCTAATTGTAGTTTTCAACTTGGAACCCTCATGTTCAATTAACTTAGTTGCTCAGTAGGATAACTACAATTAATCTGTAATGATATAATTAATAAGTCATTAAATTTACATAAAATGTGTCTTTTCCCAAATGAGGAAGTCTCAGACGGATGTTGACACATGCTAACTACAGGGCAATACCTTCGAGAAGACTAGGGTCTGTTGGTGTCGATTTTGATCCTCTATGCTTTTTCCCTAATTTTCCTTTCACTCTGCATTTCTTGAAACATTTTCTATAGTTTTAATGGGTGAAATGAAGTTGTTGCCTTTGTTCCCATGCCGTAGTCTAGTTGAAAATCATTTGACATGCCCCATTTTGTAAGAATACTCAAGATTGCACCATGTTGCCTTAATTTTTCAAATTTGTACTTGCTCAAAAACATTTTTCTTCAAACTTGGTGGTCTATAAAATTTTTTCTCCAGATTGATTGCTTTCAAAAGCTCATAAATTTATTATTTTGCCCCATTTTGAAGGAAAAATCCATGCATGCCTTGTTTGTGCCCTAATTTTTTAAAATATGTGGGCTATGCTGTGTTTTCCCTTTCTCCTGATTGTGCAAAATCAAAATTGACTGATTCATACTTATATGTATTAAAAAATCCAATACCAAGGTTCAGAAATGCTCAAAAATCATGTTTCATCTGATTCTATTTCAAAAAAATTCCATCCTTGGTGAAAAAACGGGTTTTGGGCACAACTGGAAAAACTCTATGTTTTTTCCGATCAGACGGGTGTATTTTAGCCGTCAAATTATTGTTGAGAATTCGGAGGGTACATGGTGGTATCTAATTAGCTAAGGAGAAGCGGGGAAGTGTTATAACTTATCATTTTTTCTTTTTGGCGAATGGGGCATTTTCGGGCCCAGGGCTCTGCTTTTTCCATTTTTTCCTACGTGGCATGTTTTGATTGGATAAGGAATGGTGGGTGGTCATATTCTCTTAGAGTTTTTAGACTTTATTTTGCAAAAAAATTAAATTCACAAAATGGCTCGAAACCCCACAACCAATCGGGAGTGGACACATGTCCTAAAAAATTCAAGGGAGGAGCGCTCCGATGGAGGACTTAGAGTTTTTTAGCTCTATTTTTCTAAAGTTTCAAATCAGTTTCAGGCCCTACTCCAATCAAAGGAGGACACGTGGCATCAATTTTAGGTAGAGGGGATGCGAACGACAGAGGTTTTTGAAGTTTTTGGTCTTTAGAGGCAGAAAAGGTTAAAGTGAAATTTTGAAGCGCAGCCCCGTGGAAAATCATAGGTGGAAACATGGCCTTGAAAAACCAAAAATGGAGAAGTGGGCTGATGGAGACTTAATGATTTTTTAGGTTTGTTTTCTAAAGTTAAAAAATGGGATGCATCTCGGCTCCAATCAGTGATGGACACGTGGCGGTCAGAGTGGGTCGGTGGGTTGGCGGGTTGGCAGAGGTAGGAGGGAAAATTTTCCCTTTTGTAAAAAATACTCAGTGTGGAAATTTGAAGCACTGGCCCACAAACAAAATCAAATAGAGACACGTGGCAGGGAGAAATTAGAGGTGTGTGCCCACGGAAGAAAAATTGAAAAATTCCTTAGCGAAAAAAGGGGTCAAAACATGAAATAAGCCCACTGATTTTTTTAGTGATAGAGAGCATGACACGTGGCAAGGGAGAAATTGGGTGTGTGGGCCCACAGGGCAAAAAGTGAAAAATTCTCCAAATTTCTAAAATAGGTCAAAATGTGCAGAATTTAAGCGTGATCCTAATGGGACCCACCATGTGCCCCGTGTCATCACCAAAATTCAAGGGTAGAGGGGTGGAGAAAAAAGTCAAATTTTCCATTTTTCTAAAAATGTTAAAAAGTCAAAAGGTGAGCCCAAATGATTCCCAATCATGTTTTGACACATGGAGGGCCCAAATTGAAGGAGAAAGAGCATACCAAGGGTAACTGCACATTTTCATTTTTGGCCGCCATTTTTTCTCTAGGAAGCTTGGAGATGCGAATTTTGCATCATTTTCAATAAAATTTTTGATGAATTAATGTCCTTTGTGCCTACAAAGATCAATGCAAGTGGTTTTAGGGGATTAATTTGTAGATTTGAGGATTTGAGGTGTTTTTGAAATGAAAATTTTCCCTAAGTAGTTCCAAACACATGAAATGTCAAATTTGAAAGTTGCAGAGGTAGTTTTAGAAGGTGAAAAAGTGAAATGATGAGAGGAAAGACATTTGCATGCCTTGATGATGAAAAACATGCCTCCAGGAAGTATAATTATCTGAATATTTGTAATGATTCAATCTTTTTAAAACACTTAGAAACTCTCGTTGCAAATTTGTTAAATGTCATTTTCAGTGAATCATGAGAAATTGTTGTAAGAAAATTGATCCCTAGGCATATGCTTTGCTTGGGAAAGAAGGATCCAATGTGGTAAGAGATATATAATGCATTTTTGAGAAATGCAAATAGTTTGGAAGTTGAAAATCATGAGAAAATTATGAGAGAAAGCTCATTTTATGAGAAACCCACTAAAGAACTAGGTTAATTTCTTCTATGTTGGATCTTCATGTATGTGAGTTGGTTACAAGTGTATAGCCATCACACAACTCTGAGACTGTTCATGAAACTTTCCCTTGTTGATGAATCCAACAAGATTTTTGAGTTAATATGTGTTTTTCTAGGTAATATGATGTATGTTACCATTTTAAATTCTTGCAAATAGTTTTCATTGTTCTTGTTGCAATCTTGCATTGAAAGTATTTAGAAATCACACAGAATATCATCCTTACTGATATTTTAGTGGCACTTACAGCTTTGTTTGTCAGAAGAGCTTTCATCTGGGATTGAAAATAAGTAGTTTAAAATCACTTCACCTTCGTTTGCTGATTGGGATTGCTTGTAAGCCTTTGGGGATACCTTAGGCGTGGTTTGATCAAGGATTTTTGTGTTTAATTGAGTTATTTACTTCAATATTTTTTGGTGAGTTCTCAAAGATTGTGTGAAGAGTGCAACCTAGGCTTCCATTTATTCATCTTCTGGTTGACGGAAGATCCTAATTATTTGAAGCATTTTATCTAATAGTTGTTCAAGTATTGTAGAGGTTGTCAAATATTTGATATATCCAAGTTTGTCTTGTCAATACCCCACCAAAAAAATCATCTGAATAACTAACCCTACCCATACTACCCTTGCATTGTATTGTGTGTTAACAAAAGAATCTAACGCATCTACAAAAATGCATAAAGCAAATCAGGATCATACCATGTCTCTAGTAGCCTCAGCCTTGTCTTGAAAGCATTTCCATCATTTAGTAGTGACAACTCTGTCCGAGTTTTAAATAATGGAAAATTGATCATGTTTTCCCAAGGCCATCTCCATACAATATGCACAGTATAAGGATATCTCCACCTCCTTCACAAAACAGAGGCTGCAATATAGGTTCTCTTACCTTGGTTGAAAGGCACAACCTAAAATAGTTAGGATTAGATCAAAATCCTTTCAAGGTGTTACCCACTTCTTCAAAGCTTGAGTGCTAACAAGTTAGATAAGTTGCTTCCCCGACTACAAAATGGCATATAAATCATTTATCTGCCTCTGAGTGTCTTGTAAAATCCATGATGTTGCTCAGACTGAAAAGGAAGAACAAATTTGGGTACCAACAACATACATATCATATTAGAAACATGTATAATAAGGAAATATAACAACTTAAACAATAAATAAGATCAATTTGAATTGTTATATCACCACACTAATATATATCAACCTAGATCAAGGTCAAACCACAATTATCCATTTTTTATGATAACAAGAAATTGTCAATCATTACATGAGTTTACTGAGCTATGCATACCCTTGTAATCATAGGTCCTCTATAATAGAGCCAACATAACTCCATAAGGATACATGGTCATTAATAAAAAGCCATTCATCAAGTATTTATAGGGGTGGGAATTTTCCTTCACCAACCATGCACTCTCTTAATAATATGCATGCCCAAAATAGTCATACATACTATACATGCATGCTTTCACAATAGATGTTATTAATAGACTATCATAATTATAAACTTCTTTAATCCTATTAACAGTAAAAATCCATGCATGTGATTTAACCTTTGATCTGCATGTTCTTTTCCCCAAAATAGAATCTACTTAACCATCAAGTCAACATGCTTTTATTCTTTTTAGTGATTGACACTACAAGTCTATTTTTAGTCTGTATTCTAAAAAATCAGCTAAACTCTTAATCAGCTAGATTCCTCACTCTTTCCACTTGTGTATGTGTAGTAATACACACCTACCTTGTCCCATCTCTATATGTTCCCCCCTACACATCTTGTCCAAACTCCTGTATGCATGTGTGTTCCTATGCGTTATGCCTTCATCCCTCTTAGTACTTAGCCAATTTAGTAACCAACCCAAAAATAGGTATGTTGTCCATCCTCATAAACACGTAGTAAGGAATGCATGACCCCAAAGGATTCCTTGAAGAATTAATGAATGAAATAATATGGCTTAATGCCAAAGAATCAAAGAATAAATTTTGTTTGAATAGAGCAAGTTAGGGAGAAACTAGAAATTACTTAACTAATATCTTTTTCAATTCCCTCCATCCCTCTAACTCCTTCATTTCCTTAACTGACAAAACATCAACTATATCAGGTACTTCTTTAAGAGTGAGCATATCAACCTTCCCCTTCAAATCAGTGACAATTTTTCCAACTATCTGGCTAAATTATCTAGTGACATCCATCCTACGCCTCATGGGGAAAATTTTATTTCAATTTATCCTTAAGCGTAATCTTTAGAGTGATATATAATCTTGATTCTGTTCCACTTCTGCAATAAATTTTCCCTCTCGACCATATTATTCTTCATTTTGGACTAGATTTCCTTCAATTCTACCTCATCATTTATAGCCTGCATACTTATTAATTGGTCAAAATATTAGCACTTCTCAAACAAAAATTCTACCTTTCACACAACTTTTGTAGCCTTTGTAGCAAGCACCTCGTACTGAGAAAGATGAGCCTTAACCTGCTCCATGTTTATTCCCTTCTACGAATGGCTAGCTCCTTTACAGTTTTTGGTCCCCTTATCCTATTTTTCTCATGAGAGATCATCCATGCGAAGTCTTCCAAGTAATGAATCCATGTCTAATACTCCTCTCCAACATTCAACACAAGGCTAGGGTACGCTACATTTACGATATCTATAATGCATTCCACCTTATAAGATGCACGCATTCTTTCCTTATCCTCTCTCAACTCCTGATTCAAATATGTAATAGTCTCATATTTCTCCTTGATCTCGTCACACAAATTTTTATCAGGAAATCCTTGTCAAAAATTATTGTCCCCACTTTTGATGATAATTTATTAAGAACATTACATGTATGCTCATCTGTAAGTAGTTTCGCATCAACTATGAGGAAATCCTCTCCTGGAGATGACTTGATCTTGGTCTCTGATAGTGCTTGTGAGATGATGTCAAAATATTTCTCCTCCATATGTGATTGATATTTCAAAAATATCATCTTTCTTATCTGGATGGGAGGGTTCACTGATTCTTTGTAAAAGAATGATCAACTAAAGAGATTTAAAGGGCCACAGTTACTCTGGTATCGTGCACATAGTAGCTTAGATGGATCATCATTACATTGCATGAGGGGACCTTGGGGAATGATCATGTGATTCCTCCCCTTTCCTCTATGACCCTTAGGTACCATCCTGTATAATGGAGTGGAGTGCACCAATTGCTTCACCTATACTTGTGCCTTCTCCAACTAGTGTATCCTTAACTTTTTCTTCCTCTTCAGGATTAATTTCTCACTCAACATTATGCTTAGACATCCCTCTCCTTTTCTTCATGTTCTCCACCCATGCCTTCAGTAAGGGGCTCTCCATGGCCTTCTTTATCCTTCTTCTCTAGCCCTTATACTTAATTTATTCAACTCTAGATCCTTTTCAATGTGTGCGTTGTGCTCTTCCGAATCCTCCATAGTGTGAATCAGTGGAGATATATGAGGCATTTCTTCGCTAGACATCTTTACTTCCTCATTCTCCTCGCTTAACACCACCTTGGGTTTCTTCTTTACCGGGGTCTTCTTCACATGGTGTCATTTTCTTAATACTTTACTTATTTAATATTTTTTTGGTCGCGCCTGATGTACTCCCACATCTCCATGATTCCATGCATGGTCCCTCATCTTCGCTATCCTATTCTTCTTCTTCCTCATGGGGAGGGGTCTCTTCATAGGTCCTTTTAGTCTCCTCACCATCTGTCTCCCCATAAGTGGCTTAGGGATCTATTTAAATCATGTCTCCACATACTTCCCTTCAACCAACCTTGGCTTTAAATAGATATAAAATTTATGGCCTCCACTTTCGTGGCCTCCATATTTCCAACTGCTAAAGTGATGGAGCTGATATTAATATCATCCCATATCATTATGTCAACAAACACACTTTTTCTAGGATAAACATACATTTTTCACTAAATTGTATGATGTTCATGAAAGGAACGATAACCAAATCGTACCAATCCAAGAACACAGATGCTAATCAAACACCATGATCAATAAGATGAAAGCAATTCACTAGAATAACTTTACATAAAATCTTTGCAAATAAATGAGCAAACAATATCATATATTATTATGGAACTCAATGCAATACATTGAGAATGAGCCTTGCTTAAATAGGAAAGGAATAACAATCTAAGAACCAGTCAAGGTCATAGATCAAGCCATAAATCATGGAAAGAACTAGTCATCAAAGAACTAGTCAAGAACCATAGATTTATGAGAGAACTAGACATTTAGGAATGAACTAGTCAATACCATAGATCAAGGAAAGAACTATACCTAACAACTAGATAATATCTCCTAATATCTAAATCAAGATAAAAGAAATATCCACACACATAAGTGGGTGAGGATAAATACAATAAAGGTAAATAAAGTACCTAGGTGAACATGAGCTAAGGTAAATACCTACTCTAACACCCCCCCTCAAGTGAATCTAGGGGCCAAAATAGAAGTGACATGTCCACAATATGAGTCCTGGACAACTAGGCCTGATGAGGTACTCATGTACAATAACTGGGAAAAAAGGGACACCGCAAGGTACCCAAAACTAGTAACAACAAAGTAAAGAGAGTAAAGACCCGCTCCAAGGCATCCCAAGAAGCTCGGCTCAAAAAACCCGTACAATGCTAAAGAATTTTGGTGTGCACTGTGTTCTGAATCCACTACTCGATCATAAAACTCAAAAACAATCTGACATTGGGCTTCACCAGAATAGCTCCATACAAGGAGACTGTCAACGGAGTGATGTCAAAAGTGTAAAAAAAACACCAAACATAATTCGATCAACTAATGCAAATAGGTGTGCCACAATTAAGAACAAAAACCAAAGCAACAAGGTAAGGGACACAAAATAAGGGACACAAAATCAGAGTGTCACGATCCAAGAAAAGCCAAGGTAACAAGGCAAGGACATGAAACCTAAAGAATCAGGATCAACACCACACCCTCCCATATTGTTGAATGGGTGGAGTGACGCTACAAATCTGTATGAGTTGTCAAAACAACTACTCAAACACTAAAAAACTAACATTGGAATGCACCAGAATAGATCCCCCATAAGAGATACTGTCAACATGCCAAAAGTGTCAAAAATACAGATACAAAATCTCTCAACAAATAAGAGAGATACACTACACCTGCTAAAGAAAAATGCTCATAACAAGAAGCATCACAATGCATAAGGTATAGAAAGTGGAGCAAGAGGCCAAATGGTGGAGGAGCCATGCCTGTAGAGTCCTCTCAATGAATGCCTATGTCGCCTCCACGAGTGATCAGATATCCACCCCAAATCAACACGGATGGATGAAGAAGATGCCTACATATGACTTGGTGAAAAATGCACAATGGGTGCATGCAAAAGAACATCAGAATGTGTGTCAGGTTGATCATGTCTGACAGTTGAAATCTTAGGTTTCTCAAGCCTGAGTGAAGGTGCAGAACTCATGTGTTGCTCATGATCCTCAGAAAGAGTCAAGCAAACAAAAAAAGGAGCTCTGTCAATGTGTGATCCCAATGAAGTATCTGCTCGAAAACCAATGTCATGACAAGAATTCCACTTAACATGTGGAATAGAGGAAATAATACCCTGTGAATGTCTGCCAATGACTCCGCTAATGAGACCCATAGAACGGAGCATGCAAGAACTGAATGTAGTGGTATGCTTCTTAAAAAAGCCATGCAACTAAGCAGAAGTAGGATACACAACATGTGGTACTATAATAGGCACAAATGTGGAAGAGCATGTAGTAACAAGCCGCATAGGCTTAGAAGCATCAAAAGCAGGTTCAGGTCTCAAATACTGGCAAATCAATGTCAGTGGGTACAAGAGTAACAACTGCAAGTGGACTAGGATTATGGATATGGTTGTCCATAATATGATGGTGATGTTGTAGGCTAGCAAGTTTGTTATCTCAGGGAGTGTATTATTGTATCCTTATCGTGAATGAGTGATTGTAGAAGAGAATTTTGCTCCTTGAGCGATCTATTTTCTTCCACAAAATTTACAATATCCTATTGAAGTCCACATACTTCAAAGAAAAGCATATCATTCTCAGAATCCATGATAGGTACAAACTATAACTCGCAAAAATTTAGGACGTTGGGCTTAGCCGAAATTGCATCCAAAATTGATTACAACACTCCTCCATATTTGGCACTATATAATTATAGTACATGGAACTCAATGCAATACATTGAGAATGGGCCTTGCTTAAATAGGCAAGGAGTAACAATCTACGAACCAGTCAAGGTCATAGATCAAGCCATATTTTTCATGGAAAGAAATAGTCATCAAAGAACTAGTCAAGTCCATAGATTTATGAGAGAACTAGAGATAATCCCAATGATCTAGTCAATACCATAGATCTAGGAAAGAACTAGTCAATACCATAGATCAAGGAAAGAACTATACCTAACAACTAGATAATATCTCCTAATATCTAAATAAGATAAAATAAATATCCACACACATAAGTGGGTGAGGATAAATACAATAAAGGTAAATAAAGTACCTAAGTGAACATGAGCTAAGGTAAATACCTACTTTAACACTCACCTGAAGCACGCAAAGGCACCAAGTCACTCTTTAGAGTTTCTTGTACATAATTTTAGTATGCTGATGTTTAAACATATTCATATTCATGACCAATCATAAACAATCCAATATTCATAGTTCAATTCAGATATTAGAGAACATATCAAATGGACTAAACAATAACTAAGAGAAGATTAACCACACAAGAACAAGATTCAATCATGTCTAATACCATTATCCAGCCAATATATTCCATTGCATTAAATACTGTAAAACACAGAAGCTTCTTACACTACATCAATATCTCTATGAGTCATGTGGGCATCAAAACCAATAACGCAACTCTACAATAATTCACCACTACCTAAACTATGAAAATCAATACATATATATAGGGGTGGGGACTTTCCCTTCACCACCCATGCAATTCTCAAATAGGTCACATGCTAATAATAGCCATGCGCCTTTATAATAGGATGCACAACATGCAAGTGCTCTAACAATATATTTCCTTTAGTTAACTCCAAATAGAAAATCCTATTATTAGCTTAAACTATGCATGGTGCTTATCTGTCGGTTGTTCCCAAAATACCATTGCGTGGAGCGCAAGTCTTCATCTCTATGTGTGCTCTGCACACTATCTCCAAAAATAGCCCTTATCCAAAAAATGGCTAAGTTCTAATCCAAAGTGTGCTGGTACGCATTTCCTTTTCTATCTTCCCACGCCTTCAAATGCGCCTTGTGCCCATGTGCACATATTTCGTGTGTCTTTTGCTTAGAGAAACATTATGTCTGCGCAACACTAGTCTTTGTACCGGTGGTCTACCCACTCCCTCTCCCACCTCCGCCATACCAAAATCTAGCACGAAACTCCTAGCCAATAAAATTTGATTGATCTCATGGACCCACCTATCGAATGCTAATCACACGCTAATGGCTTGCCAACTCAGCTCAATATGTTGTCTCATCACTTTCCAACCTTACACCTCTTCTTTGTCATTTTAAGTAAATGGAAAAGAGACAAATTAATCCGTAAAATAAGATTTTCCCTTTTTAGCCCCAAAGTGACATGACTAATTTCGGTCAAGTTGTTCCCTATCCAACTGATGTCAATTACTCCTCTGACTAACATAGGTCACGTGACAACCATTTGACCCACCCCATGCCCATTTTTCCTGAAATACTATTATTCACACAAATATTACCCTTACCAACACCAATTACACCTTCACCCGCAAGCCTACATTAATTGTACATTTCCTTAATTACGCATAAGGACATGTTATTTTCCTATACCTTGACCTTACCTATGCCCTGACCTGACCCGAATTTTGTGATGTTTGAATTTTTGTACTCGCTATACCTTACAATGTTGTTACCCATGTTGTTTAGCCTAATGACTTTACCTTGCCTAATGGCATGATGTTTATCCCAGCCATTCCTTTGGTGCCATGGAACAACACCTATTACCCATTCCTACACCTAACCTAATTATGCTTCCAGATCATATCCTATACCTTGGATACCTGAATCACTTTAACCTCATTTGGATAAACCTTTCGACCTTTGACAATGTAGAGTTTGCAAGCTCTTCCACTTGGTACCGTATCACAATCTATATGTGTGTGCGCGTTCGATTGCCATTACCCATTACCTGACATGACCATAACCTTCCCCACCAATCCTCCCTTTCATAAATAACCTATTTATCAAACCACTCACCGACTATGTGTCCTACCTCATCGGTTCTTTGTTTGAAGGGGATCACCTTCAACCCTACTTGGGGTAACCTAATCTCCGCTCATACTTGGGACACCGACTTCCTGTTTTTTATTAGGATCACTTACTAATACAAGCTACATGAAAAAAAAGGGGAAAATGTAGACACAAAATTTGGGTCATACTCCATTTTGTCCCTTTTAATTAATTAAGAACATCATGAAACCATTATTAATATATTCACCTTCACATTATTAATTAATTTAATTATTTTAATTTAATTAATTTCACCCTCACACGTCCACCTCACCAGGACACCTCACCCTGGACCCATTCTAGGGGAA
Organism: Taxus chinensis; assembly: GCA_019776745.2. Lineage (NCBI taxonomy): Eukaryota > Viridiplantae > Streptophyta > Pinopsida > Cupressales > Taxaceae > Taxus > Taxus chinensis. The sequence goes on from CM034152.1 coordinate 692,328,685, forward strand.
TTTAACTCACAATGACTAAGTCATCACCCTCAGCACTAATTCATCATTGAATTATAACTCCTAGTGCTAAGTCACTAACTTGACCTAACTAACTAAGACTTATTCCTAAACCTAACTGGACCGTTTCTGAGTTCTTCCTGCCTTCTCTCACATGAAATCTAATTTCCTAAGTGAAATCAACAATAAATCATGCCAAATCTGGGAAGATCTACCTATTTTTGGTAAACCTATACTTTCCCGCATTAACTGATGTCGGTCACCTAACTGCCATCGGTTCCTTTATATACAACTTTGTAACCTTTTACCTAGGTTGGTCATTTTCAGTTTAGATAGTTCTTTTACATTCAAGAATGAATCAAAATCCTCTCAACATAAAAAACACTAAATACTCAACCACAGGCCCAAGCAAGCATCTGGATCTCATCCTAAGGCATTAGAATATTCACGGGAACACTCTGGGGGGTATTACCGAGACACTGAACACAAAATCTCTTCACAAATAAAATATAGTCCTCCTTCACCTACTAGATCTGCAAATGTAAGTAAGTATACATGATTTTAAACATATTGTGCTTGCTTAAATTTTAGAACCATTATCTCTTTCATTATAGTTTACTTCTTCCTGTATTCCTTTATCTCCACCTTCTCACCCATCTATCAATCCAACCACTTACATACTTTTGGCTTTTCGTACCTTCTAAACCCTTATACATTCCTGAGTCTTCTTAGTAATATTTCAAACCCAACCACCCTCATTTCATTCTTTGTGCAATCATAGAGAAACTCAAAAAATACTTTTATTAAATTAATATCAAATTTCCCCTACCGACGTCGGTCACCTTAACCGTCGTTGATCGCACCTCTCTATCGACATTCAGTCATTAAGCCGATATCGGTCACTGTGTATTTTCTTTACCTCCACCAAATAACCCATAAATAAACCAAAATCCACCCAAAACTTACCAGATACCCCAATGACCTTACCTAATACCATTCAGACCTTCCCCAACTAGAAAAATACCTTTCCTAGTGCTAGATTAGCTTGTATTTCAATATTCTTCTTAATCTAGTGTGTTGATAACGTTTTGAGACACCTAAATCAAAGTGTTAGCAATAGGACCTTTACTTCTCATATTTACTTTCATTAATTTGATAAAAATAGTGGATTGATAGCCATCTAGGAAGTATCACACTTCCCGAAACTAGCAATCGCTAGGCTGTCCATTGTAATTTGCTATTTAATATCATTTGGTGGTCTTGTTTTTTTTCTTATACAGGTCATTCCTCCTAGCCAAAGGAAAGCTCTCCTACAATCAATCTACTTCAAATTCTACAATGAGTGTAACCTTCTACCTATAGTTCATAGAAATTTGTCCTACGCCTGTTACCTTCTTATCATTTTTATCACATTAGTTTGAGGTGAAATATTTTGGCACGCTCGGTGAGACCCTAGCATTTGGGTTATTTTGCATTGTTCATTCCTAGGTAATATTTTGTGTGTCTATTTTCCTTTTGAAAGAGTTCACATTGAACTTTCTTCCTTGGAACATTCTTCTTCTTCTACTTGTCTAAGTGAAATTCATATTTTGGGTTTAAAAAGAACACTTATTTTTATTATGTATTGCATTATTGAAAGACATACTCTCTATCTATTCATTATTTCTCTTATCGAATTTCACTTTCAATTTTGGCTTAAAAATCTCTACATTTCATCATTGTGTATCTTGCATTTAAATCACCTAAATTTATTTGTAACCTTTATGATGGAGGTCATGACCAACTGATGGTTGGTAGGAATTAAGCGTAACTCACTTCTTGTACACACATCCCAAACTGAATCACTTGAAAAAATTATACACTTCTTAAACATCTTCCTTCCCAATAATTACCATTATCGACTAATAATTGGATTAGCAGCAGATCCAGTTAGTGTTCTAGAAATTCATCATATCATAGTTGTACCACATGTACCAAAAGGTATATCGGGTCCCTTTATTTAAAACATACCTCAAACCAGCCATAGATTGCTTATAGGGTACCCTCATTGACCAAAAACTCTATTCTACTCATAGTCAGTTTTAAATAGTGTAAGCCACACAATATAAAATCTACAACATATGATTATGTGTTTTGTTAGCTTTTGACTGATTATGTTTTGAGGTGTGAGACTGTATCATCTTTTTTTTCTTATCCTTCACACCCCACCATCACAAATGGTGTATTTCAGTTATTTCTAGGTGTGTTAGGACTCATCATTGTCATACTCAATTACAGGGCTGGTATTTTCATTTGACTTAATTACCAAAAATTCAAATTTTCATCTCCTCTCAGATTTCATAGTAACTAGTATCAATCTAATGACCAAAATCATTTCCTCTTCAAATCAACATCGGTTTACTAATCAGCATTGGTTCCTTATTGTTTTGGTTATCTCTCCCAAAACAATTTTCAATTCACAAACAAACATTTTGTGTGACTTATTCTATCACTTCATCATATTGCTGAGTCTCTAGTATGATTGTTAAATTCTAGGTTCACTTGATTTTCACCTTTCATTTCTATATTTTCAAATCTACCATTTATTCATAGTAGTCAACATCAGTCCAGTGACCGACATCAGTTACCCCTCTCTACCAACATCGGTTAGACAATTGGTGTCGTTCTCTGTGTTTTAATTTTTCTATCAAAACAGTGACCAAATTCCACTTTTTAGATTTCAGTTGTTATCCTTTTCTATGTTTTTTTACCATCTATAGCACTTTGATTACTTATTATACTACCATTCATGAGGTTTTGACTCACAGACAATACAATACTCTAGTTTTTTACGCTAGATACCAACCACTACCACTTAGTCCTTAAACACCTTCTATTTATTCACCCATGGACCCTACCTCACCTATTGCTATACATGCAGGTCATGAGGAGTTTACAAAAATCCTTGATAATAATCTTGCATCCTTACAACATTATTTGGCTTATTCATCTACCCACCACTCGTTAGGATAGCTTATTTACGGTATGCATGTATCCATCCCTCCCACTTTGGCCCCCACTTCATTATCAGCCACCATAGTGTAGCGGTACCTACTTCCACCTTACCACCTATCATTTCTCATATCACTCCCAAATATTCTATATTTTATGCACCTACAACACCTATCATATCTTCGACATCCACCTCACCATCATCTACAGTCCCTAGTGTAGGGATTTCCACCTCATAAGTTCATATTACCTCACAACCTCTAGCTACGTCAACCCCCTTTCAGAGTTTGGTCATGTTTATACCTGCTACTCTTCCACCTATTGCTATGATGGTTTCTACACACATTCCTCCCACCTATACCTTTTCTCAACCACCACCCATCACTTACACTTCCAACTCAGGGTATATACCATCATCATCTTCTATAACTTATATTCCCCTTTCTCAATTTTCTTACTCGACACCTACATATACAAGTTTCCCTTCTATGTCCTACTCATCGTATCCACCTCCTTATATCGCTAGAGGTACACATCAATCCAATCATACTAACTATTTAATAAAGATGATGGATAAGATGCAGACCCTAGAAGCATCTATTTTGGGATCCTGTAATTCTATGACTTATGATGAGATTTGTAATGATCCTATTCACCCTTTCACTCCAATTCATCCAAACCCCACACATTGGGAAATGCAAAAATTTAATTGATTTAATAGCAAGGAAGATCTGAAATATCATTTTTGATATTTTAAACATGTATGTTATTTGATTTCCCATGATAACACCTTGCTTCTTGTAACTTTCCTAATGTTCTTGATAGGACCGACCTTAGACTAGTATAGTGCTTTACCTAGGCACTCTATCTTCTCATTTAGTCAATTTTCCCAGACATTTATTGATCATTTCTCCATTAACATTTTCAAGAAGGTTACCATGACCAACTTATATTCATTACGCTAATATGAGGATGAGTCTATCACAAATTTTTTCATGCATTGGTAGAACCTTATTAATCAACTCACTTTGCAATTGCATCAAACTGAACTAATAGATTTGTTTATTAGAGATTTTTCTAGACATATCTCTCCAACTCTCCAATTTCAAACCTTCTGAATATTCTATGAGGCATTCACTATGGCCTAGAAACTTGAAATCTGTGTTATCGAAGAGAAGAAGATACAATTGCGTAACAAAAATGCTTCTTTTAAATCCAATGACACCTCTTGTTCTTCCAAACCACAAAATAACTATTCTAAAGTGAAAGGATCTGCCAATGCAATGGTTTTAAAATGTGGCCCTTCTCATCCATCTAACCAATAAAACCTTTGTCTAATCTTTCTCCTATTAAGACTTTCTAGTTCAAGCAGGAACAACAAAAATATACTCCCATTGGAGAACCTTACTCTTCAGTTTTGGAAAAGCTTCTAATAGCTAGAGTAATCAATCTTCCATCTATAAAAATACACATTGGTTTTGACTATTCTTTTCATGTGACTACATTTTACAAGGAGAACTATTATTATAATTATCACTGTGTTAGAGGTCATAGTGACGATAATTTTATAAATTTCAAAAACATCGTCCAAGAAATTTTAGATAATGGATATCTCATATTAGATAACCATAATGCACCGGCTAACCAAAACCTCCATATCTTCAAGAATCCATTTCCAAATCACACCACATCATCCAACCAAGCCGACAAAACCTCAACTAATGATACTAATGTTTGAGAGGTTCATGTCATTTTTGATATCATATCATCTCCTTCTGCTCAATTTTCTCCCATCCCATCTATTAAGGAAATTCTTACACAATCTCCTCCACCCATGGAGGAACCTATTTCATCTACTCCTCTACCCATTGAGGATTCCACATACTCTTTGGATACATCTACCCCACTCATCTCACCACCTATCAAGAAACATGCATTACCCATTCTTCTACCTATGGAAGAGTCCAACTTACTATCTTCTTCACTAAAGGAATAGTCTATAAAATCAAGCTTTCCTCCTCCTCTACCCACAGAGGAACCGCTAGTGGTATCTCTTCCTTTTGGTGACAATTCCCCACTAGCTTTTAAAGATCATGTCAATTTTATATCATCTCTCCTACTCACAGAGTCTAAAGCTAGCCGTTTCCTTGTTTCACAGACATTCTTTAAAGGGATTACTATAGACACTCAATGTGGGTCACAATCCCTTTTCACCCCACATGTATATTAATTCAATTACCTATAATTAAATTAATTCCCATTCTCACAATATTCATTAATTTACTTACCTTAATTAAATTAATTTCCACCTCACCTAGATACCTGACCTCACCACATCACCAAGACACCTCATCATAGACCTATTCTTTATATGTTTCCATTTAACTAGGACTCAATCTCTAATTACCATAACTAACTGAAACTTAGTCTAACCCTAACACTAGATGCTTATTCTTTCTTTAACTGTATGCCCACTTACTTACACAAAAAATACCATTTTAGACCTGAACCAACAGGTAGAACTGGTCAAAAGATAGCCAATATCTACTATTTTGGAAACATAGGATTTCCTATTGTAACCGACGCCAGTCAACCCTACACTGATGTTTGTTAACCTAAACCATCATTGGTTACCATATATTCATTTTCGTAACCTTTTTCAAGAGGTTGGAAGAATCATTAAAGGTTGGAGAGAGAGATATCTACTTATAAGTACAAAATAGAGCCATATCGCACATCCAAACACACCCTAACCGACACAAAGATTGTTTAGAAGGCATTAGAATTCACAATATCATTCTGGGAGGCACTATAATGACACTAACCACTAGTTTCACATATCAACCATCACCCTCATCCAGCCACCAGGTTTGCAAATACAAGTAAGTGCATTTGGATCTGCATCTTTCCATACTTATTTAGATCAATTTCTTCATCTCTTTTTGAGAGTCATAGCCTCCTTTGTATCTCATCATTTCCCACCATCCTGTCAATCCATCCACCTAACCACCAATAACCTTCCAAGTCTCCATACCTAAATCTAGATGTCACTAAGCCTTCTTATCTTCTTTGTCAACCTAACCATCATTCTCCCATTCTCTATGCAATAATAGAGAATCACCAAAAAAAAAAGTTTATTAAGTTTCGATCAGTCTGCCTCTACGAATACTGGTTAACCTAAACCATCGTTAGTTTCCATCTCAACCGACATCAGTCATATCAGACTAATGTCGGTCTCTATATTTGGTAATTTTTCCTGTAACAACAACCTAATAACCTTCACCTTAATATCCCAAAAAATCCAAAACCTAACCCTGACCTTTTCTAGTCACCTTGGCTACATGTCCAACCTCCAAATCTGATCATAACCTTACCTATTATATTAGATTTACTTATTGTATTTGAATGAGATACCTAAATCATATCAACTATAGCAGGATGTTATTTTCTTACATTATTTCTTACATTAAATTGTATTAAATAGTGGATTGACATCCATCTATGAAGTGTCACACTTCCCAGATCTAGCATATGCTAGGTAGCCCACTGACATATATTGTTTAATATTCCTCTTGTGGTCTTGTTTCGCATTCACAGGTAGTTCCTCCTAGTAGAAAGTAAGTTCTCACAATCAGCACTGGATCAGAAAATCAGAACATGTGCACTCTACCTTCCACCTTCATTCATAGGTTTTCTTTCTCACCCTTACCTTATCTATTTTTCTCATGCGTACGCAACTTATTGGAAAAACATTTTAGCATGCCTAGTAGGACCCTCGTTTGTGGGTTTCTTTTTATTCATATATGTTGCATCTTGTGTGTTTTCTTTCTAAATTTTTATTCACTAAATCTTCTTCTCTTGTAATCTGATCCTTCTTTCTAATTTCTCTAAATGAAACATTTATTTTGGTGCATTTAAAAAGAATAGTTCTTCTTTCTTTTTTCATTAGTGAAAATCATCATCTCTCCTATTCATCATTTTCTACATCAAATATAACTATCTATTTGGGTTATTAAATTTTTTGCATTTCATCCTTGTATAATGCATTATTATCTCACATTTAAAATTGAGGGAAACTTGTATGATGGAATTCATGCCCAGCTAATGGCTGACACAATTGAATCGTAGAAAGCACTTTCTCTTTTCTCTCTTTTTGCCAAACTGCACAAATTTGAATTCACACATCTTCTTAAACAACACCCTACTTGGAAGAAGTTGTCAAGGATCACACAATCAAAGGATTAATAGTGGGTGCCGAGCTGGTTTTTCTTTCCAGTCATTATCTCAAAGAAAGGACCGCCCCCACCAAAACATAACCTGAAACCTCTCCTTTAGATTTCCTCTTCATAAGATGGCTTCCCAACCAAAAACCTCTATTCTAAATTCACAAGTCAGTATCAAATAGCGTAAGCTAATGTAACATAAAATTCACTCATACGATAATGTTTTTTTCTCATCTTTCTTCTTGAATTACGTTTTGAGTTGTGAGGATTACATTTCTTCATTTTCTTCTTCCTTTCAAACTTTTTATCATAGTTGGAGTATTTCGACTATTTTTGAGTGTGTCAGGGCCTCATATTATCATCCTTAGATCTTCTGGGTTGATTCTTTATCTAATTTAATTCACAAAATCCATTTTTCTTCACTTCTTTAGATTTCACAGTAACCAGTGTCAGTTCAGCAACTGTCATTGGTTCCCATCTGAAGATCATTAGTTTACTGGACCAGTGTCGGTTACAAGCTCTTTTGCTTATTTTACCCAAAACAACTTTGATCACCTTCTCTTTTCTATTTGAAGTCATCTGGACACTATCATATTCCTGAAATTCTAATATCACTATCAATTCTAGTCTCCCCATTTCATTTTCATCAATTCTACTTCATTTCCTCAAACTGGTGTTTTCCCACATTAACCGGTATCAGTTACTGTAACCGTCATCGGTCCCCTTTAACCATCATCGGTCACCTTAACCGGTGTTGGTTTCCCTATTTTTATTTTTAATTGAAACATTAACCAAGTCCACCTACAAGTATCTAGTCTTGTCCATTTCTATTATTCTTTGTGTCATTTAAAGAGTACACTTAACATGATACACACTAATTCACATGGTGTTGAATCACAACCAAGCCAATGCCCTCATATTTCATGCTAGTCTTCAGCCACTCCCACCTAGCCCATCACCTCCTTCCATTCAGTCACCTATGGATCTAACTCATCATATCACCATTTCTATTGGTGACGAGGAGTTTGCAAGACTCCTTGACTAGTATCCCATGGCCTTACAATACTATCTTTCCCACTCATTTACCCAAGACTCCTCAGGAAAACTATTATATGTCATGCCCGTATCTATTCCTCCTTCCCTCACCCCCACTTCTATGTCAGCTACCACTAGCTCAACATTTCCTTCATCCACCCTACCCTCTGTGTTATATCAACTAGGCCCCACATCCGCTATAACTACTACACCAATGATGTCTATTACACCCATTGTGTTGACCATCCCTTCACCAACTGCCTTGAGCATGGCCCCGTCTTCCCCCTTTTCCTCATATATACCAGTTACATCACAACCACCCTTGGTGTTGGAAACCCATGCCCCATTTCAAAACCTAGTCCTTTCTATCCCCCAATTACCATGAGAGTCATTATGACTACCACAAATTTTTTCATGTATAACCAGGAACCTTGAATCTCGTCTATCGCTTATTCAGGGTATCTTCCACCTGTGTCTATCCTCCCTTCATATTTTTCATATTTGGAACCCCCGTGTACTGGGATGCCATCCACATGATACACCCATCATCAACCTCCCTTTAATACAAGAGGTAATTTTTCCTCACAACCCACCAATGACCTCATTAGGATGATGATGGAAAAGATGCAGACATCTAAAGCATCAATTTATAGCTCTCGTAACTCCTTAACCTCTGATGAAATTTGTAATCAGATCATTCATCCATCTATTCCTATTTGGCCATACCCTGTGTATTGGGAAATGCCCAAGTTCAACTGTTTCAATAGTAAAGAAGACCCACAACAACACTTTTAGTCATTCAAACATGGGTGTTATCTAATTTCCCATGATTATGCTTTACTTCTATAAACATTCTACATTTCCCTAACAAGACATGCCTTAGATTGGTACAATAGTTTACCTAGAAATTCCATCTACTCATTTAACCAAGCGGCTCAAGCATTCCTAGACCACTTCTCAATCAATGTAGTCAAAAACTTTACCATGACTGACCTATATTCGACATGATAGTATGATGATGAATCTATCATAGATTTCATTGCTTGTTGGAAAATTATTATCAACTAATTAACATTCCAGTTCCCTCAAGCTGAACTTATAGAGTTGTTCACTAGAGATTTTTCTAGACACATCTCACCGAATCTATAGGTATAAACATTTCATACCTTTGATGAAGCATTCACCATGGCATGAAAGCTATAAATTCATGCCATTAAAGAAAACAAAATCCAATTTCTAAACAAGAATGCCCCATTCAAGTAAAGTGATTCTTCTTCGTCTTTAAAACCCTAAAACAATTATTCAAAAGCCAAATGATCTACCAATGTGGTAGTTCTCAAATCTGGTCCATCTCATCCATCTAATCAAGCCAAAACTTCCTCCAATATTTCCCATGTTAATACTTTTCAGTTCCAGTGGGAACAACAAAAGTACACTCCAATTGAAGAACCCTATTCTTCACTCTTGGAAAATCTTCTTAAAGATGGAGCCATTGCACTTCCTCCTATTAAACCTCATACTAGTTTTGATCATGCTCGTCTTATGCCTACATGGTATAAGGAACATGACTTTTGTAATTATCACTGTGTCAAAGGCCATAGTGATGGTAATTACATAACTTTTAAGAAAATTTTCCAGGAGATGTTGGATAATGGAGATCTCATCGTGGACAACCAAAATGCATCAACAAATAAAAACTTGCACATCTTCAAGAAGTCATTCCCTAACCATACACCATCATCTAATCAAAATAGTGAACCTTCAACCAACAACAGGAATGTCCATGAAGTCCACATTTTTTTGATATCGTATCGGTCATTCCACAATTTCCACCTATTTTTTCTACCAAGGAAATTTTGGCACAAGCTCCTCTACCCATGAAGTAGCATACCTCTTCCACTCCTTCACCCTCAGAGTAGTCCCCTTCATCTCCACCCACACTCACGGAGGATTCCATGATTTTTACTGATGTTATTTCACTATCTACCCCACAACCTACCAGATAATCAACATTATTAACTCTCCTACCCATAGGAAAATCGTCATCACCTTCTCCTCCACCAAAAGAGAAGTCTACCTCACCCCACATACCATCTCTCCTACCCATGGGAGACTCTTTAGACATGCCACTACCTGTTGGAGACAATTATTCATCAGCAGTCCAGGCTCCCGTTAACTTGACATCGGCTCTTTTACCCACAAAGTCTGAGGCTAACCAATTCCCTAACTCACAGAAATATTTTATAGGGATTTCCACCAAACCAACTACATCTCCTCTTACAATAGTCCCATTTTATTGACTAGCCATTCACTTGGATTATGTGGATAATTCCATACTTTAGGAACGTCTTCGGCTCGTATTTTCGAACCAAATACAAATGTTTCCTATAGATACCTCTATAATATATTCAAAGGTATTTCCAGCAACTAGATCGAACCTAACCATGCTTGTCAAAATGGCCTCTTTTTCATCACCTTTACCTACATATTAACATTTACCTATGACTAAAACCATTCGTATGCCTAAGAACCAACCCACACCTACATCTTGGTCCATATATAGACCCATCACTACCTTAGGTTTCATGTCAATGTCAAGCCTTACCCATCCACCCATCAAATTATATTTAGCAACGTCTTCACAAACCCACACCAAAAGTTTTCCTCCAAATAAAATGAAGACCCAACCTTCTAGGCCACATACACCAGTCTCACCTACTACAGCTTTGTCACCTTCTCTCCTTTATCCATCCTAGGACCTCACCCATCAACCTTGGCCAAACAAATTCCTACCTAAGGAAAATCAAAAGCTAAGCCACCTACTACTTCATCACAATCCTTCGTTACATATAATTTACCTACACAACAAACACCCTCTCCCTCATTCGTAAATTTATTACCACCTATAACCAAATATTATCCTATACGACTTCAACCCATACCATCTACCCGACCTCTACCAACAAATTTTACCGCAACTCTATTGTCTCCATGGGTAACCTTTCATCTTCCACCATCTACTTTCCCTTCTGCATCACATACTCCCATGTCACCTTTACCTAATAAGGTGCATTCCAAGGACAATAATCCACTACCCTCCAAAAAGGTAGTTAAACCAATAACACTTTCCATTACTAGCTCTTCTACCACACCTTTACCCAAGCAGATGTCATCAAAACTAAAGATAGTACCACCTACCAAACTAGTGGTCTAGCCCATTCATCCTCCTCTAACTCTTCTTCCCTCACAATCATTTGCACCTTTACCCAGACCCACACTCACTTTCCATTGTGATCTATTGGCAAGGTCCTATGCCAAAATTCTAGCCAGACTTTTAGAGACTTTCGTCATCACATTACCACCGCTTCGACCTTACGACCCCCTCAAACCCAAACCAAAAGGGTTTGATGAAACTAAAATTTGTGCCTACCATCATGTGTCAAGACATGATGTAGAAGGTTGTAAGGCTCTCAAAACTGTTCTCCTATAATCATGTCCTCCTGAAGCAAATTTTGATGATGATGATCTTATTGATGAGGACCATGTTCCACCTTCACCTATCACCACACATCATCATCCCTTGATTATTCAATGACCTGCATCTCACCCCAACAACCATTTTATCCACCTTCAAATTTTGATATCAACATGGTTCATATCAGAGAGTTGGAAAAACCACCAAACAAATGCCAGTGTGCTCTACTCATTTCACAATGTTCTTACACCGCATTAGGTTTTTTCCCATCATGTCATTATAATACTCATGACATACCTTCTCCATCTACCTCCTTCCCTCAAATTAACATGGTCCAAGTTTCCACCCATGCCAAAAAGGAAAAAGGAAAATAAAAAGCAACTATCCCATCAACAAATCATGTGCCCAATATACCATCTACACCCACACCCAAAAATACCATTCAAGGAGCCACATACCCTATTTCTGGCACAGCCACCCATTGTAAAATGATAAAATAACTACATCAATCCCCTCTAAAATGTCTTTATACGATCTCATCCAAATCTCTGAAACTCATTGATAACCCCTTAGGGAGGTTTTGTAATCCATCAAATTTTTACCTAAAGGACCCCACACAAGTAGCCTCCATTATCACCCCTCATCTCATGGCCTCACTTACCAAATCATATCCTTATTCTACCCCCACGTCCACTCATCAAGTAGCTACCATCAATTTCTCTGGAGAGAATATTGTACCTCTCCAATCAAATAACCCTAATCTCACCCTTTTTTTGTTCGTCTATATTGATAACATATGTGTATGACACGTTATGATTGATGATGGTGCTAACATAAACATCATCTCCTCCCATGTGTACAATAAAATGTGCATCCCTTAAAATTACATGCATAATACCTCAGTTATGTTGCATTCCTTCAATGACCCCATCACCTCCACCCTTGGCACCATTATTCTTCATGTTCGATTAGGCCCTTGAACTGTCCTAGAATTTTTCTACATCTTAGAGGGGGAGTTCTAGTATAACCTATTGCTTGGCTAACTTTGGATTCATGTCATGGGTTTTGTTCCTTCAAATTTACACTGTTGTGTAAAATTTGAACATTAAGGGCATAAATATACTATCCCAGCTAACCCATCACCATTCAAAACATGTTACATGTTGTACCGACCTAATGATGTCCTTATACCAGTTAAGGCATCTACCACTACCCCACTTCTCCTTCACCCACAAACCCATCAACCAATGTTACTGCCACCTCTCCCACACCTAACTCTTCTATTCCTACTATTTTTTAGCCTTTGTAGCTAGCCATCTACTTCCCAACAAACTGATACCCCTCTTGCACAATTTCCTAGTAATTCATCTATCCCCGCTACCCACATATCTACTACCAATCCCTTAGAATGTTTTTTTTCAATTCCTCACTCTGGGGGAGCATCACCTCTACAATATCAGCACATTCCTCACTCCACAAGAGTATGGAAACTTGTGCCAACATCCCCATTATGACTATTACATAGGAGAGGTCTTCCCTTATGGTCCTCCCCACCTTCACACCAACTTAACATATTGGGGACTTGATATTGCCATCTATTCACTAGAACCTCCATCCCAAACATGACCCTTTTCATATAACCTACAACCTCTCACTAACCACCACTTCACTCACACTTTCCTTCACCATTGCATATGGAAAGGATTTAGTTTCGGTTTTTATGAACAAGGTCATCATATTGTTATCCCATGTACCATCCATAAACACAAAGATTGCAATGATATCTAATTTTTTGCACCATCTTCCAAGAATTCCCACATTAACCTCATTAAGGACAAAAAACCTTCTCCACCCCATTCACCATCTTCACCTACAGAGTCCATAGATCCCAAATCTATTCCTCTTAACTTTTTTTTGTGAACACAATTTCCCTGGGACCTTTGACTTATCAAAATGATGGTAAGGGTCCCTCTTCTCTTCCCTTCACGTATCCTAACATGATCAATGACAATACACCTTCTATTAACGGCATTCAATGTCAGGATGATGAATCTATTCTCACCTACCTTAGTGTGGAAGATTCTTATATTCACAGGTCATTTCCTTCTTAGACACAAACCATGTTGAATGAATTGATTATCGAAATCAACATTAACACTTAGGATGACCTACACATCTTAAAGATACACCAATCTTTAGATGTTGCTAAATAGGAAGCTTTTACTTCTTTCCTCTATGATCATATCAAAACTTTGCTTGGTCCTATGTTGATATGCCTAGGAATCCTTAGGTTAATGGGACGTGCGCCCTAAGGAGACCTCCATATTTTAAAGAATCTAGTTCTTCTCTGTGGTGTGAGATGAGGGTTATAAAAAGTGAAACAAAATATGAATTCTAATGGGGTGATGCACCGAACAAGACTTCTAAGAAATCAACTAAGAACAGAACCGTCTAAAAAAGGGAAACACTGAATGACTGAAAAGGGTTGATGAAATTGCACCACAAGCCAGAGAAGATCACACAGAATGCTACCTCAAACTACTCAAGCACAACTTCAAAGATAGTAATAACATCAAGATATACATAGTTTCTACATGAAAATAAAGGTGATAAAGATAATAAATATATGCAAATGATGAATAGAATGCACCACATGGCATATATATTACTACAATAATTGTGCACAGTATTACATTAGAAAAGAGGAAAGATTATTGTTACAAAACCTAGGAAGAAGGCTAGAGCTCTATGCCCGTACCTTTTATAGAAGAGGGACTTGAGACAAAGAAGAAAACTGACTGAATCTCCAATGCCTTCTCTTTATCTTGATTACAATATATATAGGAGGAAGAGGAGAATATAAGAAGCCATTACTTACTCTTTTCTAATAACTCTTAATTATGATAAATGAAATAAAGGGACATGAACATATTTTTCGATATCTTTCTCACAATTTCCCAATATCTACCTTTTTTAACGAGTGAGAACAATGCCTTTTAAATGTACCTTTAACTATCCTATCAACCAAATCTCTTGAGATGGACTTTCCTTTTGAAGAAAATCCATTCGGCTCTTTATTATATAACTAGATATTTTGATCCATTGTGCATTGGTTTCTGGCCTTATGACTCAAGCAACACGTATTTTATCGTTATACTGAAATGACCCTTTGAATGCAAATGAATAACTTGAGTATTCGCATGTTGGCACTCTTCACACATGACTACACATTAACTTCACTACTGAAGTGATAAGTTAAATGACCCCTTTACCTCTGATCCTTTGAAAAGGTCCTGAGTATTTAAATCTTATAGATAAGTCTCATAATAACTTATACTTGATACATGGCTTTTCACCTTTGTGACCTGCTTCAAACCTAGAGTTCATTGGTTGCAAGATCCAAATGGGAGGCCCGTTCATCCTTAATATTTATACATTTCTTTAAGGATTTGGGAATGATTTGTTTCATTACTTGGCATCACCCCACGATCCTATCATTTCGTTACTTTTTGCAAATAAATAACCCACCGTATATAATATTGAAATCCCTTTTTGGGTAGGGCCTGTGTAATTAGCTCCATGTGGAAAGTCCATGGGACTCTGAGAATTTTCTCCCTCCTTTGACTCTTGAATTTGCACCAATTGGACACTTGGCATTGCCCACGAGCCTTCCACTTTCTTTATGATTTAGCTAAGTCTTTTCCATTTGGAAAAGATTCGACTCTGGATGGGCCTTAAAAATGTAGGAATCCTCCTGGCTGTAGAATTTAGATAATGGTTCCACAATATCCTAACCATTCTTGACACTAAACCCGTAAAATAGAAGCTGTGGAAAATGCATCCTCGCATTGCCCTTCTTTTCAAAGAGGAACTTCAATGCCTTCTCTCAGTTTCCTTTATCCTACCCATTGATTATCCCCAATGGATCTCTAACATTGTTCCTTATCACAAAAGTGATAGGGGAACTTTGCATTTTCACCGATTTCCATGACCTCAAATTAGCTTTTCCCCAAAGATGAATTTCCTCTGCCAGGTATTGACTAGCTAGTTGATCTCACCACTGGTCACGAGATGTTATCGCTCATGGATGGTTTCTTAGGCTATAATCAAAATATTACTCACTCTAGAAGACCAACACAAAAACACATTCATCACTCTCTGGGGGACCTTCTACTATCGAGTCATGCCTTTTGACCTTAAAAACACTAGTGCTACATATAAGCAGACTATGACTTATATCTTGCATGACATAATGTATTGCATATTAGAAGATTATGTAGATTACCTTCTTGCCAAATCCAAACATTGGGCTAACACCTTATAGTCCTTTAGGTCATGTTTGACCACCTCATCAAGTATCATGTTCACCTTCAACCTAAGAAGTGTGTCTTCACAGTTCTTTCCGGAAATCTCCTTGGTTTCATCATTTCTTTGTGTGGCATCAAAGGTTATCCTGCTAAAGTAAAAGTAATTCTTGAAATTCCTCCGCCTACTAATATCCTCCAACTTCTAAGTTTGAAAGGTAAGTTACAATCTATTCATCACTTTATTTTAACAACTCTTTGACTGATTCCAACCATTTCATCATCTCCTTAAAATGGGATTATAAATGCCACAAAGCCTTTGACACCTTAAAACAATACCTTCTCTAACCACCTGTGCTCATTCCTCCTAAGGATGGCCAACCATTTTACCTTTACATTTATGCTACTGACCATTCCTTGGGGGCCATGCTCACTCATTATGACGAGAAACATAGAGAGAAATTGGTTTACTACATTAGTCATACCCTTTTGGACTATGAAACTAGATACACCCATGATGAAAAATTTTACTTAGCCTTAGTTTTTGTCGCCACTAAAATGTGTCATTACCTACTCAACAAAAAAATCTTTGTCTTCATTAACAATAACCCCTTACATTATATGTATTCCAAACCCTACCAGCATCAACGTGCTACATATTGGCTCATGCTTCTTACAGACCTTCAAATTCATCCATGAAAAATCTATCAAGGGTCAAACCATCATTGACCAATTAGAAAACACGCCCCTTTATGGAAATCCACCCTCTAACTTCAATTTTTCATATGAATCAATTACTACCTTCTTTTGGATGATAACATTTATCAAATGAAATTATCCTTAGATGGTTCCAAATGTCAGCATGGAGGTGGTGCAAGAATTATCGTCATTCCTCTTGATGGTGAATCTAAACCTTTATCTTTCAAATTAGATTTTGATTGTACTAACAACATTGCCAAATATGAAGCACTCATATTAGGCCTTCAAACTACCATTTCCCTAGATGTAAAATCAATTAATATATTTGGGGTACTTGTTTTCATGCAAATGTGCAACAGGGAAATTGACAATTTCCAAGCACGACAATGATACCCCAGTGTTAATTTTTTCAAGTCCCATCATTCCAAGACACCCCGGGTCTATCCAATTAGTCTAAATGACCTCCTGAATAATGTAATCTCATTCCCCTAGGTGATTTAGGTAATTCTATTCATAACCCTTATGTGATTTTAGGGAGTTCTGAAAAGATAGTATCTTCTGGAAGTATTGGGAAGGGCTATCGCTAGCCTTCCCAGGAATGTATCAACCCCTGGAGTGAAACAAAATGAAAAAATTCAACATGGAGGTGAATGGAAAACCTTGGAACATCATGGAAATGATTTTGGAAGGTCTGGGGAAGTTCTGCAAGACTTGGAGCAGTCTAAGTAAAAAATAGGGTTCACAAGCCTAGGCGGTACACAGGCCTAAAACAATTGTTGGGCTTTAGAAGAAGATTTCGGGAGCTCCAGATGGAGTTAGAAGAATATATATATATATATATATATCCATAAATAGGATTCTAAGACATAAATGATGGTGAAATAAAAATTTTCACAACACTTTGGTGCATCAGGTCTGCAGGCAGTTTTTCTCAAGCATAGGTGGAGTGAAAAATAAAAAATATGATTTTTCATTGAAAAAATGGAATTATTAAGACATGAGACCCCCACCATTGGATTCATAAGCCATTTCCAATTAGTATCATATAAAAAATTTCTAACAATTTCCATCGGGAGCTCAAGTTATCACTGTCACAAGTTTATGACTTGGCCAAATTTTTGGGGGACACGTGTTAGCACCAGGACCCTGGTAGGATTTTGTGTCCCTCACGTCCCCAAGGTCAGGGACATCAAGGATGGAAAATTTTTCCCAAACCCCTTGAATCCCTATCAGCCCTCACATGACCTCTTGGACCCTCATGTTATCTCTAGACTAGATAGTTCAGCCCTCAGATGCTTATTTGGAGCATGCATTCCTTGCCGTTAGATCGGGTGCCACGTGTCAGCTCCAGGACCACCGTGGAATTTTATTTCCCTTACACACCTGAGGTGGGGGACATCATACCTTTAAAAATTCTCCCAACCCCTATGGGGAGTCATTTGGACACCGACGTGACCAAGTTTCAGCCCCCAGGTCCAATTTTGGAGCATCCATTCCCTTTTGTTGGATTGGATGCCATGTGTCACCTCCATGACCACAATGGAAACTAATGTTCCTTATGTACCTAAGGTGGGGGATATCAGACATGGAAAAATGTGCCCAACACCTATGGGGATTGTCATCACCGAATCATAGCACCCCTATGTTTATACAAGTGTGTATACTTGAACTCACGGTGTGATTGGATAACATGGGTACTATCTCAAAGTTGTGGGACTTGCTACTTGAGATAGACCTCCAGAGAAAGTTGGTTCTTGCTCCTAAACTACCTGCCACATTCTACTCTAATGCAAGGGAAAATAACTATTCTAATTTAAATTTTCAAGGGACCAGGGAGAGAAAATGCATAAAATGAAATCCTACAATAAAGCAGTGATAAACCAGAAAAGGAGGGTGTGAGATTAGTCTTCAAATGCGTGAGATACAGAAGCAAAGTGCACGCTAGAAGGGGCGATGACAGTTCTCCATAATCTAGCAAAATGAATTTACAACAATATCTCAAACATACACAATGGTAATGGATTCTTACAAGATCATAATAATAGACACAATATTCTTGTAATCAAGGTTGAAGGGGGCAAGGAGAATGCAAGAAAACACAGCAGGGGAAGATGCATCCACAAACTTATATTTTATTGCTTCCTGATATGCACAGTTCAATCAGTTACAAGAAAAGGGCCTGGATCACCATGCAAGGAGTCCACAATAAGGGCCTGTAACACATCAGCTTCACAAAGTAATTTTGGTATATCTTTGCTACAAAAACTACCTCCTCCTTTTACAATGAGCCCAACACTCCAATTTATAGAAAAAATGAGAAGAGAAAAGAGGAGAAAATGGAAATCCTGAAATATATCCTTCAACCACTTGTAAGAGGCATTAAATGGAGTAAAATGATTATATATTACTTGCAAAATGCTCCCCATACTATCCCAGGTGCTGCAGCAGAGAAAGAATGATGACCATGCCTCTTAATTGCACTCCCAACCACCAAATAAAACATTGTTATGAACCCAGACACGTTTTGTGAAAAATCCCCACCAATATCTCATCAAATATAGAATTTCTGAATTTTTGTACATCAGGCTTGAAGCCACGATTCCAACGCTACCAATTTTGTGCGAATTCATTGAGAAATGCTAAATTTATGGCCTTCTGAGTGCGGGCAGCTATTTTGGGCTTGGCAGGCGTTTTTTGTCATTTGATGGGAATGCGCATTAACTGACTGGAGCCGAATATGTTTCTTTTATTTAAATATATCTACCTCATTAAAAATAATAAATCCATTTTTTGTGGCGTAAAGGACGTCATGCTCGTTCCAGAAAGTCCAATTTTGTGAAAATCAGAGCTCGGAGTCAAAAGTTATGGCCGTTTGAAGTTCACAGGTCAAACGTTGACTTTTCTTCTTTACCTTCGGCCATTTCGGCTTTTCACGTCCTACGCATACTTTTTTCCTAGCTGTCCCAGATGCATTCTCCCGCATCGGCTGATTCGAGCTTCCCTATCTCTCTTTTGCGGCCTTGTCACTTTTTCACATCCCGCACGTACTTTTGTCCCGGCTGTCCCAAACAAAAATCTCCGAACTGCCCACGATAGACCATCTTGCGGCAAATCAGCCAATTCACGTCCTACACGTACTTTTGTCCCAGCTGTCCCGAACCGTGTGAAACAAAAAAATTGACGATTTTTCTTGCTTTCAGCTGTTTCGGCTTTTCGCGTGCCTCGCATCCCGATGTCCCAACTGTCCCGCGGACCCCCTGGGACAAAAATGTCTGACTTAGCCGATTTTCTTTGTATTTTAGCCTCAAGCTTGGTACGAAAAACCTCGGTATGACCCACACTGGTATGATCCGTACCCTTCAGACCCGAAATGCTTTAAAATAGTCCTACAACCTTATTTTTGCATTTTTTCCATTTTTTCTAACTCGTTGGGATTTTTTCTAGGATGGGAGAGTTAGAGGGAAGCCAGGGGGGGCCCAAAAACATGATTTTGGGCCTTGAATCAATGTACTTACTCGGGACTGAAAAATTTGATGCATGTTATCAAAATTACCTTGAGGGGTGAATTTTGGATAATAGGGATTCATTTAGACACCCATGTGACCGACTTTCAGGCCCCAAGTGCATTTTCAAGCAAATCCCCTGCCATCGAATCGAGGACACATGGCATCACCTTAACCACCATGGAAATTGATGTCCCTCACATCCCTAAGGTCAGGGACATCAAGGAAATAAAAATACACCCAGCCCCTCCATGTGCATGTTTTGAAATTTTAAATCTAGCACTTAGTCATTTCTTCCTCCTCATTTTCTCCTCCACAACTTCATACCTTATCATGGCTCCGTGCATGATTGTCTAGACACCCGGTCCACCATTGTTGCTCCGAACCAGCTCTGCGATGGTAACATAAACTCTCAACACCATGAATACATATAAATATATAGGTCTCAGAGAAAAATGGAGTGAAATGATGAAGAACGGGGAGAAAATGAAGGGTTTTTGCTAGATAACCATGAAGTCACTCAAATGAAAAATCTTCATATCTCATAAGATACAGGTTGGATCAAGATGCCATTTTTTGTAGAACTCTTAATTTTTCCAGGTGATCAAGATGCAACAAAAAGAGGTCAAATGGTTCCCATAATCATTTTCTCCAACAAAATCCTCTCTTCATGCACCGGCTCACATTCATCAGATTTCCCGTCATTCAGGAAATGGAAACGAGCTAAAAACTTGCACACCAGCTCTAAATGAAAAACCTATCAAAATGGATTTGTTTTCATTAAAAACAGAGACAAAAACCAGACCTAAAAATTTCGAGCTCCATTAATGGCCGCCATGGAAGCTCCGTGCCCGAAGCCATTGTCAGGACTAATTTTCAAAATTTATTCCCAGGCATTCTCATGAGAAAAACTATGTTAAATTCGAAGCGTGTGATCATAATGAAAAGAAGAGTCCAAAAAAGTATGTTTCATCATAAATCAAGTACTGGAAACACCGTTTCTAAAAATAGTAAGTTTTCCTACACATCCTTGCTATTTTTGGTAACTCTTCATCAAAAGTGGCTATGGAAAGAGTAGTGTACACTAAAGATCTCCAAAAGGTCTAAATGATTATCTGGAGCAAAAAATCGTGAAAATGGCCACTTACTAAAAATAGTAAGTCCCCCATCTAGGCATTTACTAAAAATAGTAAGCCACACTCAAAGAGCATCTTTGGCACAATGGGACATTCAAAACTTTTTAGCATCAGAGATTTCCATCAATGAGGATCAACGGACTTCATCGGGAATGACATATTCTCTTCTTCTTCTCCCTCTCTTTATCTCTCCTTTCCCCCCCAACTTTCTCTCACTTTCCAATATTCTAATTTTGCATTGGGGTTTGCACTTTTTAATATGACATAAGTGACTTTAGAAATATAATGTAACTATAAGTCACCATGCTATTATAAAAGGGACTTAAATATTTAAAGTGGAATATGAACAGTCTTAAGTCATATTAAGGCATATGTAGGGTCATGAGGAAGATGATAAGTCACCTCTCATTCTATAAATTTTAATGTCATTCCCATTGCAAATGGTTAGCAATTGATCTTATAGACTCAAGAGTGCATTGTACCTAGAGAAAGCAAAGGAGATAGACATTTTCTTCTATTTCCCCCTTTTTTAAATCTCCTCCATTCCCACATTATGTACAAATTTGATTTGAGCAATCAATACAAGAAGAAGGAGTTTCTAGCTTTCTTTGACTAAGGGGTTTCCTTGATACTTGGTGATCAGCGAATTCTATTTGGTCTTGTTTCTATTCACAGAGTTTTTTCTTTCGATAAATGCATGTGTTGAAGTTTCTAACTAGTGTGTTTGTAGGAATCTGATTTTCTACCTACAGCATTAGTTCTCCTACCTCTATTCTCACTCCCTTTCCCACACTTCAGACAAAGTCCTCCCTAGAAAGAGACTGCTAGATTTTCTGCAAGGTCAGTGGAGTGCCCCTATTGGATCCTTGGTTGAAAGGCCACCACAGAAATCCACCTTTTCACGTGCATACATATACGATAGCTACACCGATTAAGTAGAGGGACTTAGATTCCAAGAACGTTGGCGAGAAATCCACAAGTTTTTCCACCTAACAAATTTTCTCACCAATAGGACTCACAAGTCAATGGTATATACCAGTGTCGTAACAAAATACTCCAAAAGTATAAAAACCATGTCAACATAGTTCTGAATACCTGTGATTGTTACGAACATCAAACCACCCCACGTTCTACTAATAAATTTGTAGATACCATGTCCTGCCTGGCTTCTCAAATACCCACTTCGCCTTCCGACTACATAATCTTTGTCACAATATAGAGGTTGCAATCACCTTATTATTCATCTTGAGATGTATACTCCATTAGAACCATTACACCTGGCCCACATGACCTTTGGTATAAGCAGTTTGCATAATACCTTTCCCTTTCTATTTTACCTCCCGATCTTACTCGTAGTAGATAACACACCTTTCTTAAAGGTGTCTCTCGCTATGTGATCATGTCTGGTATTCTTTATAAATTCAGCTTCGACAGTATTCTCTTATGATGCCTTACAAGTTCAAAAATTCCCTCTACTAATAAGGAGGTTCATGACGGAATTTTTGGAGGTCACTTTAGTTGCTTAGCTATCACTAAGCGCATTCTTAACCTAGAATATTATTGGCTAACCCTAAACCATGACTATTGTGACTATGTCAAATGTTGTGTGAGATGCTAGCAACATTCTAATCTTCATCACACACCTAGTCATGCCTTACAAGTTACACGAGACCTTTGACCATTCTCTCAATGGGGTTTGGATCTTGTTAGAGAGATCAATCCTCATTCTTCACATTGCCACTAATGGATTATCACCACAAATTAATACTATATTATATGGGTAGAATCCATCACCCTCATCTCTACAAAAGCTGAGAAAATATGTGAATTCATCAACCATCACATTATTTGTCGCTTTGGTGTCCCTCACCACCTCATCACCGATAATGGAAAGAAATTCAAAAACAAAACCATATGAAATATTTATGATGCTTTTGGCATTCAACTTAGTTTCTCTTCACCTTATTACCCATAAATAAATGGCCAAGTAGAATCAACCAATAAAATCTTGTACAAAATTCCTATGAAATTAGTTGATGATATTGGGAAGGATTGGCATACACAAATTCTTTTCACCTTGTGGGCTTACCGCACTAGTATTCACACTTCGACTGCTGCCACACCTTTCTCTTTGGTCTATGGAACTGAGGTTTTCTTTCCTCTCAAAGTACAGATTCTGTCTCTCCACATCTCACTATAAGACATGCACAACAATGATGACTTTCGCCAAGACCGTTTGGCACAACTAGATTTATTAGACGAACATCATCTTAATGCTCTTGATCATCTCCAAATATACCAAAAATGTATCAAACATGCCTACAAAAAATGGGTCCCTGAGTGAACCTTCCAAGTTGGGGACCTCGTCTTGAAAGAAAATCAACATGTAACCAAAGAAGAAAAAAGTAAACAGGGAAAATTTTCTCCTAATTGGCTAGGACCCTATATTGTTACTCATACCTATGGATCATGTGCTTATCATTTATCTTCACTCGAAGGTAAACCTAAACCCGAGACCATAAATTCCTTAAATTCTTGGCCATTTTTTTATTAAAATCAAGTGTTATATCACCTTATGTATATTGACCACTCATCCTTTGAGCACTATTCACCTTCCATGTTACCTATTTTGAGGATCAAAGACTAAAGAAGAATCATGTGATTACCCATCACCTTTCATCCTTATCTTCAATATGAGTACCACAGATCTACTCATGGCATGATTTTCATGGATACTTTTCATATTTTTCAGGATGGAATCCCATGGTCGTTCATCACTTGAAACCATCTCTTTCATAGTTAACATTTGTGTGTTATGGTTTTGTCTTCTAAACAAGAACCTAATCTTCCTCTATAGTCTTTTCCATGACTTAAATGTCCAAAAGAAAAATGGGATTCAATTCCTTGAGTCAAACTTCATGCACAAGATGACTCCCTTAAAAGGGACATCTCTTTTCTCTATCTCACTACTATAAATAGACTACTCCCTTGAAGGACAACTATACAAAGCTTACTATACTACACATAGTCTATCATAAAAATGCACTATCCTTATAAAATCAAAATAAGATCCTCAGAATCTTCCCGCATTGATTAGATTCACAAATACCTACATGAAATAATATAACCATCCCACATAGACTTCCTGCATCAATCAGTCTATCAAAAACAAAAACAAAAAGTGAAAATGATAAATTTTTCATCATGGATTTGCCTATTTTTTGATCAATGGTTTCTTTCCAGGTAAACATGCCCTCGTACACTAAGTTACACTCAAACCACCCATTTTCACCTCATTACCTTTTCACCCTAGTTTCCTATCTTCTTAAGGGACATGTTGTAAATGTGAAATTTCATGATCATGTGAATTTATTCACTCTTAGATTAGTAAATCATGCAATGCCTTTAGGGTCTTATGTTCATAAGATAATATTTGGTATGGTACAATCATTATGGTTCTTATCAATTAGGTGGATCTTTTTTTCACCTCTTACCATTCACCTTCTTCATTAATTATTGATTACCCTCTATAGGACCAGACCATCACTATCTAAATTTTAAATATTTCCACTTTTAGCTAAACCTAAACCATGCCTATGACCTAGGCTCAATCATGTCTAAAACCGACCAACCCGTTCCTCTACCTCATCATATTCTTCCCTAGCTTATGGGAGAACTACATCAGCTTGAGGTCCCTTTTCGTCGGGGCTATGTAAGCACCACTTCAAGGGTATGGGGCCATTGGAGGTTAGCTCAGCCACTCTTTACCCTAGCCCATTTTTCCCACATGTTTTCTACTAACATTCACCCATAACTAATTTCCATTTCTCATAAAATTTGGAAATTTCTCATTCATACATATATATCATTTTATCAAACCATCAAAACATATAATCAAGCATTCCGCATTTCTATAATATCATAAATTTTGAAAATTTACACCATAACATAAATATAACTCATCATTTATTTCCCATGTTACCAATAACTTGGAAATTAAATCAAAACTAAAAACACGATCAACCATGCCTAACCGATGTAACTCAATCATGCCTAACCAACCACACTCACACATGCCTAATTGACCTAACTCAACCATGCATATACCTAACTCCACCATGCCTAAATAGACCCAAATCTACCATGCATTAACCAACCAAACTCCACCATGTCTAATCCACCTAGTTTCCATCCATACACAAATAAGAATAGAAGTTTCAAAACACAAATATATCATCCATACCATCAATCTCACCATCTATAAATGAAAGTTTGAGTATCCATCAAATATATACTGATACAAAATAATACAAGTATCTCTCATATACAACCTCACCATATTTGGCATGCAGGATGATATATGATCAAAACTCACAAAAAATCTCATGTACAACCTCACTATCATCGGCACGCAGGCTGGTATATATCAAAAAAATCAATATAAATAACCATACCAAGTGACTAATTATCACCCCACCTAAGACCCTCGGTGTCAGTCTCATCTTTCTCCTCCTCTCTCCCTATCTGGTGCCCTTCCAGTATCTCTCCACCCTCCATGGGTCTTAATCTAGTCTCCACCTAGCCTACAGCAGGTTAGGCCTCCATGAACTAGTAACCTCACCATGACCCTGTCTTGGGGATTTCCTACCCCCTATACTCTGTACTATGAGTGTGGGATCTCCTCCTCTCACTCGAGTCCTGTTATGCCCTGTAATCTATATAGGAGGGGAAATCTATCTCGACAGTCATCATGTGATCCTGATAATACCGTGCCTTGTTCAGGGCATCCCTAAACCTCACCATCAACATTATCTGTGGTGGTGCCATAGGTCTCATAGAAACCTAAAAGCTTTGTCCTTCCAATGATGGCTTAGGCCCCTATACCTGTGAACCCTTCCCTCCTCCCTATACCATGGGACCCTGTCTCATTGCTTCCTGTAATATGGGTCCTTGTCCTTAGGCCTGTGGAGGTGTCTATGTTGTGACCTATGTCTGTAGGGCCAAAATATGAGCATGTGCAGTGGCCAACTAACCCTAAAACATTTTATCTACGCCTATAATGTGGCTACCTATCACCCATAATCATCATCACCCTGTGCAGGTACCTATCCCTGTGTAACCTAGGCCTACACGGCTACCACCTGCACCTATAAAGTGGCAACCTGTGCCTATGATCCTGTAAGCTACCCTTAATATGCTCCAACTTGTGTCAAAAGAGTGGCCACCTACCCCTACAATGTGTCCATCTAAACTATAATAGTGGCTAAATCAAGATTCCATGGCCACAGTGGTTTGTGCGTAGTTGCGCTGCCCACCACTACCTGTATCTTTCCGTAACCTTGATCTCATCAATCTATCTATCCACTTCCTACTCCTCCTACCATTTTGACATAGTCGGTTATGGTAGAGGCGCAGGCCTCTCCACATCATCTCTCCTATACTGTGGGAATGGTAGAGGCACATCTTGGTGTAGACCAAACTATCATCTGACCCTGGTAACAAGTATCACCTCATGCTCACCGGCATGATGCCCCTTGTTTCGCTCGGAATGTTTCAGCTTCTGGGAATAGAGTTGCTTCTATCCTTTCATTCCTTTTAGAAACAGATGAGGTTAGGGTTAGGAGGAATACCTGTTGACTGTCGAGATGGTGTGCGCGTACCGTAGAGAAAGATCAGGCTGACTGCGGAGAACTCCTTTTTGTCTTGGAAGGACTACCTGCAAATAAGAACACAAGACCACAAGATTTTGATTAAACAATAAATGAGGAAAATGCCTTGGGCCCAGGAAATATAAAACTTCCTTTCGAAGGTGGTCAGTTCCCCTGCTAATATGAATTAACACAAAAGACTTGCAAAATATCAATTAAATTGTTTCGTTAAACTGGTAGGGGGAAATGTTGGTTTTCTGGTTTTGATCAGAGGAACCGATGCCGGTTACTGATAACCGATGCCGGTTACTGATAACCGATACCGGTGGGTTCTAGGATCTTCTTGGTAGCTATGGTGTTTGTAATGGCTGGTTTTTGGATGGTATTAGGAAATGGGATGATTAGAAGCAAAATAATGAAAGTTAGATGCAATGGCACGTTGGGTAGTGGATTCAGAAACGGATTTAGGAGGACAGAGATTCAAGAAGCATAAGCAATGTTATAACAAAGGACATGCAAGATGTGACTTACTGGTTTTGACCAAGATGTAAGTTGATCTCCTTGGTTGTAAACACTTCTGGTTTCTTTACTCGTCTCTACTCTGTCAAGTGAAGATCTGGACTCTGTTCCTCGCTCGCAATGCTCTCTGTTGATCCAGAAATCCTTTGACTGATCTCCAAAATGAAATTCCGATCCGTTGTTTTGGTTTGGGGAGCCCATTTACAGGGAACCGATGGCGGTTGTGTAACCGACGGCGGTCGAGTAGGAACCGGCATCGGTAAGGAAAAAGTAGGCTATTTTTAGTAAAATAGCCCGCCTTCCCTGCTTTTCTCCCGAGAGATCAGTTGCGGGCTTGGTCAAGTGACTAGAAGGTCAGCTTTGGGTGCGAGTAAGGAGGCATTAGTTATGGATGTGAGTCTAGACCAAGTCACAGGTCTTAATTAGGTTAGTTTAGGGTTAGGGCTAGGTCATGATGAGGTGGCAAAGTGAGGTGGCGGGTAAGGTGATGTGGATTTATCAATTATAAGGTAATTAATAAATAATTGTGTAAGGTTTAGGTAATGAGGTTAGATTGCGAGATGAGATGCGGGTCACAAGGGGTCGTAAGACACAAATTTGGTGTCTACACCCCTCTATCCATCTAAGCATCGGTAGCTCATATAATTCCACTGGCATGTGTATGTAGGAAGGGAATCTAACATATGGTCTCCAAATAATTTCAATCCCTGACAATCCCACTAGCACACGCCTATAATATGTCACATTATGTGCAGCTATAGCAACCCTATGCTCTCCGCCAATAGGTACCCAATAACTATAACCAACTTGGATCAAAACTACATTAAATGCATCAGGTAGGGGTAAACCAACTAGATGCACACATACGATGTGTTCATGTGCCTAGCAGTGAAGAAGGAAGGTACAACACAAATTGAACCTCCATAGCCTCCCATAGGCCCACTGCTCTCTATACAACTACACCAAGAATGTTGGTCCCCAAGAAAAATAGGTCCTATCCTCCATCATGTCTTAGATAACCCCTGTTAGTGCTTGTGGGAATCTCCCACCCTTTGCATTTACCAATGTAAAGCAACACACCGCATCCATAATCAGGATAACCAACCTCATCTCTTGATAATAGGCCTTGTACATGTCTCCATAGCTCAAACTCACACTATGGTATCTGAGCTCCATCATCACCTCTCCAATATTAGTCACTATCAGCTCCTCTAAGTCCTCTGAGGTAATAGAATAAATCTGCTCCCAAGCTATTGGTAACCGCAATATCCTTTATACATCCTCTAGGGTGATAGTAACCTCACCCGTTAGTAAACGAAAAAGTGTAGGTTGTTGAATCCCATCTATCGATGAGTGTGACCCGACATCATTAATTCGGTACTATGATAATTCTTCACTGGAAACTCCTCGTGATATGATTATTTACTAATGCATAGCCTTTAGTTTGGTGGATGTAATCTAGAAATATAACAACAAACATAACACAAGAATATCATAGACTATGATAAGAAGGAATGATGATAAATCTGAAATATCAGTGTAAATTATAATATCAACATGAAATTGTTACAATCTCACCCATGAGGTACTTCAAGTGTTACTGACTTCACTTGCCTTCCAACAATAACTATGGGAGAAACTTCACAATTACACCTCTTAATGGCTTCCTTTACACACTTACTCATACAATATTTCTCACTACTTCCTTCTATGCTAAATGAGCGGGGTGGCCTCTTTATTTATAGAACTTCCAGGCTTATCCATCTTATCTCTAAGATGGGATAAGAAATCCACTCCGACGAATCATATTCCATACCTTAACTCTTATCTGTACATGTAAGCTTATCTTTTAATATAAGAAAACCTTATCATTTCACATGGGTTCCACATTTTTAGAATTTTTACAAATAAAATACACCAAATATTTATGACCTCGCTCCTTGTCCTTATTACTAATATAATATTTCTAATTCCTAATCATGTAGACCCTACTTCTCTACTTACCCCAACTTTGACATTTTAACATTACCAGACCACTTACGACAAATATTTACTTTTTACCATAACATTCCTATTCTACTTTTGACTATTACCATACTATACATTATTGGCGGCGTCGTACTAGCAGTGCCGTTATCTTCTGTCAGACACTACTACTAATTCCACTTAACAACATCCTATTCCTAATACATACATTAATGAAATAGAAATTACAAAGGAAAATTTTAGTGTCGACATCTTCCCCCTTCCTAGCTTCTACTCCGTCCTCGGAGTAGACTATTCGGGTGCTTGGAAAATCTTCAACTTGTCGTGGTTGACCCATTTCATAATGGGAGTGCCATCCAATTCCTCCAGTCGGTACGTACCATTTTCATGCACAGCTGCTATTTTTTAGGGCCTCATCCATTTTGGAAGAAATTTTTTCTATCTTTTTTTTTTGTATATGGAATCATATACTAGAACCAAGTCATTCACATGAAATGGAGACCAATAGATATTTTGATCAAAGTATTCCTTCTGCTTCATTTTCTTCTTATAGCTTGTATCCTTCGCTATTTCCCTCATTTCCTCTAGCAAATGAAGATGTACCAACCTTTCTTTTACTGAATCACTTTCATCCATCCTTTCATTGTTCATAACTCTCATAGTGGGAATATCAAACTCTATAGGAAGAACTGGATCAATGCCATAAGCCAACTGAAATGGGGAGTATCCTATTGTTGACTTTGATGTTGCCCTATATGCCCACAATGCTGCATGAATCCTTTTATCCCACTTATGTACCTGCAAGGATGCATCTTTTTCTAGAATTTGACACAACACAAAAAAAAATTCATTCCACCTATCCATTTGTGCTTGGCTTTTATGTTGTTGATTTCCTGTGCTTAATAGAAAACTTATTAACTAGGGTTTCTACCACCTCATTAATGAAGTGGCTTCCTTGATCTGTTACAATTTCTAATGGACAACCAAATATGGTGACAATGCGTTCATATATGAACCTGGCCACTTCATCCATGGAAGTTGTTTTCAATGGCCTAGCTTCAACCCACTTGTTTAAATAATCTGTAGCAACTACAATATACTTATTTTGGCATGGTGTAGTTGGAAGTGGACCTAAAATGTCTATTCCCCACTTTTCAAAGGGACCAAGTGGAAGAATAGGGCATAATGGAGCTGATGAAGTCTTACGGTTACCATGTGTTTGACAAATATCACATGTCTTACAATAATTATAACAATCTCTAAAAAGAGTGGGTCAGTGATAACGTGCATCCAAGATCTTTCTTGCTGTAAGTTTTCTAGACAAGTGCCCTCCACATGTACCATTGTGGAATTCTTCTATTAGCTCCTTCCCTTGATCACGTCCAATTACCCTCTTGTACTGTCCATCAGGTCCTATTTGAAATAATACTCCATGCAGAATAGAATATGGACGACTGGCTTGAGTAATCTTACTCTTAGTCTTTGCATTGGCACCATCAGGAAACTTGAATTCATTCAAATAATTCCAAATATCTATGTATTCACTAGGGATTGTGTCAAGGGATAACAATGTTGCATCTAGGAAATCATCATCATCATAAGATGAACCTAAACCATCATAGGCTTGAGAGAGTGCATCTGCATTGACATGCTTCTTTCTTAACCTATCTATAATATCAAATTCAAATTCTTGTAGCAAAATTATCAATCTTGCTATCCTCCTTAATGGGTTAGTCTTATTGACAATATATTTTAGAGCCTGATGATCTATTACAACTATAAATTTCTACCCTAGAAAGTAATTTCTAAACTTCTTTACAGCAAAAATGCTAGCTAGAGCCTCTTTTTCAGTTATAGTATAGTTTACCTCAGCACTGCTCATTTGTCTACTCCCAAAGTAAACTAGATGATCATTCCCATTTTCATCCTTTTGGCTCATAGTACTTCCTAGTGCTGCATCTGAGGCATCAGTATACACAATGAATGGCTTGCTCCAATTTGGATTCTTTAAAATAGGTGAAGACACCAGGGCTTCCTTCAGTTGTTCAAAAGCTTCATGTGCCTTATTTCCTAGTTCATAAGTAACATTCTTCTTTAAGAACTGGGTTAGTGGCTGTGTAATCTTTGAGAACTTCTTGATGAACCTTCTATAGTAACCCACATTGCCTAACAATGATCTCAACTTACTTCTATTCATAGGAAATAGTAACTCTTTGATTTTTGAAACTTTATCAGGATCAGTACCAATGCCATCTCTGGATACAACATTCCCTAACAAAATGACTTTAGAACATCCAAAGACACACTATGTAGGGTTTAGTGAGGCTTTTGGTTCATCTAACCTTTGAAATATTGTCTCCATCTGGTGCAGGTGGTCCATCTTGCTTCCATAGATGCAAAAATCATCAAGAAATACTCTGATGAAGTTCCTAATATAGAGTTCGAACACCCTATTCATCAAACGTTGAAACATTGCCGGAGCATTACACAACCCAAAAGGCATAACTCTATAAGTATACGTTCCCCAAGGAGTGGTGAACATGGTCTTCAGCTGATCTTTCTCTGCCATATGAACTTGGTTGTATCCACCATATCCATTAGAAAAACTATAGAACTCTTGGCCAGCTACTTTATCCAAGATCTGATCTAAGAATGGAAGAGGGTAATGATCCTTCTTTGTTGCCTTATTGAGCTTCTATAATCAACAAAAATGCATAGCTTCCCATTCTTTTTTATTGAGATCACAATGGGAGAAACCCATTCTGAATTCTCCACAGTAAATATGAATCCTACATCAAGCAACTTATCTATTTCTTCTTTTACAGTCTTGGAAAAATAAGGATTCATTCTATATGGCATTTACTTTATGGGCTTAGCACCATCTACCAGCTCAATAGAATGTTCTACCCAACTTACTTGACGGAGTTCCTTGTAATCAAAAGTGAATAGGTGTATGTACCTTCGAAAGAGATGGAGGTAGCATTCTTTCTCACTCTCCATCACAGCATCACCAATCTTTATTTTTTGGAGATGATCATCAATTTCTTCTTCAGATAATTTTATGGGTTCATGAGTCGGTGTGACTGGAAGGATATCCATGACCAAAACATCAACCTCACTTTCTTCATCTTCTGTGTCCACTTCACTGGTACTAGAGTAATCAAAGGATGTCCAATTATCAGTTTCATCACTTGAATCCACAAGTTTTACCTTATGATGCCGAAGGATCACCTTTATCTTCACCCTCTCTCTACCATGTCCAAGTGTCATGAATCCTTCATTCCAATAGTTTCTTGCATGACATATCATTAGCCATGGTCTTCCCAAAAACATTGGGTACGCAACAGTACCATTTTTCATCACCTAAAAATCTACCACACATATAACACCCATAACAGATATTGCCACATTTGAAACTACACCTTCTGGTTTAGTTTTTCCCTTATTTAATGACCTTAACATAAGTGTTGAGGGGCGATCAATTTTTAAACCTAACATATTCATTACAAACTCAGTCATTACATTAACTACAACACCTCCATCAACTAAGACATCATGAACTAAAATACCATTACATAATACCTCAGCTTGTGGAGCATAGGGATATGCCTCTGCCTCCAAAACAGGGACCTCAACCTCCTTCCTTTGTCGAGCATTGAGTCCACTTCGCAGCTCCCGTCTCTTTTCAGAAGACATAGCCAAGAGTTGACCATATGTAATATTTGTAGGCCTTTTGGATAGATCTTCTAAGATGGAGTATGGTCCTTGTCCCTGTGAAATCAGAAAATATTGCACACCTAACTTTCTTCTCCTATGTTTCTTACTAGTTTCTCCTTTCATCTTCTTAGGATCATTTCCATCTTGATTATATTTTTCTTTCTTTCTTTTTATTACAAACACATGTACTTCATTATTTATGCTCTTATCTACTACATCAAAAGAATTCACAAGTACTTTTCCTTTATCATTATCTCTTGTACTAGATGTAGAAGCTCTATCTGGACAATTAAACTTATACTGACCCTTTTTATAATAACCATAACATACAACTTTAGAAATATTTATTTTTGGACCTCTATCTCCTCCCTGAGAACTAAATTATTTTCCTTAAAGAAGATTAATAGTTAACTGACCCATCTTCTTGAGCAGATCTTCATACTTAGTAGATGTATTAGGAGAAATATTTGTGCTCACCGAGAGTAATTGTCGATTCTGAACCAAAGGTGTTGGTGTAGGCTCTACTTTAGAAACAATTTCTTTGGGTTCCTCTTCCATGCTTTCTTCTTGCCTTCTTGCAATCTCCTTTTCTTGTTCAATGGTAGCTGGGCAGTCATACTTCACTCGTTGTCTGATCTCTGGCTTCATCCCAAGAAATAAGTGCTTATAGAGGAGATTATCCACGCCATTCATCAACCCATCCACTAATCCTTCCTTCTGGATCTGGGCATCGAGCTTCCTCCTTAGCTCTAGAACACAAGCATGATAATCCCTTATCTTCTCCTTCTCTCCTTGGGATAGCTTTGTGATATCGATCATGAGATCTACATATTTCTGTTGTTCACCAAATTATTCATGAAAACTTTCAGTTAATAAATCCCATGAGTTTTTCACATTATCACCTAGTGTTTCAAACCACCTAAGGGCTGAACCATCCAAAAAGGTAGGAAAAAATTCAGTCCATTGTTCCCTTCTTATAAGGCCATTACAAATACAAGATCGTTTAAACTCTTGAATGAAAGAGGAAGCATCTTCATTAGATTGGGCTGAAAAAATAGGAATCTTCCCTATTTCTAAAAGTAACCATAGTGAAATACCAACCCACAAGTACAATCAACAAAACTTATGTGCACAAATAATTAGAATCAATATAATAGAAAATATAAATGACCACGGTAAACTATGGCAAAACTTGACTTACTGCGGTAAAAACTGACTTTACTGTGGTAAACACTATTCACGGTAAAAAGTGAAGTTACTGTGGTAAATACTATTCACAGTAAAAAGTGGCTTTACTATGGTAAATACTATTCACAGTAAAAAGTGACTTTACCATGGTAACTACTATGCATAGTAAAAACAAGGTTACCCTCCAAATGATTTTTGACTAAGTGGGAATATCTCTCTAGAAAATCTACCAATGAGGAATGGTCCCGGCAACGGAACCAAAATGTCATCACCAATCCGACACTGATAATTCTTCACCGGGAACTCCTCGTGCTATGATTATTTACTAATGCATAGCCTTTATTTTGGTGGATGTAATTTGGAAACACAACAACAAACATAACACAATGATACCATAGACTATGATAAGAAGGAATGATGATAAATCTGAAATATCAATGTAAATTATAATATCAACATGAAATTGTTACAATCTCACCCATGAGGTACTTCAAGTGTTACTGACTTCACTTGCCTTCCAACAATAACTATGGGAGAAACTTCACAATTACACCTCTTAATGGCTTCTTTAACACACCTTCAAAATGATGGCTTCCTTTACACACTTACTCATATAATATTTCTCACTACTTCCTTCTATGCTAAATGAGGGGGGTGGCCTCTTTATTTATATAACTTCTAGGATTATCTGTCTTATCTCTAAGATAGGATAAGAAATCCACTCTGACGAATCATATTCCATACCTTAACTCTTATATGTACATGTAAGCTTATCTTTTAAGATAAGATAAACCTTATCATTTCACATGGGTTCCACATTTTTAGAATTTTTACAAATAAAATACACCAAATATTTATGACCTCACTCCTTATCCTTATTACTAATATAATATTACTAATTCCTAATCATGTAGACCCTACTTCTCTACTTACCCCAACTTTGACATTTTAACATTACCGGACCACTTACGACAAATATTTACTTTTTACCATGACATTCCTATTGTACTTTTGACTATTACCATACTATACATTATTGGTGGCGTTGTACTGGCAGCGCCGTTATCTTCTATCAGACGCTACTACTAATTACACTTAACAACATCCTACTCCTAATATATACATTAATGAAATAGAAATTACAGAGGAAAATTTTAGTGTCGACAAACCATCAAACTAGGATCTTGTGCTACATATCCGTAACTTTAGATCCCTATCATTCCTACATCTGTCACGTGTCACCACTCCTCCATAGTCACGCTCGACTGTATCTCCTATAACAGAGGTGGTACTCTTTCCCGCATCTATAAATACTCTCTCACATGCACCAATCAAACAAAACATTGTTCAGCCTTAACCATACCCAACATATAATCTACCCAAAACCCTACCCAAACAACAACCCTACCAACTACCCATTTTTTCCTAGTGTATTGTTACACCTATTCTCCCTTATCATCCTTTCCCATCCTAGTTCATTTAATCTACTTACCACCCCTTACCATCACCCAAATACCCCTTTTACCATATTTTCCCTACATTCACCTTCCCTTATCCCTTCCTTACATATTTTTCCTTCTCCTTACCCATTTCTTACCTCTATTTCTCATCATTCCTAACCGACACCAGTCATTTTAACCATCAATAGTTTTCCTTACCCGATGCTAGTTCAATTTCACCGGTGTCATTCACCTACATCTTGACTGATACCGGCCTAGGCAAACTAACGTTGTCCAACCCCTAACCGACGTCACTCTCTGTCATGAAATCAAAACTGAAACCCAAACCCTCCCTCTCAAAAATTGACCAAAACACCCTAAAAACCTACTCTTCCCTACCTAAACATATGCTAACTTCATTCCCACCCCTATTTACACTATATTGGACCCCCCTCCCTCATTTCATTAATTTTTACCTATAAAGAAAAAATTCATTTCCCATAACCCTCTTTAACACAAACCAATTTAAAACATTAATTTTAACCTAAAGACAGAAGTGGATTGAATCCTACCTCATCTTAATGTTGTCAGTGTGGTGGTATGTCTGGTTATTGCACTGATGTTCCACTCGAACCCTCTCCCACCTTCACCATCACCAAATCCACTCCTCACCTCGTAACCAATCAAATTGCTCCAATCGATCTCATGGAGCCACCTACCAATCACCAATCATGCACTAGTCACTTGTTAGCTCTACTCAAACACCTTATACCATTGCTTTCTACTCTTACCCCACCGCTTTTTCATTTTCCCAAATAGCAATACATTAAAATGAATCTGTAAAATATGGATATTTCTTTGTATTAACTCTAACCTAACATGACTGACGTCTCTCATACCAAATTGATGTCGGTTACTTTATAACCTGCATCGGTCACCCACTATTACCATTTTTTACCCCATTTTTACCTTAACTCATCCTTTCTTGATACCCTTTGACCTCATCCACACTTATTGCAACCTTCCTACAAGCCCAAATTACCCCTACATTTCCTTAGTCGCATCTCAGGAGTTGTTATTTTACCTATACCTTGGCCTTACCCTTTCCATGACCTATATACCTTGACTTGAACCAATTTTTGGGACCTTTTAACTTGTGTACTCACTATACCTTGTGATGTTGTTACCCCATGTTGTAACATTCCCATTTTAAGACTTTAGAAATAAGGGAATTTTTTTTATATACATAATGTTCTCTGTTTTAAATAATCATAACTTAGAACACACATTCCATGTCAATCAATCTCATAACAGATAACCATATGTATCTATATAATGACTTAGTGAGCTACCAATCTCTCATTTCATGACTCAATTAACAACCAATCTCTCATGTTAACTTAAGCATTGATTACTTAATGTATACCTAGTATACCTGGTTCTCTTACCCTGTTTTGGGGTACTGAGTGTTTTGTTTAAGAAACCTATCTTAATATTTGTTACCAATATTCATCTGAAATCACATTCCTTAAACTAGGTGACGTAGGACAATGCAACCAGCATCTTGTGATAATTTGGCCAAAGATTTCAAACATACTGTTCATGTTACTATTCCAAGATGACATACTCGTCTAATCAAGATACATCCTTCACCCACCTCATTTGTTATCTAGAATGGTCTTCACTGACTTCAGTCAGTACACTTGTCCAAGGTTTTACCTTAACACTGGTTAGTGACATAATTTAGAATAGGGAATCACTCATGATGACCTAGGGTATATAGACATGCCCAATTGAATTAAGTCAATTGGATGTGCCTAGTTATCCTAATTCATTGTGAGTCACTTCCTATGCTAAACCATAACTCTAATATGACCTAGAGAGAAACTAAGGTCAAGTCCAAATTTGGGTAGGTATAGATGAACCAATGTTGAAGGGTGTTGTAACATGTCAACTACAACCCTATATCTTCATGAAGACCCAAGTCTTCACGAAGGTACAATTCTATAGTTGGCGTGTGCCAACATCCGATAAAACTACTTCATCACGATGTACACGCCTCAAAGAGGTCATTTCCACTTAACTAGCTTAAGATTAAGATTCAAATTACAACAACATTACATAACCCTAATTCCAACAACCTTTAAGGTTTCCATCCTTATTTGAGTTGGTTAAGTAATATGGAACTTCATAGGCTAAATATTACTTTATGTTCAATTAACCTTTTTTCTTAACGTGTAATTAATTGAAAATGGAATCAGCATCTATCATATGATTTAATTAATGTGTCCAACCATTCAAGGAATGTATAAGAACCAAAATAGGTTCTGATATAAAATACTTCATAAATATGAAGTCTAAATGGTTATCAAACTCTTATATCTTTCTTTTATTTTGCATCCTTTTGAGAAGAGGAGAACCTTCTTCATTATGGTTAAGTATTAGGATTTATTATACCCATATCCAATTTACACATTTGGACATTATAACTATACTTTCATATAATCATAATCAACCATTCAAGATTAAGTAAAGAACCTCAATACATACAACTAGTAACTTGAATTTAAGT
This sequence comes from Taxus chinensis, assembly GCA_019776745.2. Classification (NCBI taxonomy): domain Eukaryota; kingdom Viridiplantae; phylum Streptophyta; class Pinopsida; order Cupressales; family Taxaceae; genus Taxus; species Taxus chinensis. The sequence goes on from CM034152.1 coordinate 692,367,117, forward strand.
AAGGAAATTATACTAATTCCCATTCATCGAGGCAATTCAATGACATCAGAAATAAGGATTCAATCAGATAAGAAGAATAACATTAAGGATATGATTACAGATTTTCCTTCTTATTATGAACAAGAGAATAGACTTAATCAATTTAATTAACTTCATTCTTTTCAATTCATCAAAATAAAATACACATCTTACAAAAATTATGCATTACTGACATATTTCATGTCAATCAGCATAAAGAAAATTTAGGAATACAAATTTTTCTTCCTTCGGTACATTTCAATAATAAATTAGAACTCTCTACAATGGTCCAGAATTTTAATTCAACCAATACATCATAAAATTTATTGCCTTCCTTTATCACTTACAAAGTCCATCTGTAAAAATTGCTAGCACGGGTCAGTTCATTGAACTGAGCATGATAAACACTAAGCATTAAAATGAAATGCTTTCAACTAACTATTTCATTAAACCAACTCTGCTTTAATGAAATGGTGAGGTCAAGTAGACAAATAAATCATAGTAATAACAACCATAAAAGAAGAACAATTAATCAATTTTAATAACATTGAAATAAATGTCATGATGTAATCAACAATCTACAGTAAGTTATCAAATAAATACAGTTCCATCCAATACACTTATCCATATCAAATAAAATTACCTTTTAATTATTTCCTTCATAAAATCATCTTAATTAGAAATACAAATGCAATTAAGAGTCTCACACATCAGATGTGGCATCTTAATCCCAAATGCAAGGCATAGCCTAATTTATCAAGTTAAACCATATATCAACATTCAGATAGAATTTACTCAATGTACAACATCTCACATTAGTCTTCTATCACAAATATAAAAAGCCTTAACACAAGTCAAGAGAACAAGCAAGTAGCAATGACGACTACTCAAGGCATTAAGGATAGTAGTGAAACTGATCCAATTAAATCTAATGACTAGATTTACCCAAAGAAGGATGAATGTGACAAAATAGTAAGATCTTCCTATATTATTCGGTTAGCCTAAATCCCCATGCACTACTTCAAATAAGAGAATGCAACCCATATCATCCTGTTATTTAAAAATGGCAGTGGTTAGACTTTACCTCAAAGACTAAAAGAGAAGGAGTCAAATTTCATGATCAAAAGGGAATTTTGACATTCTAACACACGGGAAGAAGGTCACAAAGGAAAATGTAGACCCTTCACTACTTCCCAACCTCCTTATAAAAGAAAATGCATAAAATAAGAGATCAATAGAATGAGTGACTGTTGTGGTTGAAAACAGATTTAAGCATGGTTTCCCATCATAGACAACCAATGACTATGATATTAAACCATATTTAAAAGGAGATGTAATGAAAAAAGTTGTAAAACACCATGCGGGTAATTATAGTCCCAACAATAACTCAAGGCCGTCAAAGTTTCAGTTAAGATCCACAGACTTACCAATTACTCCAAGATGGAAATAAAAAATCAGCAAGACAGACTCTTAATTGAATCCTCACAGAGGTGAGAAAAATTACATCCTATGAAAGGACAGAGAAGATTCCTTCACGATTCGATTCCAAGAAGTTGGAGCCCAAGATTGACATAGCTTAGCCAAAAGCGTAAAAACTATCAACAAAATTATTCTATCCAATCTTGCTTAGAGATTAAGAAATAGAAGAGTCCAGAAAACCCCTTATTCAGAACCAATTTTGATAGTTAAAAAATCAAGAAATGACAACCACAAGTTCAAGAAGCGTCCTTAAAGTTCATGATATCCCAATTAGGAGGGGTTTAACAAGTTTACTAAATCAATATACTCAAGAGATTAACCCATTTCAAGGATATTTAAATAAAAACCAGTGACATCTACTTCGATAGGGAAGAAGACAACAAAAAAAAAAAAATTCTCGAACAGAGATACAAGAATAACCCAACGTTAACTTTGACAAAGCCGACCCTCAAAATGTACCAAACCAATAGGATCTCACCTATGTAACCTTTAGTTTAGTACCCAAGAACTTAAGAAACATAGTATAAATATAAGATCAGAAGAAATTCTTAAAACTCTAAAATCCCCAGCACAATAGCCTCAAAATCAAAGTTCCCAGGAAACAAATAACCCATTGTTTCCTTTAAAAGAACCTAATTCGAGTACTATACTCAGTTTAAAATGAAAATTTTAAAGAAGTAATAAAACCTTCACTCTTGTTTCCATACAAGAAGAACCCACAAAAATAGATATTCCAAACATTAAATAACTACCCAGCTTCCATCGCATACTGAATCCAAAGAACAAATAGAGTATACAGAGGGTTCAAGAAGAAGGCACACATTTACTATTTCTATATACAAATTCAAGCTCACACAACTTAGAATCCAAGCATGCATATTCATATAATTCAAATAGGAGAATCATAACTTCCACAAAACAAAGAAGTGACAGCAAAGGGTATTCATTTACCTTCTGACCACCCAAACTACCATTTGGTTCAAAACTTGAAGCACATATTATTTCTATAAAAATTCATTTTAAAACAGATAAGAAGTAATCATGCATGTACTTCATTATGCATATCACCAAAATATTTTTTCAACATCAAATAAACAGGAAAACAACTTAATGACTTCCTTTCCAAGTAAAAATTCCTGAATAAAAGAATACAAAAAATAATCAAGCAAGGAAACCGAATAACCATCACATAAATAAAAACCCATTTATCTCAAGAGAGCAAAGTTTCTTTAATGAAGACACTTAGAGAAAATCTGAGCAACTTAATGGATAGAGCCTATCATGCATGATAGTGCTTATGTCTATTCGAAGAATATTTCCAATCGAGCCTTCACAACTCCTTCTCCAAACAAAATCAAAAACCAGAATATTCTTCCTCAAATGCCTCATATAATTCCATTGGATCAAAAATAGTCCAAGAAAGTTTAAAATAGCAACAAACTGAAAATAGAACTTCTGGTTTGAAGAACCAGATAGCTCCTTGCAGAGAAAAAATCTGAATGCATGAAAGACCAAATAAATCCCAACAAATCTACTCACATGGTCTCCAAGGTAGTTTGATTGCCAAAAATTATGACAATTAATGTTATTAATTTCCAATCTCCCGCCTAAATCTCCATGCCACTGCCATCCAAAATTAGAGATTCCAATTTAAAAAAGAACATGCATTGTTAAATTTAGAGATGGTGCCAGCTAGGATCACCTCTAATTTTCATGTCATTGTTAAACTAACAATATGCAATGATCTTAAATTCAAAAATCAAATCAAATAAATGAATTAGGAACCATCGCCATGCCTTCAAATTGTCATACGACCCCCTAGGTCCCCTTCTATCCTCACATTAGTTTAGGATAGATATCATTAGCTTAGGGTATGACCTTAGGTTAGTTTAGAAAATATTTACCTTAGGTAAATTTGCCAACTTAGGATAGGATATTCTTTCTACTAATGTAGTATTAGGTAATAGATTATAAATATACCTATCATCACCTTAGGTTGTTTTTAAATCCCTAACTAAGAAAACATGCAACTTAGGTTAGGATGAACAAGATTAGAGTAGGCATAGATATATGGTAGATCCAATTTACCTTAGGTTAGAATCTAATTAGGATAGATCTTATAGATCTAGGACTTAGGATTTACCCTCAATAGTCCTGAAGTAGGACTCTTTCCAACTTATGTCATTCAATGTTTGGGAGAAGTTGATAAGAAGATCTAAGCACATGACTTACAACAGAAAGCACAGCATGAACTTCTAAGAAGATCAATGAAATTGTAATCCTACAAAGGCTCAATATTTTATTTCCTTCAACCTTTGAGTGTCATTTTTCCATACAGATCAAGTAATAATAATTAAAACATACCTTGGATCAATGGAATTGAACCAAGGTCTCATTATTATATAGAGATAAATTTGCAGACAACTTTACTAGTTTACAACCTCAAACAAAATGGATTCCTTGCAAGAAAAAATATTTCAGAAATTGAATCCAAGTAAGGAAATAATTTATCCATGTAAAGCATGATTTCAACAGTCAAAAGAATACACCTTCTTATGAAAAATCACATGTCAATGCTTGCATTTCAAAGAGGAGAAGTTAACAGTTTATCATAGGTGTTACACATGTTGTTTTAGCCTAACAACCATACCTTACCTATTGTCATGTCATTTATCCCAACCAACCCTTCGGTGTACTGAAACATACCTAAACATTCCTTCACCTGACCTACATTGTGTTTTTTGAACATATCTTATGCCTTGGATACCTAAATCACTTCACCCTTGTTTGGATAAACCTATCAAACTTAGATGATGTAGATTTTGCAATCTCTTCAACCTGGTACCGTGTTGCAATATATATGTGTGCGTGTATTTTATTTCCATTACCCATTACCCAATTTGACCCTAACCTATTACTTATTACATGATTCTACCATCACCCTTTCCCATAGTACTCATACCCTTCCCCACCTACGTTCACTTCCACCAACTACACATTTATCAAACCACTCACTGATTGCGTATAACATCTCATCAGTTCCTAGTTTGAGGGGGATCACCTTCACCCACACCTGGGCAACCTTGATCTTACCCCCACTCAAGCCATTCATTTCCTATTTTTTTCAACGTTGCTTATCAATACAAGCTACGTGACAAAAGGGGAAAATGCAAACACCAAATTTGGGTCACACTCCCCTTTTACCCCACATGTATATTAATTTAATTACCTACAATTAAATTAATGCCCATTCTCATATTATTCATTAGCTTAATTACCTTAATTAAATTAATTTCCACCTCACCCCACCACATCACTAAGACACCTCATCATAGACTAATTCTTAGCATGTTTCCTTTTAATTAGGACTCAATCTCTACTTACCATAACTAACTGAGAGATATTTTAACCCTAACACTGTATGCCTATTATTTCTCTATCCACATGCCCACTTACTTATGTGGAAAATATGATTTTAGACCCGAACTAATGGGGAGAACCGGTCAAAATATAGCCAAGATTTGTTGTATTTACAACCTTGGATTTCCCCCCATAACGGACACCAGTTAACCCTACACCAATGCCAGTTTACCTAAACCATCTTCAATTACCATATATTCACTTTGGTAACATTTTTCTAGAGGTTAGAATAATCATTCAAGTTTAGAGAGAGAGAGATATCTACATACGAGCACAAACCAGAGTGGTCTCTTACATCCAGACACACCCTAGCCGGCACCAAGAATGATCTGAAGGTATTAGCATTCATGGTAGTATTCTGGGAGGTACTGCCATGACACTGATCACGAGTTGCATAGATCAATCATCACCCTTATCCAACCACCAGGTCTGTAAATAAAAGTAATTGCATTTGTATCTACATCTTTCCATACTTATTTACATCAATTTCTTTATCTTTGTTTGAGAGTCCTAGTCTCCTTTATTTCTCATCATTTCCCACCTTCCTGTCAGTCCATCCATCTAACCACCTACAACCTCCCAACTCTCCATACCTAACTCCATACGTCTTTGAGCCTTCTCAACTTATTTTGGCAACCTAACCATCACCCTTTCATTCTCCATGCAATCAAAAATAATCACCAAAACCAAATTTTATCAAGTTTCTACCATTTTTCCTTTACCAACGCCACTTAACCTAAACCATCGTCAGTTTCCCTCTCAAACGGCATCGTTCATATCAGACCGATGTCGGTATCTGTATGCATTAATTATTACTATAACAACAACCTAATAACATTCACCCAAATAGCCCAAACCATCAGAAACTTGACCATGACTTGTTTTAGTCACCTTGGCTACCTGCCCAACCTCCAGATCTGATCATAACCTTACCTGTTAGATTATATTTTCTTATTGTATTTGAATGAGATACCTAAATCATATCAACTATAGTAGAATGTTATTTTATTACATTATTTCTTACATTAAATTGTATTAAAAAGTGGATTGAAAACCATCTAAGAAGTATCACACTTCCCTAATCTAGCATACGGTAGGCATCCCACTAACATATATTGTTTAATATTCCTCTTGTGGTCTTGTTTCACAGTCACAGGTAGTTCCTCCTAGAAAAAAATAAGTTCACACAATCAGCACTGGATCAGAAAATCAAAATGCGTACATTATACCTTCCACCTTCATTCAGAGGTATTCCTCCTCACCCTTACCTTATTTTTTTGCTCATACATACAAAAATTATTAGCAAAACAATTACTAGTAAATCAACATCATCCCCCTCCACTTCTACACCATTCTCATATTTGGTCAACCGCTTGGATTATGTCAACTATTTCATGATTTTGGGGCACCTTTTACTTCATGTCTTGACTCAAATGCATATGTCATCTATGGATAATTCAATTATTTATCCTAAAGTGTTCAAGACCATTAAATCTATCACACCTGATCTTGTTATAGTAGCCTCTTCTACATCAACTTCACCTACACCCAAACCTTTACCATTACCCTGACAACCACCTACACCAAAAAATCTACCTACACATATACCTGCATCTACACCCAAACTTACCACTAAATTAGGGGATGTGCTAACAACAAGTTTATCCCATCCTCCCATTAATATTTATTTAGACACATCATCCCAAACTATCACCAATTCTACCCCCCCCCAACACCTAAGAGGAAGACCCAAACTTTTATACCTCATATCCTAGTTTCTTCCATTTCTCCTCTCTCACCTTTTCCAATTCCATCCATGTTAGGTCCTCATCCATCAACCCTAGTCAAGAAGCCTCCTTCCCTTAGTAAACTTAAAATGAAACAATTTACATCCTCACCGCAATATTATATCCCACCCAAACCTTCTGTATTACTTACACCTTTTCCATCTTCCATACTTCCTCCACTTCCTATGCCATCATCATTACATGTGCCTTTACCCTCTCTTAATCCTCCAAAGCCCGTATTGTCTCATACCACTACCTTCACCACACCTCTACTCTCACCATGGTTGACTGGTCCCCTTCCATCTTCTACATTCCATTCTACCTCACATACTCCCCCAACACTTTTACCAAAATAAGGAGCAACCCAAGCCCACAACCACACTACCTACCAAAAAGGTAGTTAAAATTACTCAATCTCGAACTCCACCTCTAGTAGTACCTCTTCCATAGAAGTCACTTAAACCTACATCCAAAAAAACTCCACCTCCAAAAATCCTTCTCCCATAGAATTCAACCAAGCCTCCATCCTAACCCACCCTCACTTCTCATTGTGATCCCTTGGTATGATCTTACACTAACATCCATGTTAACCTTTTAGAAACCTCCATCATCACATTACCACATCTCAAGATTTATGACCCACTCAAAACTAAACCATAAGGGTTTGAAAATACCAATATTTATGCCTATCATCATGTGTTAGGACATGATGTTGAATATTTTAAGGCCCTTAAGAATATTCTTCTTCAATTATGTTCTCTTGAAGATCTCTTAGAAGAAGATGACCTTTTTGATAAAGCTCCCATTCCTCCCTTTCCTGTCGATGTGTAACCTTGCCCCATTTATATACAATGACCTTTATCTCCACATTTGCAGCCTTGTTTTCCTCCTCCAACCTTTGAGATCAATACAATATAAATTATAGAACTTGCCAAACATCCCCCAAAATTCCAATGCATCATTCATATTTCACAAGGTTCTTATCCCGCACTAGGTTTTTTTTCCCTCTTGTCATTATACCTTGCACGATTCATATCCCTCTCTTCTTAATATTAACATGGTTTAAGTTACCACTCACACACAAAAGGAAAAAGGAAAAGATAAGACAAACAAACAATCCACTACACCATTACCCAACATTCCATCTACACCTGCACCCAAAGTCACCATCCATGGGCTGGAATATCCAAGTTCTGACGGAGTTGCACATCATACCATGATCAAACAACTACACCAGTCCCCTTTGAAAATGTCTTTATATGGCCTCATCCAAACCTCTGAGTCTCATCATCAAGCCCTCATCAAGGTGTTGCAATCTATTGAGGTTATACCTAATGATTCCACACCTATTTCCACCATTAACACTCCTCATAATGTGGCCACTCTCATCACTTTTCCTCCATCTTCTGTCCCCACTACCATTAATAAAGTCTTTGTTGTTATTTTTTCTGACAAAGATATTATCCCTATCCAATCCAATGACCTTGACCTTGCCTTATTCATTTTTGTCTACATCGACAATACACACATTTGAAACATTATGATCCATGGAGGTTCCAGTATCAACATCATTTCCTCCTATGCATACAAAAAAATGCACATCCCTACTAATTGCATGCATAATAGCCCAATTGTGTTGCATTCATTTAACAACGCTATGACTTCCACCCTCTTTACCATCCTTCTCCACATTCACGTGGGCCCCCATATAATCCTTGAATTATTCTATGTCTTAAAAGGATAATTCCAATAAAATATGCTACTTGGCCAACCCTAGATGCACGTCATGGGTTTTATCCCTTCTACCTTACATCATTATTTAAAAATTGAACATGAAGGGCACAACTACACCATTTAGGTACATCCCTCATTGTTCAAAACATGCAACATGCTCTATCGACCTAATGATGTCCTTATACCAGTTAAAGCATCTACCACCACTACCGCATTTTTTTCATCTGATACCCCATCTACCACTACTACCTCTTCTTCTTCAGTCGCTACCTCATCCACCACTTCTATCAGTACATCTTCCATAACCAACCTCTCTATTCCCACTACCACCACAACTTTTGCAGCTATCCCATCTACTTCTCAAATACCATATTCTTCTTCTTCTATGGCTCCTGGTGATTCTTCCATTCTCGCTAACCAAATACCAACTTCTGACCCCTTGGTAGGTTCTTTTTAACTCATTACCATGGGGGAATATCACCTCTATAATTAAAATACCTTCCTTACTCCTCAAGAGTATGGGAACCTCCATCAATGCCCACATTACAACCATCATGTAGGTGAGGTATTTTCATATGTCTTCCCCATCTTAGACTTGACGCTTCTTCATATACTCCAAAACCACCTACTCTAACGCGTCAGTTCTCATCTTATTTTTAGTACATCACCAAATTCCACTTTTCCCAAACATTCCTTCATTGATGTGCTTGGAAAATATTTGGATTTGGTATTTATGAATAGGTTCGTCACACAATCATACCTTACACCACTCGGAAAAAAAAGGATTGCCACGGTCTTGGATTTTCTAAGGAACCTTCTTCTAAGAAATCTTGTATCAACCTTGTAGTGTAAGATACACCTTATTCACCTCATTCACCTAGTTCACCACCTTCCCCTACGGAGCATATGGATCCAAAATCCATTCCTCCTAAAAAAATCATGAACATCATTTCCTTGGGACCTCTAACTTATCAGTGTGATGGCCAGTCTCCCTCTTCTCTTCCCTTCTTGTATCCTAACATGAATGATGATGATACTACTTCTATCAACGTTATTTAATGTTAAAACGATAACTCCATTCCCACCTATCTAGGTGTGGAGGATTACTATATCTATCAGTCGTTACCTTCTGAGACGTAAACCATGTTGAATGAATCGATCATAGAGATCAACATTCACACTTCAGATGACCCCCACATTCTAAAGATAGGCCAATATTTAGAATCTATTGAATATTAATCCTTCACCTTGTTCTTATGAGATGATAAAAATGATGTTTCTTGGTCTTACGCTGATATGCGTGGTATTTACCACAATATCATGGTCCATAATATGGTAACTATTCTTGAAGTAAAACTCGTGAAACAGAAGCTATGAAAAATGCATCCTCGCATTGCCCTTATTATGAAATAATAAATCCAGCGTCTCCTTTTTGTTTCTTTTATTTTACCCATTGATTATCCCTAATGGATTTCTAACATAGTTAAGGGGGACTCCGTATCTACATGGATTTTCATGACCTTAACCCAACTTGCCTCAAGGACAACTTTCCTCCACCCAGTTTTGACCAACTTTTTGATCTCACTACCAGCCATGAGATGTTATCACTCATGGACGGTTTCTTAGGATATAACCAAATATTACTCGCACCAAAATATTAACATAAAATTTCCTTCATCACCCCTTGGGGGAACTTTTGTTATCATTTCATTCCCTTTGGCCTTAAAAACAATGGTTCTACATATCAACGTGTCATGACCTATTTCTTCCACAACATCATGCATGACATTTTAGAAGATTATGTTGGTGACCTTCTTGCTGATTCTAAGCATTGGGCCAAAATCCCTGAGGTTCTTAAAGTCATATTTAACTATCTCACGAAATACTATATTCACCTTCAACCAAAGAAGTACATCTTTGCCATCCTTTATGGAAAACTCCTTGGTTTCATCATCTCTTTGCGAGGTATTGAAGTTGATCCCGCCAAAATCAAGGCTATTCTAGAGATGCCTCCACCTATTAACCTTCGACAAATTCATATTTTTCAAGGTAAGTTACAATATATTAGAAACTTTATTTCTCAACTCTTGCCCTGATGTCACCCTTTTCATCATCTTCATAAAAATAATGTTTCCTTCAACTAGGATGACGAGTGTTGTAAAGATTTTGAAGCGTTAAAATAATACCTCCTCTAGCCACCTGTGCTCATCCCACCAAAGGATGACAACCCATTTTACCTCTACATTTCTGCCACTAATCATTCCTTAGGATCCATGCTCTCTCATCACAATGAGAAGCATAGGGAGAAGGAGGTTTATTATATAATCCATACTCTTTTAGATCATGAGACTAGATATACTCACACTAAAAAACTTTTTTTAACCCTAGTATTCATCACTGCCAAACTTTTCCATTACGTACTTAACCACAAAACCTTCTTTATCACCAGCATTGACCACTTACATTACATGTATGCTAAGCCTTATCAACACCAATGTGTTACACATTGGCTCATGCTTCTTTTAGAACTAGATCTAGAAGTCATCCATCAAAAGTTTGTTAAAGGACAAACCATTTCTAACCAACTTGTGGATGTACCTCTTTCTAGAAATCAATCTTCTAAATTTCATTTCCTTGATGAATCCATTAATACCCTCTCGCTTGATGACACCGTTTATCAGATGACCTTATTTTTTATGGTTTTAAATGTCAGCTTGGGGGTGGTGTAGGGGTCATCCTTATTCCTCTTGACGGTGAGCCTATGCATTTATCTTTCAAACTAGATTTCGATTGCACTAATAACATTATCGAATACGAAGCACTTGTGTTAGGTCTAAGGACCAAAAAATCCTTAGACATTAAATACATTAATATCTTTAGCAACTTCCAACTAGTTGTGAACCAATTCAATGGTTTATACTAGTGTCATAGTGAGGTACTTAAAAATCATAAACATCATGTGCTTTTGACTACCTTTGATCATTTTGAACTTCAAACCACTCCAAGCTCCACTAACAAATTTGTGATATCATGGTCTGCCTTGCTTCTCAAATACCTTATTTTCCTTCTGAATAAAAAATATATGTCATAATATAAAGGTTGTAATCACCATTTTATTTATTTTAAGACGTTAACGTTATAGGAAGAATTTAAATTTATCCATGTGACATTTGGTATAAGCAGTTATCCGATTACCTTTCCCTCTTAATTATACCTCTAAAACTCACTCGCAATGGAAAAAATCCTTCCTCAAAAGTGTCTCTTGCTATGTCATCATGGGGGGTATTCTCTATAAATGTAGATTTGACATCCTCCTCCTACAATGCCTCACAATTGCTAAAATCCCATACACCATTACATAAGTTTAGGATGGGATTTTTGGTGGTCATTTTAGTGGCCTCACCATCACTAAATGCATTCTTCGCCTCAGCTATTACTAGCCAACCCTAAACCAAGACTATTGTGACTATGTCAAACATTGTATGAAATGTTAGCAACACGCTAATCTTCACCACACCCCTAGTCATGCCTTACAGGTCACCAGATACCTTTGTCCTATCTCCCAATGGTGTTTAGATCTCGTCAGAGAGATTAACCCTCATTCTTCTCAAATTCATCAATGGATCATCACCATGATTGAATATTACACTAATGGGTGGAGGTTGTACCTTTAATTTCTACAAAAGATGAGAAAATTTGTGAATTGATCAACCATCACATCATTTGTCACTTTGGTATTCCTTGTCACCTCATCATTGATAATGGAAAATAATTAAATAGAAAAATCCTACGCAAACTCTGTGATGCCTTTGGCATTCAACCTAGTTTTTCTTTACCTTATTACCCTCAAACAAATGGCCGAGCTGAATCGACTAACGAAACTCTCAACTAAATTCTTATGAAAGTGGTTGATGATACTGGTAAGTTTTTATTAGAGAAATCCTGACATAACTCACACAAGAAGTCCACGAGGGAAAACAATCTAGGGTTAAGGGTGTGAATGAACGGGAAGAACCCATGTGTGCAGAGTAGAAATTCAACATTCAGGACTTATCCAATTTTGAGCATGAATACCTATTTGTAGAATATGGCATGTGGAACACACCAACGAGGTAAATATGTGTGTGTCATGCATTTTTTTATCTTCAGAGGATCAGATAGAAGAGTTTTGCATGGAGGTGAGCTAAGAATAGGATTGTCACTTTAGTTAACTATAAGAGGTCTATAAATAGCATACTTACATGTGTGGCTATGCCTGTAAATGGTTGCATGGCTATTAGTAGCATGTGGCCTATTTTTGGAATAGATAAGCGGTGAAGGGAAAGTCCCCACCCTATATATATGTAGCTTATTACTTGAGAGAGGAGAGATGAGAGAATATATAGGTATATGTAGAGGTAAGAGGTAGTGAAGCCAAAAATATATATGTGCATATGACTGGATTAATATATCAAATCCATTGCACCGCATTGGTATAGATTCCATTCCATTAAGGTTTAAGGTGGTTTATGTGGTTTATTAATAGATGGTGTAATTATTGGCTGAATCGAAGTGTAATTCCTAGTGTAATTAATTGTGGCCTGCCTCATGTTCTTGTGCACTTTGAGTGAGCGCTAAATAGGGGGGGGGGAGCTGAGTGATGTGTCAGGGGGTGGCGAGGCCCGTTTCTGTCTTCTGGTTCCCTCCCCTGCATGGCTGTGATTTTCTTGGTAGTCGTTTTCTTGCAGTCTGCGTATTGTAGCTTGCATCTGTAAGGGATTAACACATGCATATTCCTTTCACTTTATGGGCTTATCACATTAGTATTCACCACCTCAACCGCTGCTACACATTCTCTTTGGTCTACGGTTACAGAGGCTATCTTGCCTCTAAAATTCCAAATTACATCTCTTCGTATATCACTCAAAGACATGCTCAATGATGATGACTTTCACCAAGACCATTTGTCACAACTTGAGCTTATAGATAAACATCGTTTAATGCTCTCGATCATCTTCAAATCTACCAAAAAGTATCAAAACATGTCAATGAATGAATCTTCAAGGTCAGCGACCTTGTCTTGAAGGAGTATCAACATGTAACCAAAGTGAAAAAAAATAACTGAGGTAATTTTACTCCTAATTGGCTTAGAACCTATATCGTCACTCATACATATGGATCAGGTGCTTATCGTTTATCTTCTCTCCGAAGGTAAACCCTGAAGCGTGAGCCCCTTAATGCCTTGCATATTCAACCATATTACTGTTGAATCAAGCACTATATACCAATTTTCATTCATTACACACTCATCCCTTGAGTAACCATTTCCTTTCATATACCTCATTTAAGGACCAACGACTACACTAGAATTGTGTGATATTCATCACCTTTCAGCACTTATCTTCAATATGAGTACCACGGCTCTACTCATGGCATGATTCTCATGAATACTTTTTTTCTCCTCTCAGGATGGAATCCCATGGTAATTCATCACTTAAAACCTCTCTTTCATAGCTACCTCGCTGTGTATAATTATTTTTCTTCCTTCATAAAAAGAAGCCTATACTCCTTTATAGTCTTTTCCATGACCTAAAAGTCTAAAAAAAATGAATGTAATATATGGGATATTCAATTCAAATCCTTGAGTAAAAATTCTTGTAAATAGACGAATTCATCAAAAAGGACATCTATATTCTCTGTTTCTGCTATAAATAGACTACTCCCTCGAAGGAAAGTTATAAAACGCTAGCCCTATTATACATAGTCTATTTTTAAAAAAAAGACTATTTTTACAAAATTAAATAAAAATATTTTGAATCTTCCTGCATCGATCAACTTCACGAATACCTTAAGGAGATATTCTATTCATCCCACATAGACTTCTCGCATCAATTGGTCTATATAAAATAAGAAAAAAGAAAATACAATACAATTTTTTAGTCATGGACTTACCTATTCTAGTTTTCGGTATCTTGCAGAAGAGGCATGTTGTCTCACAACAAGGTTACACTAAACAAAACCACTCCACCTCACCTTCTTCCCTTTCGCTTCTTCTACCCACTCAAGGGATGTTGTAAGAATGTGACACTTCATGGTCATGTAACTTCTTTCAACCTTAGAAAGTTCAATCATGCAATGCCTTTAGTCAGCCTAAATTCATAACCCTATCTTTGTTATGCTACTAATGGTTCTTTCCACTTATGGAGTCTTTCATTTGTTAACCATTCCCCCCTTTGCTTAGTTATATATTCTTCTACACAAGACAAGACCTTCAACATTTGTTTCTAGGATTTCTTTTCCTTTCACCTACATTTACATTCTTCATATACTTCAATCAACTAATCTGACACAACCATGTCTATCACCTTGACTTAACCACGTCTACTCAACTAGACTAACCATTCCTAAATTACCTTTCCCATTTACCCATACCTAAACTCACTAACCTACTCACCTACCTTATCATACTCTTCCCTATTATATGGAGAACTACATCAACCTGAGACCGCTTTCGCAAGGGCTATGTAGGAAACACTCTTAGGGCAGGAGGACCTTTAAGGTTAGCTCGACCAATATGTTACCCATTATTATGTCCCCCATCAAAAAATTAGTTTCCATAATAAAATAATTTAGAAGTTGTTATCACCCTTAAATCCCCCTCATTTTTCAAGTCAAGTTTCAAAAATTTTGAGTTGGTGCCTTTGAGAGATGTTGAGCAGATGAGAAGTCTAGAGAGATAGAAAATTTGTGCTTTGAAGAAGTTGGAGCTCATTGCAATCTCACCCTGTTAATTTAAAATCTTATAGTCCACATGGTTTGATAAAAAAAATTTCTTCCCATCTGGGTGCTTGAAAATTGTTTGTTTCATTCAAATGAAATTGTCAATCCTTCTCTTTTGGTTATGGATCCGTTGAGCCTTGTATGTTTGTTGTTTCTCTTTCCATGGAGAATAAATAGAAATTTAGGCATAAATGGTGGAATTTCCCCTCCTCTGTAGTTTTTTCTATAGTCGTGAATGATGGGTGTATCTTCTTTATCAATTTTTGGCCCTAACATATCATGAGTAACGTGGACATATCTAATTGGATGCGGCCTTGTGGATTATTTTGTGAACTTATCATTTTTTTTATTTTTGTAAAAGTGTCAAATTGGATCCGTGGCCCCTAAGGATCCTTATTGATTGAATTGAGATAAGGCAAGAAGGTAGATCGTCAGAGCACTTTGAATATTTTGGCTTTATTTTCAAAAGGAGTAAAGTTGTAAAAATGAGCCTGCATTAAAAGTCAAAACGAGAAGGCGGGTCATTAGAGCATTTTGGGAATTTTGGTTTTATTTCCAAAAAGAGAGTTAAAATTTATAAAATGCTCCATGACTCCGCTAGGGTCTTGAGCCCACATTGAAAATTCAAAATAGGGAAGCGGGTCGGTGGAGAACTTTGAGATTTTGAGCCTTGTTTCCAAAATAAGTAAAATTATAAAGAGTTGGCGGAAGCCTCCACGCATCCCAATGGAACACCTCCAAAGGCCAAGTTCAAAGTAGGATCCTAAGTGAACACAAACTCTCCACGTGCCTCATATGTGTAACTTCAATGGTGTGGCCCAAAGAGATACCATGAACTAGCGCCAGCCCTCCATGTGTCCTAGATTTGAAAAGGAGACACCAGCCATTGGAAACTCTAGAGTCTGCGGAAACCTCCACGCATCCAATCAGTGCTCTTTCAAAAGCAATTTTGGGGGGTAGTTCCAAACATGTTTCATCCCTCCACGTGTCTCAGGTCAGGCAAAACGTCTCCAAAAATGAGAGGGGCTTAGGTAGGATATAAAGGAAATGGATCAGGCTCGTAGATGATACCATGTGTCAGTTCGGTGCAATTTCAATTTTGGGCATGCGGATCTATTTTGCGAAAATTTCATTTTCACCATTTTGTATGAATTTGATTCAAATATTCAAATGAGCATAAATTTCGCTCCATTGCTTGAAATTTGACAAATTTTATATTGTTGGAAATATAGTGGTCTCCTCTATGCCATGAAAGCATAAAATATTGTTTTTAGTAGGATTTGATGGTTAGAAATCTATAAAATGTCTTTCATGCCATTAATATGTGATCTAATTGCTTCAAACAGATCAGATTTGATCTGATCTTCCATCTGTTCTTCTCCAACACACCAAATAGACATGGAGAACTGACTAGATATCTTAATTTGGGTGAAAATATAGAAAACATATTTCGTGCCATTAATATGTGACCGGACTACTTCAACTAGATCAAATTTGATCTGATCTTCCATCCTTCCTTCTTCAGCATGCTTAAGAGATGTAGAACTAGATTTGACAGATTATAGGTGGATTTGTAGGGGCATTGATGGTTGGTGGTTGAGCTTCTAAATAAGATTTTCTTCCTTATCTTCTTCTCCCCTTTTTGCTTGATCTATAAATGTAAGAGTGTGGCTCATTGCAAATGTTGGACTCTGATAATTTTTAAGTGTAAATAGAATCGAAAGAAATCAATACAAAAGAATTTCCCCTTTCTCTCTATCTTCATCTATTGTCTCTTCTTGCTTACCTGAAATATGTGGATCATTTATCTTCTGTAATAACAAACTTTTTGTTCTTATTGATATGATTTCTAGAAATTTGTGTCTATGGAATGATATCTTATGTTGTGAATGAGAATAATTTTTTTTTTATCACCTTTTCTCAGTATGTATAAGGTTATACTCTGCTATCTATATTTCCTAAAAGTACTGTTATGTCCTACTCTTTCCTTTCTTCAGTTCTTCCATTCATTTTTACTAATAAAATATTTTGGTAAAAAGCATTTCAAGATGTCATAATTCTATCCTTAAGATAAAATTTGTACATTTGTATATAAGCTTTGTTGCTTTCTATCAATAAGGGAATCTCTCCCATAAAGAGGAGGGACTTGTTTTCCCCTGATTGTGGTTTTGTTAAAGTACCATTTTAAAACCCAACGGTTTTTGGCAACTTTGTTAGGGAGTTATTTTAAAACATATCCCTTTTTAAATTACAACTTCAAGATAATTTTTGATCTAGAAAATCTACGGTATACACATGGGAAGAAAGCTCTTGGGGTTAAAGATTCTCATTTTCAACTTCTGGAGCAATAAAACTTCTCTCTTCTTCTAGTAAGAAGGAATAGAGGAACTCATTATTCAAGCACACATCTTGTTAAAGAAAAAATTCCAAGAATAAAAATCCTCCAAAACAACTCATTCATAATCTTCTTGCTCTTATACTTGCTAGTGTTTCAGTTTCCCTTCAGAAAATCTTCTCACATATGGCACAACCTCTTTCTTGGGGACAATGGACTGGGCCCCTTTCCCTTCCTCAACCATTGAATGAGTTACCCAGGATTAGTAGGAAAGGTTTTCCTACATTCTGAGGTGATGGGAAAGTACACCAAGATGAACGCATTGCAACCTTCATTACTGCATGTGGAATTCTTGGGGTTGAACATGAAGACATTTCTATCAAGCTCTTTGTGGAAACATTGCATGATAATGTTGGTGATTGGTTCTATCATCTTCCTATTGGGTCAATCACTAATTAGACCACCTTGACAACTTAGTTTGAGCAACATTTCAAACCTACTGAAGATGTGCATGCCCTCTTGGCTCAAATTTCTCATATCAAGAAGGAACCACATGAACCCATGAGGGAGTTTGTGGATAAATTAAACAATCTAGTTCTTAAAATTCCATAGAACACTCATCCTGTAGATCAAATCCAAAAGTGCTTCTTCCTCGATGCTTAGTTTCCTGAAGTGAGATATGCACTAAGGAGGGCTATCCTTATAACTCTAGATGTTGATCATATATCGGATATCAGTATTGAGGATGACCTGATCATGTCTGGTAAATTGAAAAGAGAACCTTCCAAATCTAAAGCATCCTCCTCTAGCCAACTCAGATCAGTTAGTGTAGAAGTTGGAAAATGATCTCATTTCCATCAAAAAAAATTTGGATCAACATACTCCTTATCAAGATATTCCAAGAAGGAATTTTCAGCCTAGGAACCAAGTACCTTCTTCTCAAAATAAATTGGCTATTAAAGGCCCACCTATCAAGGTTCCAGTCAATGTAACTTGTGAAGTTCAAGAACCTGATGAGGAGGAATTTAATGAATAATTTGAAGACCCATAAGAATAGGTTGATGAAGAATAAGAGGAACTTGGTGGATCTAAAGTTCATTATCTCACCACTGAAGGTGTCAATGATGAAGATGAATATGAAAAAAGAGTGATAGATATGAATAGTGAGTCATATGTTGTCATGACTCGGGAGTAAGTAAATAGAAAAGAAAAAGTGGTACAACCTACTAAGAAATCCAATTATTGTCCTGTAACTATTCCATTGGTTGCTAGAAGAGGATCCCTTATTTCCACTGCCTCCACACAAAAGGTGAGTAATGCTAATCCTTTTCCTTCTACTTCTATTTCCAAAAATTCTTGTCCTTAAATTCCTAAAACTCATAAATCAAAAGTTTCTCAAGTTCCTAGTAATGATTCCTCATCCACGTCTGGATATTTTGATATTATTAATCACCTCAAAAATACCAAAATCCAAATCTCAGAGACATAGTTTTACCAAAATCATCCAAAAGATTTTTCTAAAATGGTAAAATTTTGTCGATTCCAAATCCAAAGCTTCATCCAATATTTTTAAAGGTATTTTTCCCACTCCCTCTTCCTCATCTCAACCAATTCTTGTGGCTACAGTCACTTCCCCTCATGAGAAGATTAAACCATCCTATGTGACTCTCCCCATAGTTGGCCATAAACTCAGTAACTTTGTTATAGAATCAAGAGCATCAGATAATGTAATGCCTACAAAAGTAGATCATGCTTTGGGCCTAACTCTGAAACATACCTTTGGTTAATGTTATTCCATGGAGAGTATAGAAGTTCCTTTGTTTGGGAGGATTAAATATGCACAAATAGCCTTTGCTACTTTTCTAGAGAAAAGGGTTATGACCACTATTTTGGTTATTGATATTCCTCCCTCATATGGTATGTTGCCGAGTAGGAATTTCTATAAAAAGGTAGGAGGTGAAATTCAGATGGAATGGTCACATGCTTTGATCCTGATTAGTGGAAAAATAAGAAAGATATTACCAGAGAAGAAAACCTAGTATATTGTGTAAAAGAATGATGATCCAAAAGTAGAAATACTCTATAAAGATATAGGGCATGGTAGCTATATGATCATGTCATGAGATGAGGCAAGTCTTCCTAAGGGAGTGATTCATGATCCCAATGGCATTTGGACTTCGGAGTTTGATGGAAGCTACTCTTCAGCTGGTTCTAGAGATGGTGTGGTATTAATCTTGTTAGGAAATAAGGGATAAAATATGTAGAATAATCCCTCACAAAATCACAAAAGTAGAAACTAATATGCAGAAAATTTTACAGATCTCAAATAAAATTGTAGAATAAAATAACACAACACAAAGAGACAAAATTTAACGTGTTTCACCCAATTTGGGCTATGTCCACCAAGAATCACTTGCTTAGATTTTATTATAAGCCACCGCTCTCTCAATATAATACCTAGATCTGTTTGGAGCTATGCTCAACAAACTCTACAGAATTCACAACTGAATTCAAAGCACATCTGCAATGTTACATTCAACTGCCATATGCATAAAACCATATAAATAGACAAATTCTTAAGCAGTTTTACAAAACCATGGGTATCAAAACCATGGTAAAAAAACCATCCCATAAACCTATGGGTCAAAATCCCGCCCATATGAGAAAAGCATGTTTCCTAGTATATTGGGCACGTTTTAAGGCCTAAAAATTTTACAACCTTGACGAGAACCCTGTAGAAAGTTTATAGTACTCCTAGTGTACAGTATTCAACACTTTCTCACATGAAAACAGGCTCCACAACCTAACAATCTCCCACTTGGAGACTAGTTTTCCTCTAAGCAAGCTTCTCAACCCTTCACTAGTTTCCGTGAAGACCAACCAAAGCTGGACACAACTTCAGTTTTTCCCTTATGACCAACTTGGTCATCATGTCTACAAGATTCTGAATGGTATGAATCTTCTCCAACTTCAACTTATCTTCCTCCAAATTTGATAGATGAAATGGTACCTTAACTGTATATGATTCATCCTAGAGTGGAAAGCAGAGTTCTTAGCTAGGTGTACAACACTATGACTATCACTATGTAGCTTTCCTTCCTCCTTCTTATGCCCTAAATCTTAAATAAATTTTTGTAACGAAATCATTTCTTTGCTTGCCTCTATGGCAGTAATATACTCAACCTTTGTGGTTACAAAGCCACCAGCTTCTGTAGTCATGAAATCCATCTCACTGTTGTCCCACCTATAGTGTAAACATAACTTGCTGTGCTCCTCCTACTATCTACATCTCCAGCCATATCTAGATCTACATAACCACACAAAGTGGTGTCTGATCCACTGTAGCACAGAATTGTCCCCATGGTCCCTCTCAAATACCAAAGGGTCCACTTTACTTCCTGTCAGTGATCTCTACCTAGATCACTCATAAATCTACTCACCACTCCCACTGCATTAGCAATATAAGGCCTAGTGCACACCATGAGATACATCAAACTGCCAACCACTGATGAGTAAGGTACCTTGGACATCTGGTTTATCTCCTGATCTATCTTGGGACACTATTCCTTTGATAACTTGAAATGGCCTACCAAAGGAGTCCCAATCGGTTTAGCATCATGCATATTAATCCTCTCCAAGACCTTCTTAAAGTACTCTTCTTGAGGTAAAGTCAACCTTCTATTCCTTCTATCCCGAGATATCCATACCAAGGATTTTTTTGTTGCCCCCCCCCCCCCAAATCCTTCATAGCAAAGGATTCCACTTAGCTCCATTCTTTTATAATTTTATTCCTCATATTTTACCTCCAGCCAACATGTCATCCACATACAACACATGATAATTTTTTGATCTATAAAAATCTACGTATACACAGGGAAGAGGCTCCTGGGGTTAAAGATTCTCATTTTTCAACTTCTGGAGCAATAAAACTTCTCTCTTCTTTCTGTCGAGTAAGAGGAAGGAGGAACGCATTAGTCAAGCACACGCCTTGTTAAGAAAAAATTTCAAGAAGCAAAATCCTCCAAAACAACTCATTCTAATCCTTCGTTCTCTTATCTTTTGGCTCGGTTTTCATTGCCCCTTCAGAAATCTCTTCGCACATATAGGGCCAACAGTCTTATCTTGGGGAAATGGACTGGGCCCCTTCCCGTCCTCAACCATTGAATGATTGACCCAGAGAGGAGGAAAGGTTCTACATTCGGAGGTGATGTGGACGTACACCACGATGAACGCATGGCAACTTCATACTGCGTGAATCTTGGGTTGAACATGAAGACTTCTACAAGCTCTTTGTGGGAAACATGTGCAATTTAATGTTGGTGATTGGTTCTATCTCTTCCTATTGGGTCCTCACTAATTAACCAGACCATTTTGACAAACGTAGTTTTGAGCAACATTTCAAACCTACTGAAGATGGTGTCCTGCCTTGGCTCAAATTTCCATATCAAGAAGGAACCACATAAACCCCTGAGGGAGTTTGTGGATAATTAAAACAATCTTTCTTTTCTTAATTCCTAGAACACTCATCCTGTAGATCAAAGCCAAAGTGCTTCTTCCTCGATGCTTAGTTCCTGAAGTAGCGATATGCGCACTGGAGGGGCCTATCCTTATAACTCGATATGTGTGATCATATCTCGGATATCAGTATTGGGATGACCGATCATTGTCTGGTACAATTGAAAAGAAACCTTCCAAATCTAAAGCATACCTCCCAGCCAACTCAATCAGTTAGTGTATAACGTTGAAATGATCTCATTTCCATCAAAAAAAAGTGTGATCACAACATACTCCTTCTCAAGATTTCAAGAGGAATGTTCAGCCTAGGAACCAAGTCACGTTTCTTCTCAAATACATTGGCTATTAAGGCCCACCTATCAAGTTCCAGTCGATTTAACTGTGAAGTTTTCAAGAACACTGAGAGGAGAATGTAATAATAATTTGCAGACCCATATAGAATAGGTTGATGAGATGGAGAACTGGTGATCTAACTAAATTTCCTTATCTCACCACTGAAGGTGTCAATTGATTAAGATGCATATGAAAAAAGAGTGATAGATATGAGAGTGAAAGTCAGTAGGTGTCATTACTCGGATGTAGTAATAGAAAGCACAAGTGGTACCACCTACTAAGAAACCAATTATTGTCGGAACTTTCCATTGTGGCTAGAAGGAGGATCCCTTTTTTCCACGTGCCTCCACACAACGTTTAACTAAGCCTTTTCCTTCTCTTCTATTTCCAAAATTCCTTGTCCTAAATTCCCTAAAACTCAAAATCAATCACAATTTCTCAAGTTCCTGGAAGAGTCCTCATCCACGTCCTTGGATATGTTGATAGTAAATTTCCCACTCAAAGATCCAAAAATCCAATCTCATAGACATCGTTTTTACCAAATCATCCCAAAGATTTTTCTAAAAGGTAAATGTTGTCGATCCAATCCAAGCTCTCCACTATTTTTAACGGTATTTTTTCCCACTCCCTCTTCCGCAGCGCAACCAATTCTTGTTGCTATCCCGTCCTTCCTCCCACCCCTCATAGAAATTAAAAAACCATCCTATTGACGCTCCCCATATTGGCCTTAACTCCGTACTTTGTTATCATAATCAAGAGCATCACAGTTAATTTATGCCTACAAGTCGATCTGCTTTGGGCCTAACTCTGAAACATACCGTGGTTAATGTTATCCATGGAGAGTATAAGTTCCTTTGTTGGAGGATTAAATTGCACAAAGAGCCTTGCAAACTTTCTGAGAAGAGGTTATGACCACTATTTTGGTTATTGTATGCCTCCTCATATGGTATGTTGGCCGAGTAGTATTTCTAGAAAAGGTAGGCGGTGAATTCAGATGAGGTACATGCTTTGATCCTGATAGTTGAAAAAGAAGAAATATATTACCAGAGAGACACCTAGTTATTGGTTGTAACGCAATGATTACTCCAAAGTAGAAATCTCTATAAAGATATAGGCATGGTAGCTAATGAGAATGTCATGAGATGATGCAAGTCTTCCTAGGTATGATTCTGATCCCAATTCAGTTTGGGACTTCGGAGTTTGATGGAAGCTCTCTTCAGCTGGTTCTAGAGATGGGTGTGGTATTATCCGTTGTTAGGAGATAGGATATAAATAGGAGAATAAGCCTCACAAATCACAAAGTAAAATATATGCAGAAAATTGTTACATCTCTCAAATCAATTGTAATAAAATACACACACACAGAACAAAAGTTAAACGTGTTTTTTCATCAATCATTTTCAACACAATTTTGGGGCGGTGTCCACCAGCATACATTGCTTATGATTTATTATAAGCCACCCGCTCTCTCAATTAATACCTAGATCTGTTGGAGCGGGCGCCACAAACTCTCCGAATTCCACACTGAATCAAAGCAACTCTGCATGTTACTTCAACTGCCATATGCAAAAACCATATAAAGAACAAATTCTTAGCAGTTTTACAAAACCATGGTATCAAAACATGGTAAAAAAAACATCCATGAAACCTCTGGTTCCAAATCCCGCCCTAGAGAAAAGCATGTTTGCCTAGTTATTTGGCACGTTTTTAAGGCCTAAAAATTTTACACCTTGACGAGAACCCTGTAGAAATATAGTACTCCTAGTTCATATTCCACACTTTCTCACATAAAACATGCTCCACAAACCTAACAATCTCCCATTGGAGACTAGTTGTCTCTAAGGCAGCTTCTCAACCATTTCACTAGTTTCCGTTACTACACCCACTAGCTGGACCAACACCACAACTCATTTTCCCTTATTACCAACTTGGTCATCATGTCTAACAAATCTCTGAATGTATGAATCTTCTCAACTTCAACTTATCTCCTCAAATCTGATAATAATGGTACTTAACTGTATCTGATTCTCTATAGTGGAAAAGCAAGTCTTAGCTAAGGTTTACAACCTAGACTATCACTATGTATCTTTCCTTCCTCCTTCTTCTTATGCCCTAAATACTTTAAATAATTTTGTGGAACGAAATCATTTCTTTTGCTTGCCTCATGGCAGTAATTACTCAACCTTGTGGTTCAAAGCCACCACTTCTGTAGTCGGAAATCCACCTCACTGTTGTCCACCTATAGTGTAAACAATAACTTGCTGTGCCCCTCCGCCTACTATCTAACTCTCCAGCTATCCGAGACTACATAACCAAACAAGTGGTGTCCTGATCCACTGTAGCACAATTGTCCCCATGGTCCCTCTCCAATCCAAAGTCCCTTACTACTTCCCCGGTCAGTGTCTCTACCTATATCACTCTATAAATCTACTCACCCTCCACTAGACATAGCAATATAAGGCCTTTGCCACCATGAGATACTCAAACTGACAAACCAACTCTATGAGTAAGGACCTTGGACTCTTGGTTTATCTCCTGATCGAGCTTGGGACACTATTCCTTTGATGACTTGAAATGCCTACCAAAGGAGTCCATCGGTTTTTAGGCGCATGCATATTAACCTCTCCAAGACCTTCTTAAAGTACTCTTCTTGAGGTACAGTCACCTTCTATTCCTTCATACCCGAGTATCTCATATACCAAAATTTTTTTTGGTGCCCTCCAAAGCCTTCATAGCTAAAGAGTTCACTAGCTTCTTAGCTCCTCGTTAGTATTTTATTTCCTACATCTTTTTAACTACAACCAACATGTCAGCCACATACAGACCATAATTAACTTTCAAAACACTTTTTTTTCCATCCCGCAGATTTATTTTGTATACACACAAGGTTTATGACATCTCATATACCTTGCTCCATCATGACTATCTAAATTCTTATACCGATGACATGGAACTTTTTTCAAGCCATACAGCTCTTCTTGAGTTTGCACACCATCGCCTATTTTAACCTTTGCCTCATAGCCCTCTGGTTGCTACAATATCTGTTCGTTCTCCAAATTCACCACGGGGTGGAGAAATAGTTTTTATATCAAGCTGCTCAAGTGTAAGTCCTCTAAGATGCACTATTCAAGAACAGTTCTAATAAAGTCATTTTTAACTACAGGAGAAAAAATCTCATCACAATTATACCTCTTTTTTTTGTGCAACCACTTGACCGACAACGAACCGTATAGATGGTCTTGCCTCTTCTATTCTTCCAATCTTTGAACTCTAACACCCACTATTCTGTAATCTCTTTTGCCATTTAGGTAGCTTTACCAAATCCCTGTCTGGTTCTTCCATAGAGTTTGGGCTCCTCATCCATCACTATCTCCCACTTCTTCCGGTCAATCTACTTGCATGCTTCATCAATCTCTCTAGCTCTCCCCTATCAGTGAGTAATAATAATAAGAAAGGAGAACAATGTTCAGTTCTCTTTGACCCTATAATATCCTTCTTTATATGAGTTTAGGGTTCCTATTGAGGAGGTTTCCTTAACTGATTCATGTGGTCCTTGGTGCCCATCTAGAAAGCCTTTACCACTGCAATATTCTTTCTTGGATTCTTCCCTATTTTTCCTGCATGTTATATTTTACCTGAGTTTCTCATTAAGACCACATGTCCCTAGATCGAATGATTTTCTTGTCCTAATACGCAACAGTTATACTCCAAATTCATCAACCACCATAGATCATGAAATTACCTTTTCTGATTTAACCTCTAGCTTGGTCCCATATCATCCTGTCTATAGAACAAGCACATCACATTCCAAAGACTCTAATCAATGATATAAACTTCTTATTTCTGTACCGAACCAAGCCTCCCCTCAGTATGCTTCCATCCAGGCACTTAGGTCCTCTTTTATCACTTACCAACTATGTTTCACTACTTCACAAAAACAAGAAGGAAGTCCTGTTGTCACCTCATGGCTCCTATAATGTCTAGTATTATTCTATTCAATCCCTCTGAACCCCACCCACCCCATCGACTGCGTATTTACTGGAACCAGCTTTTTTCTTTTCCTGCAGAATGCATGCTTAGAATAGTAATCATAAAATTCACCACTATAATACTGCCCTCCTTATGGTCTAACCTAAATACATTTTCTCTAAGACCTATTTTATTCTCTATATCCAAGGCTTTCCATTCAACAAAAGGTCAAATACATCATATTTGTTTCTAATACGATAAACCAAACGTCTTCTAACCTCATCAGTAATTAACCATAATACAGTGACCCCCCAAGAATGATACCCTAGTTGCCCCCCCACACATCAGAATGCACCAGCTCTAACTACCTCGCTTTCTTATAGTCCTAGCCTTCGAAACTTACTCACTACTTCTGACTTCTATCGTTTCCCTTATACACATTCCGAACAAAACTCCAACCTGTTCTGTATATCTTGGGAAAATCCTTGTTTTATGCTCTCTTAGTGATGCCCTTATGTCTAAGGAACCAAGCCTAAGTGCCACATTTTGGATCTACTTCTGAAGCCCCGATTTAACAAACATCAGTGCTATAAAGTGGTTAACATACAGGTTCCACCTTCTTACCTCTTGCCACCCACAAGAACGCCTTGGTAACCTTCCAAGATGTCCACTGTGAATATCACAGTATAAAATAACCATCACTGCCAACTATCCTGCTGAGAATCACGATTTCATCTTAATGTAGGCACATTTGTCTGGAAATCCTTCATATCCACTATTCTCCATCTGCAACCTTAACCTGAATAGAAGCTTTCCACTATGTTGCAATGCTCACATCATCACCAAGAAAAAATGTGACCCAACTCTCCTGAACCATAAATCACAAATATTCTAGTGGAATTAGGGAATGGAAAGAAGCCTTGATCAAAACCCTGATTCAGTAATATTATGCAAAGGAGAATAAAAGCTCCTGACATACATTACCTGGTGCCACAATGTTCCTCCTTATTTTCTTCATGTGTCTCCTTCTTATCCTGAAGCTCCCAACACTTCTTCTTTTGTATGCCCAAACCTTTCCAAAATGCATCATATTCTGCTTTCTAATATTTTGACTTGCCGATCCTTTGATTTTTCCAATGGCTGCCTCTATTTTTTAAAATTTTTTTTTTGTCTCCACTCTAGTATCGCACATAAAGCATTCCTGAAGAGAGATTCACCAAAGCTTTTTCTTCACATTTCCTTGCTTAGAATCACCCTACACATCCTCAAACTTCAAATTTGATTAGCTAGACTGATTTTCTTACCACCCATTACCGCGGCTATTCAATCTTATGGTAAATGGCAATAAAATAATAAATTCCTAATTTCTCATCAATCTAGTGTAACTGAAGCTAGCATTTTACAACCGTATTAAAATCATTAAAGGATCTCCTACTTCACCATTCTCAGAACATCTTCCAATTAACAACTTCTTCATTAAAGATCTTAGTAGAGCTAAAGGGTTTTTTCATACAACTGCGCCTAATCCATCGCATCAGTTCTTTTTGTAGTCTATTACTTAAACATAATAATACCAAAGAGGTTAAGACACGCCGATTTGTCCAATGCCTTCCTATCAATCAACATCCCATTCCGCAGCCGGCTGCGCGGGTTTGGTTCACCTTCTCACATAGTGGAATATAAAGATCCTTCTGCTCACGTAAAGCTTTCCATCTGTATCTTCCAAAGTCTGAATTCTACCCCGTTGAAGTGTATCAACCTAGATCTTCCATCACTACCATACTTCCCTCAGATAACTTTCCCTGTATTCAAACTTCATACCACCACTATGATACAAGTATTTAGGATAAGGGATAAATATGCAAAATAACCCTCACAAATTGCAACAATAGAAAATATATGCATAAATATTTTAGATCTCAAATAAAAAAGTTACAGAATAAAATAACCCACATCAATGAGAGTTATTAATGTTGTTCACTCATTTGGGGTACATCCCCAGAATCAACTTGTCATATTTTATTACAATCCACCGCTCTCATCAATACATACCCAGATCTATTTGGAGGCTATGCTCAACAAACTCTAGATTCACCTGAATTCAATCACATCTGTAAGTGTTCTTCCCCGACCAGTGCATAAAACCATATATAGACAACTACTTAAGTATTTTAAAAAACCATGGTATCAAAACCAGGCAAAAAACATCAAGGTAACCTATGTGTCAAAATCCACGCGCCATATGAGAAAGAACATTTCCCGTTATATCGGCATGTTTTTAAAGAAGAGGACAACATGGAATTTCAGTACTATTTAATGGTATAGTCTTGCAACACGTCTCCCATGAAAATATCCAAACCTGTTTTCTGTATATCTGGGAAAATCCTTGTTTTATGATCTCTATGCCCTTATGGATCATATGACCAAGCCCTATATGCCACAATTTGTATCTCTTCTGAAGCCCACGATATTACAAACATTAGTGCTATAAGTGGTTAATACAAGGGTCCAACCTTCTACCTCTTGCCACCACAAGATCACCCTTGGTAACTTCCAAGAGTCCCACTGTGCATATCCACAGTATAACCCCCCCCCAAATCACTTCCCAACTATCCTGCTAGATCAAATGTCATCTTAAGGTAGCCCATGTCTACATCCTCAATGCCAAGTATTCTCAGTCTCACCTTAACCTAATAGGAAAGCTTTTTTTTTCCAACTATGTTGCAAGGCCGCATAGCACCCAAGAAAAACCATGCCAAATCGCCTTGAACATAATCAAAAAATAATTCCTATGTAATTAGAAGGAAAGAAGCCCTTGAATCTAAACCCAGATTATTATATTAATGGCAAAGAAAGAATAAAAGCACTCTGACAATACATATACCTGTTGCCAAGCCTTTTCTCCTTTTTCTTCATGTTGTCTCTTCTTATCCTGAAGCTCCAACACATCCTTCTTGTATGGCCAACCTTTCAAAATGCCATCATACTATCTTGCTTTTATATTTGACCTTCCGATCCTTTGATTTTCCATGCTTGTTTTTCCTCTATGGTAGTTTGTCTCCCCCTACTAGTTTCCTCCACTATCAAAGCATTCCCCGGAATAGATCTTCACCAAAGCTTTTTCTTCCATTTCCTTGGCTTATAATCACCCCTACAACATCCAAACTTCAAATTTTGAGTTAGCTAGGAACTGATTTTCTTACCACCATTCCCAGGCTATCCAAATCTAGGTAAAGAGCATAAACTAATAAAGTCCTAATTTTCTCACAAATTCTAGTGTAAACTGAGCTAGCAATATTTCACACGTATTAAATCATTTAAGATCTACTACGTTAACCATTCTCAGACTCTCTTCATATTACACATCTCGTCATTAAATATCTTATTAGAGGCACGGGGTTTTTTCATACAACGTCCTAATGCTCCCAGTTCTTTTGTAGTCTATTGCCTTTTAAACATTAAATAATACCAACGATGTAAGACACAGCCAGATTTCCCAGTGCCTTCCTATCAAATCAATCCCATTCTGCATCCGTCAGGCTCGAGGTTGTTGTTCCCCTCTCAAATAGTGAATATAAAGATCCTTCTGATAAAGGTAAGCTTCCATCTCGTATCTTCCAAAGTCTGAACTTCTACCCGTTGAATTATCAACCCTAGATCTTCCATCATCTACCATAACTCCCCATCAAGATAAAACTTTCCCTGTAATTCAAAACTTCAGTAAACCAAACCAGGCTATGATACCAATTGTTAGGAAATAAGGGATAAAATATGCAAAATAATCCCTCACAGAATTGCAACAATAGAAAATAATATGCAGAAAATATTTTTAGATCTCAAATAAAATTACAGAATAAAATAACACAACATAAATAGATAGTATTTAATGTTGTTCACTCAATTTGGGTTACATCCACCAAGAATCACTTGGTCATATTTTATTACAATCCACCGCTCTCTCAATACAATACCCAGATCTATTTGGAGCTATGCTCAACAAACTCTAGAATTCACAGCTGAATTCAAATCACATCTGTAATGTTACATTCAACTACCATATGCATAAAACCATATAAATAGACAACTACTTAAGTAGTTTTAAAAAACCATGGGTATCAAAACCATGGGCAAAAAACCATCAAGTAAACCTATGGGTCAAAATCCCGCCCATATGAGAAAAGAACATTTCCCGTTATATCGGGCATGTTTTAAGAAGAGACAACTATGGAAAGTGTAAAGTACTCTTAATGTATAGTCTTCAACACTTTCTCACATGAAAATAGGCTCCACAACCTAACAATTATCTCCAAAAGGGAAGATTCATCCATTTTCTTTCAAGCTTTATTTTGAAAATACAAATAATACAACTATGTATGAGGCCCTCATCCTTGGGTTGAACATGGAAATAGAAATGGGAGTGAAGAATCTGTGTGCCCATGGTGATGTAGAGTTGGTTGTGAAATAGGTAAGGGATCTTTACCAAGTCAAGAATAGGATATTGAAATATTATAGAATTCTTGTTTGGGATTCCATTGAATTCCTTGATGATTTCTCAATTGAAATTATGCCAAGAGAAAGGAATACTAGAGCCGATTCTCTAGTTGTCTCAGGATCTCTGTTGATTCCTCATCCATATTTATCTCAAGAGAAATTTACCATTGAAATGATTCATAGGCCTAGTGTACCAAATAATGAAAACAACTGGCAGGTCTTTAATGATGATCAACACTTGCTCTCTTTATTGGAGCTTAAATATAATTTTTATCAATTTTATTTTGAAGGAAGTGAAACTCTACCTAGAGAGTATGTGCTCTCTAATGAAGATGACATCACAGATGAAATGGATCAAGATGGTTGTATTAAGCTGAAAGGTAATAAGATTCCCAAATGGCTGGTGAGTCTAGAAGATTTGTTTGATAAACATGATAGGTTCATCAAATCTAAAGCTTCTTAAGGGACTCAAAAATATTCTGAGTATGACAAGGTCAATATTGGAAGCAATGATGAACCCAAGGTGGTGAATATTGGGTAATTCTACACTCAAGAAGAGAATAAGAAAGCCTTAAACCTATTAAAGAATTATGATGATGTTCTAGCCTATTCACATGATGATCTCAAGGCTTTTCAACCAAAGGAGATGCAACACTATATCCCTCTGAGACCTGGGATCAAACCTTTCAAGAAGAAACAAAGGTACTATAATCCTAAGGTTGCTGATATTATTTTTTAAGAGATCCAGAAGTTACTAAAAGCCAAGATTATTTTCCCTATACATCATTCAACATGGATTTCCAACATTGTGCCTATCAAAAAGAATAATGGTGAGATTCACATCTTTGTAGATTTCAGGAATTTGAATCAGGCCTCTCTAAAAGACAACTATCCACTCCTTATGATGGATCAAGTTTTGTAAGTTGTCTCAGGATCTGCGATGTTGTCTATGCTAGATGGATTCTCTAGATACAATCAAATGGAATTCAGTACCCTAGATCATCACAAGACTACTTTCACTACCCCTTGGTGCACCTTTTCCTACATGATAATTCCATTTGGTCTTATCAATGTTGGTGCCACTTTTCATATGGCAATGGATTTAGCTTTTGGAAGTCTAAAGGGAAAGTGTATTGTTGTGTACCTTGATGATTTGACTATTTTTTCCAAAATAAGGGCAGATCATCTTTAGCATCAAGAAACAGTTCTTCAAAAATGTAGAGAACATGGAGTTTCCCTCAATCCTAAGAAGTATGTCTTTTGTGTTATTGAAGGAAAGTTACTGGGGCATATTGTTTCCAAAGAAGGGATCAAGATATATCTAGAAGGATTTCAAGTAATCCAGCACATTCCTCTTCCCACAAGAAAAAGGGTGTTCACTCTTTCTTTAGCAAGATAAATTTCCTGAGGAGATTCATTCCAGATTTTGTAGAATTGACTATGAGTGTTGCTCACATGATGAAAGGAAAGAAACACCTTGGTTGGAATTCCAAAGGTAAATAAGTATTTGAAGGTATTAAGAAAGCCATTTCTAGAACCCCTATCTTAGCATGTCCTTATTTCCACAAGGATTTTATCATCTATTGCTATTCTACATAAAGTACCTTGGCTATTGTGCTAACTTAGAGAAATTTTGAGGATCATGAACTTATAATTACATTCATGAGCTATGTTTTGAAAGTTCATGAATTAAAATATACTATGATGGAGAAACATGATTTTGTAGTGGTCAAAGTTTTCAATTAGTTTCATTTTTACATTCTTAATTCTCACTCTGTTGTGCTTATACCTGATACAACCATCAAGTCTATTCTTACACAACATGAGTTTGGACTTAAGAGAGATAATTAGGTAGAAAAAATCCAATAATATGATCTTGATATCAAGTTAACTAAGTTATTATGGGGTAAAGGCTTATGTGATCTTATTGCTGAAGGAGATGATGCACAATTGTCAAAATAAGCAGTTGATGTTCATGTTGTCCTCTTCCTCAATTTAATAGATGAATGGTATGCAAATATTGCACATTTTATTACTTATGGAGAGTGTCCATCCCACTTGAGTGCCAAGGAAAAGAGATCTATTGAGCTAAGGTGTGCACAATATGTATTATGTAAAAATGCTTTATTCAAGTGAGGCATAGATGGAAGATTCCTTAAATGTGTGGACAAAGAGCAATAAAAGAAGTTGTTTTTAGATTTTCATGATCAAGCTTGTGGAGGTAATTTTTCTTCTCCTGTCACTGCCCATAAAATCCTTCATATAGGGTACTATTGGCCTACATTGTTCAAATATACATCAAAATGGGTAGGTAATTGTGAAGCCTATCAAAATTTTGTTGGGAGAACTAAGTTGGCTCCTTTACCACTCAAACCAGTAGTGATTAATGAGCCTTTTCAACAGTGGGGATTGGATTTCATTAGAACTCTTAACCCACCTTCTAGTGCTGGACATACTCATGTGCTAACTACTACAGATTACTTCACAAAATGGGTAGAGGATATTTCAATCAAAATCACTACTTCTGAGGTGGTGTGTAATTTCATCAAGGAGAACATCTTGATAAGGTTTGGGGTACCAAACAAAATTGTGACTAATAATTCTTCAAATTTTTCTTCTTCTGAGATGATGAATTTATACTATGGTTATAAAATTTACCTTGCTCATTCTTTAAACTATTACCCCCAAGGGAATGGACAAGTAGAATCAACAAATAAGAATTTGGTAACCATCATTCGGAAGCTTTTCAATTACTCTCAAAATAATTGGCACAAGAAAATCTATTATGCTCTTTGGGTAGATAAAATTACACCCAAACGAGTAATTGGGATGTCTCCATTTTAGGTGGTGTATGGTGTTGAAGTTCAGCTACCAATAATAGTGGAATTACCAGCCTGGCACTTAATGAAGACTATTGAGGATTCAAGTTTTATTAGTTCCTTGGACAAGAGGATCATGTATCTCCAGAAAATGGATGAAGACATGATAAAAAAATTTGATAGGATCTCAGCTCATACACTTAAGGTGAAAGATTTGTTTGATAAGAAGGCTCGACCTATAGATTTTCAAGTGGGAGACATTGTTCTGTTGTGGGACAAAAGGCATGAACCTCAAGGAAGCCATGGTAAGTTTTATTCTCTTTGGCTTGGTCCTTTCAAAATCAGAAACGTTACTAGAGAAAATTCTTTCTACTTGGATTATATGGATGGATCCTCTCTCCCACTTCCTTATAGTCGGAAATATTTGAAGTTGTTCAATTCCTAGGTGACTAGGCAATCCTTTTGTATATAATGTGTGTGGTGTTTTGTTTTTGGTTTTTTCCTTTTTGGTTTGTTTCCCTTCTGTGTGTGTTGTCTTCTGTATTGATTCACCTTTGACTCTATTTACCCAATGGATAAGGCATTGATCTACTTTCCCAAAGTTTTTCTTGAGTTATTGATCTTGTCTCATTCCTCTGTCTAAGCCAAGTCATCCCCAGAAAGAGCCAGTTATTATCACCCTCAAAATCCCCCTCGTTTTTCAAGTCAGGTTTCAAAAATTTTGAGTTGGTGCCTTTGAGAGATGTTTGAGCAGATTGAGAAGTATAGAGATATAAAAATTCATGCTTTCGAGAAATTGGTGCTCATTTACAATCTCACCATGTTAATTTAAAATCTTACAGTCCACATGGTTTGATAAAATTTATGTCTTCCCATCTGAGTGCTCGAAAATTGTTTCTTTCATTCGAATGAAATTGTCAATCCTTCTCTTTTGGCTGTGGATCATGTCGATCCTTTTATTATTTGCAGTTTCTCTTTCCATGGAGAAAAATTTGAAATTCAGGCATAAATGGTGGAGTTTCCTCTGCTCTATATTTTATCTACAGTACATGGACATCTCTAATTGGATACGACGTGGTGGATTATTTGGCTAACTCATCATTTTTATTTTTGTAAAAGTGTCAAATTGGCTCCGTGGCCCCAAAGGATGTTGATTGGTCAAATCAAGCTAAGGTGGGAAGGCAGATCATTAGAGCACTTTGAAGAATTTGGATTTATTACCAAAAGAAGTAAAGTTAAAAAAATGAGCTGCAACTCTGTTGAAGCCATGTATTGAATATCCGTTGAAAAGTCAAAGCAGAGAGGCGGGTTGTTGGGGAAAACTTTAGGAATTTTGGCTTTGTTTCCATAAAAGGCATAAATTGATAAAGTGAACTACAGCCCCACTCATACCAAGGGATAAAGTCAAATGTTGAGCCCACATCAAAAGTCAAAATGGGAAGGTGGGACGTCAGAGCATTTTGGGAATTTTGGTTTTATTTCCAAAAAGATCCTAGTTAGATTGTAGTCTATAAAGTGCTCCATGATTTGGATGACCAAAACTGGGATAATTTTTTCCTTTGGTGAAAATTTTAGATGGGCACTGTCTAGTCTTGGGATAGAACTTTGAGATTTTGTAGCCTTTTTTAGCAATTATATATATTATAATAGTATATATATATATAGCATTATAGCCTATATATATCCCATACGATATATATATATATATGCCATATTGTGAAAGTAGGATCTAAAAACATAAAGAAAATGAAGAATTTTCACGTGCCTTTTCGGTGCACCATCAAAGGTGTTATCCAAAGAAATACCCTGAACTAGTTCGACCCCTCCACATTTTTTTTTAATGTGTAATAGAGAGTTATCCAGCGGTTGGGATGGTATAGCTTTTATCAGTCATATGGATAACCTGCACGCAAAAAAGTTGGCACATCTTCAAACGTAGACATTTCAACGGGGGAGTTCCATAGGAAATAGTGTCTTTAAAGACCTCCACATCTCTCAAGTCAGAAAAAACATCTCCATAAAGTGGCATTTATCATATTAGGATTCACTTCAATATCAATATGGATCTACAAAGCTGATAGTCTACACTACACGATGTGTACTAGTTTGTGCACATTTTTTATGTTTCGGGATGGTTCACAGATCCATGGAAGCAAAAATATGACATTTTTGCCATTATTATACGGATTTGATTCAAATATTCAAATGAGTCCACTTTTTTGTCCCCCAAATTTCTCGCAATTACCCATGCACAATTCTTATGCTGTTAGAAATGTCTTGAGTCTCAGAATCATATCCGTGGAACTTAAACATACGGTATACTCGAGTAAGGAGCACCTGGTTACTAATCTGGAAAACATATTCAAGCCATTAAGTATAGTGATCAGATTAGCTAACCTTATAACAAGGATCACTGACACTCTAATCCGATATGCTATAGTTCCTATATAGGTAAGTTATGCCATTGTAGATCATGCTAGTAACTGATGTAGATCATCTTAACAAATTTTTATTTAGATGAAAATATAGGGACCAAATCATATTTCGTGCAATTAATAAGAAATTATCATCCATTCGGCTTCAATAGATAAAAGATAGATTTGATTAGTCAAGAGTAGGGTTCAGCATGCCTTTTGGACATGCTTAAATATCAATTTTTTCAAATTTTGTAACATGGTAATGCATAAGGAATCATTGATGGTTAAATGAGAATTATGCTGTCCAAATGATTAGGACATGCTTCTCTTCTTTTCCTCTTACAGGTTGAATCTAACAAATGGAAACCTTGAAGCTCATTGGTAACAAATGTTGGCCTTTATAGTATGAAACCTAATAAAGTAGAATCGATAAGAAATCAATACAATAGAATGGCTTCACCTTTAGCATCTCAATTAAATCTTCGAATATTAATAATCTTCGTGAATCTTGCACTAATTCTAGAATAATCAAGGAATGCATTTGTAATAACAAACTGGTTTTGTTCCATTATCATTGAATATGATCTTCCTTAGAAACTTTGGTAAATGGAATGACCTATCTAATGTTGGGCCAATGAAAGAGGGTAATTAGGGTATTTATCACCATTTGATACGTCCAGAAGGTGATATAATGTTATACGTCAAGCTAATCTGACTATTTCGCTAACAATGCTACGTACTTATGTCCAAGACTTTCAAATGTGATCCTTTGTTCAGTTGTGGACCACTATCATTAGTTTAGGTGATAGAACTAATTTTGGTAAAGGAAGCACCTTTCAGGGATTGTCATTAAATTCTATCCTGAAGATGAAAAGTTTGTACATTTGTATGATCCACTTTTCTATGTTTGTCTATCTATAGGCTAACCTCACAAGTAAAGAGTGACAGACTTATGTCCCCTACCTATGAATTTGTTAAAGCAACCTATTCTTAAAAAACAGAATTAATTCACAAACATTAATACAAAATATAAGACTACATTATTATTGTGTTTTAACCATGGTCAAAGACCATGTAAATAAATTGGTTAAATTTAGGTTGAAACACATGAAATTTCAAACTTCATGCCTAAATATCTCATTTTGCAAGATGCAATAGGTGTAGTGCAAATTATTACTACTTGTCCTAACCAATTTAACCATGCATTAAGAAAAATAGTGGGTTGAATCATGTAATGTGCACTAATTTCCATAACAACATTTTGTGGTAGTATGGATTGATCAAACATTTTCCCTAGATTTATTATTTATGAATTTCTCAGATATATTGGAAATAATGCGATAAATAATGATATAAGATAGTTGTAAACCTCCTAACAGAACAAGAATGTGTGTGTGTGTCTGTGTGTGTTGAATACACTGATATAAACATAAGTATCTCAAAATGTTATCATAGTATAATGTCTCAGTGTCCTTCGTCACGCATGTGGAATGATATATACTTGTCAAATTGAATCAAACTCAAAATACAATATCATCTCTATCTCACCCATTGTGAGGGGCCAATACCTCTGTTACTCTCACTAGTTCCAATCATCAGAAGTCCTCGTCCCCAACCCACCCATCATCTCTCTGATACCCTTTTCATCTGGCATTAGCCTCTGTAATATTTTTTAAGCACCTCCCTCTGGCCATTCCCATGTGATCAGTGACTACCTATCATACCGGTACATGTGAGTCCTATGGCTAGTGACATAAAAATGGGGACATATGCTTGTCGTATGACATCACTTGAATATTAGCATGACCAATAAATTATCTTGATAGTACCTAAAAGCCTCAGTCACAACATCTTTTTACATATCCATCACTATAACCTGGGGAAGAGCCATCAATGTCACACATGCATGTGAACCATGTGCTTATACCATTGGTCCCTACCCTACTATTTATATATTGGGACCCTTTCCCGATGTCTGTACCTATCCAATGGGGACCCTGTCCCACTATTAGATCTGATATGCATCTACATTTTCACTTGTAATGCCAAACTACCTGTGCAATTTTGACGTAGCAAACACATTTCCCCCTGTAATGTGACTAATTCTTGGCTTGAAACCTTTTTACCTACACCTACAATGCTTATACCTATCCCCCATTCCACTACTAGTGCCTGCACGTGAACCTGATCCTATAACCCAGCCCCCCTACCTCTAAAGGAAAGATAATTGTGTGTGTGCCTATGTGAGTTATAACTATAGGGTAGTATCCTATCCCTATATTTTTTCCATTTGATACTATGACTATGGCAGATTCTTGAAGATGGCCTAGCCTTAGTAAAATGCACTAATACTTGGTAGACCAGGCTATCCACTAGTTCACTGTATCAACATTAGTAAAAATTTCGTGATCAATATGCCTATCCATTACCTATTCCTCTTTCCCTATAGGATCTACTGGATGTGGTAAAGATAATGGTAATAATCCACATCATCCTTGAGGTTCTATGGAAATGGTGTAGCCATATCCTATCGCAGCCCAAACTACCGCCTAATGAAGTCCATTGGTATCATCTCGTGCTCTCTAAGCCTTCATCTGTGTATTAACCTAACCAAATGTAACATTGTCAGCTCAATTTCCATACCTTCATAGCATACTTTATAAAATCAACATACAGTCTATCATATAATATCTAATCCTATCGAGCCCTCAAACACATGCATCTTAGTATAAAACATATTGTGCAGCCTCACCTTTTACCCCTTGGATGTGCTCCTACAAGCACCCATCTTTTGAAACTGGCCCTATATACTCCTCCATACTATTCCATTCAGGGAAGGCCTACTAAATGTGAACACACTATGTGTTCATAAGCCCAACAGTGTATAGATAGGTACAACATACACCGAATCGCTGAATCCTTCGATATGCCCATAACTCCCTGTCATAACTAACCTAAAAAGGTGGGTCCATAAGAAAATCATACCCAGTTGTTTCAATAATATCATGTAAAATCCCATCAATGCCTATGGATATCTCACAGCCTCTGAATTAGCTAGTGCATAGCACCCAAATTCCACCATCATTAGCACTTGCTAATCTGGTCTCTTGAGGATAGGTTGCATACATATCCCCATAACTAATGCTAGCATTTTGATCTCTAAAATCATATCACCACCTCAGTGATGTTCGTAAACACCATAACTAATGGGATCAACTAACGCATTTTTTTGATGAAAATCTGATATACTGGCTCCCCTAAGGCATTGGTATCCACAAAATCTTGCACGCATCCTCCAGTGTAATCATCATCTCAATGGTAGGAAAGCCCTATTTTTAAAGCTTATATTGGAGAAAATGAATCCCATATATTGATGAGATCTACCATCAAGCTTTGATCTCAAACAATCCTTTTGTATCACCTCACGACATCCAAGCCCAACATCTTGTTAGGAAATAAGGGATAAAATATCTAGAATAATCCCTCACAGAATCACAACAGTAGAAACTAATATTCATAAAATATTACAGATCTCAAATAAAAGTGCAGAATAATAATAACACAACACAAAGAGACAGTATTTAATGTGGTTCACCCAATTTGGGCTACGTCCACCAAGAATCACTTGCTCAGATTTTATTACAAGCCACCGCTCTCTCAATACAATACCCAGATATGTTTGGAACTATGCTCAACAAACTCTACAGAATTCACACTCAAATTCAAAGCACATCTTCAATGTTACATAATACCTACCACATGCACAAAACCACATAAATAGACAATTGACTTAAGTAGTTTTACAAAATTGTGGGTATCAAAACCATCGGCAGAAACCGTCCCATAAATCTATGGGTCAAAAAATCCCACCCATATGAGAAAATAACATGTTATCGGTGTATCAGACACATTTTTTTTTCGAGGCAAAAAAAAAACTTAGGGGTTACGCCCCTAAAAGTGAGACAGATATGGAAAGTGTATAGTACTCTTAGTGTACAATCTTCAACACTTTCACACATGAAAACAGGCTCCACACCCTAGCAATCTCTCACTTGGAGACTAGTTTTCCTCTGAGAAAGCTTCTCAACCCTTCATTATTTTCTGCTGAAGACCAACCAAAGCTGAACATAATTCATTTTTTTTCCCTTGTGACCACCTTGGTCATCATGTCTATAGGATTATGACTGGTATGAATCTTCTCCAACTTCAACTTCTCTTCCTCCAAAGTTGTCCTGATGAAATGGTACCTTAACTATATATGCTTCATCCTAGAGTGGAAAGTAAAGTTCTTAGCTAGGTGTATAACACTCTGACTATCACTATGTGGATTTCCTTCCTCCTACTTATGCCCTAACTCCTCAAGTAATTTCTATAACCAGATAATCATTTTTGCTTTCCTCTGTGGAAGAAACATACTCAACCTCCATGGTTGACAAAGCCACCAACTTCTATAGTCATGAAATCCAACTTATTGTTGTTCCACCTACATTGTAAACATAACTTATTGTGCTCCTCCTGTTGTCTACATCTATCCAGCCACATCTGAATATACATAACCACACAAAGTGGTGTTTGATCCACTGTAGCACAAAACTATCCCCATGGTCCCTCTAAAAATACAAAAGGATCCACTTTACTTCCTGACAGTGATCTCTATCTGGATCACTCATAAATATACTCACTACTGCCACTACATGGGAAATATCAGGCCTAGTTCACACCATGGCATACATCAAACTACCAACCGCATGATGGGTAAGGTACCTTGGACATTTGGTTTCTCTCCTGCTTCTATCTTGGGACACTGCTCCTTTGATAA
The DNA here is from genome assembly GCA_019776745.2 of Taxus chinensis. Classification (NCBI taxonomy): domain Eukaryota; kingdom Viridiplantae; phylum Streptophyta; class Pinopsida; order Cupressales; family Taxaceae; genus Taxus; species Taxus chinensis. Next base: position 692,408,012 of record CM034152.1, read on the forward strand.
CTTGAAATGGCCTGCCAAAGGAGTCCCAACAAGTTTAGCATCCTGCATATTAAACCTCTCCAAGAACATTCTTAATGTACTCTTCCTAAGATAAAGTCACCTTCTGTTCCTTCCTATCTCGAGATATCCTCATACCAAGGATTTGTTTGGCTGCCCCCAAATCCTTCATATCAAAAGATTCACTTAGCTTCTTCTTGAGTACTTTTATTTCCTACGTGTTTTTACCTGCAACCAACATGTTATCCACATACAGACACATGATAATATAAATTCCATCCTCAAATTTCTTTATATACACACACTGGTTAGAATTACATCTAATATAACCTTGCTCCATCATGAAGCTATCAAATTTCGTATACCATTGACGTGGAGCTTGTTTCAAGCCATACAAGATCTTCTTTAGTTTGACACACCATCTCCTCTTTACCTTTGACCTAATAGCCCTCTGGTTGCTGCATATATAGATCCTCCTCCAAATCACCATGGAGAAATACAGTCTTTACATCAAGCTGCTCTAAGTGCAAGTTTTCTACTACAACTATTCCAAGAATAGTTCTAATAGAAGTTCATTTTTACTATAAGAGAAAAAAAAATCATCAAAATCTATACCTTTTTTCTATGCAAACCCCTTGACCACGAACTGGCCCTTGTATCTTTTCTTTCCTCCTTCTTCCTCTTTGGCGCTGAACACCCACTTGTTCTGTAATGCTCTTTTTCCTTTAGGTAGCTTTACCAAATCCCATGTTTTGTTCTCCATGAAGAGCTTGATGCTCCTCATCCATGGCTTAGTCTCCCACTTCTTCCTGGAATCTACCTGTATTGCTTCATCAAATCTCTCTGGCTCTCCACTGTCAGTGAGTAATAAATAATAAAGAGAAGGAGAAAAAAATTCATGTTCTCTTCTTACCCTAGAAGACCTCCTCAATATAGGAGTTTGGGGTTCCTGTTGAGGAGGTTCTTGAACTAATTCATGTGTTACTTTCCCATCCGAAAGATCCTCTACCACTACATATTCTTTCTTTGATTCTTCCTTGTTTTCCTAATATTGTCTTCTTATACATGACTTTCTCATTAAATACCACATCCCTAGATCGAATGATTTTCTTGTCCTTAATACTCCAACATTTATATCCAAAGTCATCACCACCATAACCAATGACAAGTACATTTTTCTGATTTAGCCTCTAGCTTGGTCTTATCATCCTTGTCTATATGGAAAAACACCTCACATCCAAAGACTCTAAGAAATGAATAATCAAATTTCTTACCATACTAAGCCTCCTCAAGTATGCCTCCATCTAATGCACTTGAGGGTCCTCTGTTTATCAAGTACATAGTTGTGCTCACCGCTTCTAACCAAAAAGAAAGAGGTAGTCCCTGCATGTAACTTCATGCTCCTAGCACGTTCCATTATTTTTATGTTCATCCTTTCTGACACCCCATTCTGCTGCAAAGTTCCTGGAACCATATCTTTTACCTGCAGATTCCATTCTTAGAATAGTAATCATCAAATTCATTGCTGCAATACTCCCCTCCATTATCTGACCTAAGACATTTTATCTTAAGACCTATTTCATTCTCATACCAAGGATTTCCATTTAACAAAAGTGTCAAATACATCAGATTTGTTTCTAATACCATAAACCCAAACTTTCCTTGTTTCATCATCAATAAAAGTAACATAATAACTTGAACCCCCAAGAGATGATAATTGAGTCGCCCCCACACATCAGAATGTACTAGCTATAACTTACTCTCTTTCTTTATAGGTCCAACCTTGAGAAACCTTACTCACTTTTGTTTCCCATATATCCAATCCTCACATAACTCTAAACCTAATTTTGTTTATTTAGGAAAATCCTTCTTTATGATCTCCATGCCCTTATGGCTCATATGACAGAGCCTATAGTGCCACAATGTTGTATCTACTTCTGAAGCCACAAGATTAAAAATATTATTGCTATAAGTGGTTAAATACAAGGTTCCAACCTTCTTACCTCTTGTCACTACAAGAGTACCCTTGGTAACCTTCCAAGAGTCCACTGTAAATATCATATTACAACCATCACTTTCCAACTAGCCCACCAATATCAAATTTTGTTTTAAAGTAGGCACATGTCTGACATCCTTCAATAGCCATGTATTCCCATTCTACATCTTAACCTGAATAGAACCTTTTCCAACTATACTGCAAGGCTCATCATCACCAAGAAAAACATGCCCAAAATCCCCTTGAACATAATCAACAAAATAATGCCTATGTGGAGTAGTATGGAAATAATCCCCTGAATCTAAAACCCAAGATTCAGTAATATCAAGGGCAAAGAAAGAATCAAAGCATCCTGACATACATTACCCGTTGCCACATTTTCCTCCTTTGTTTTCTTCATGTTGTTTCTTCTTGTCCTGAAGCTCCCAACAAGTCCTTCTTTGCATGCCTAGAATTTCCATAGTGCCATGCATACTATCTTTCTTTTGTATTTTGACCTTGCCCAATCTTTTGATTTTCCACGGCTTCCTCTATTCTTCTGTCTCCCTCTAGTTTTCCACTATCAAATCATTCCCTAAAGTAGAAGATTCCTCAGATATTTTTCTTCGCATTTCCTCTCTTAGAATCACCCCTACAACATCCTCAAAACTTCAACTTTGAGTTATCTAGGAACCGAGTTTCTTACTGCCATTACCAGACTATTCCAACTCTTAAGTAAAGAGCACAAAATTAATAAATCCCTAACTTCTTCATCAAATTCTATTGTAACAAAAAGCTAGCATATTTACAATGGTATTAAAATCATTTAAATGATTTGTTACCAAACCATCCTCAGACATCTTCATATTAAACAATGTTTTCATTATAAAAATATCTTGTTAGAGGCAGAGGGTTTTTCATACAACTTCCCTAATGCATCCATCAGTTCTTTTGTAGTCTTTTCCTTTGAAACATTAAATAATACTGAAGATGCAAGACATAACCATATTGTCCCAAGTGCCTTCCTATCTAAAAAATCCCATTCTACATTCATCATGCTCAAGGGTTTGTTCACTTTTCTCAGACAATGGAATATAAATATCCTTCTAATAAAGGTAATCTTCGATCTACATCTTCCAAAGACTGAATTTATTACCCTTGAATTTATCAACTCTTGATCTTCCATCATTTTCCATAGCTCCCACTAGAGTAAAAACTTTCCCTATGATTCAACACTTCAAAAAACCAAACCAGGATCTGATACAAATTGTTAGGAAATAAGGGATAAAATATGTAGAATAATCCCTCACAGAATTGCAACAATAGAAAATAATATGTAGAAAATATTACAGATCTCAAATAAAAGTGGAGAATAATAATAACACAACACAAAGAGATATTATTTAATGTGGTTCACCCGATTTGGGCTACGTCCACCAAGAATCACTTGCTCAGATTTTGTTATAAGCCACCGCTCTCTCAATACAATATCCAAATCTATTTGGAACTATGCTCAAGAAACTCTATAGAATTCACACCCGAATTCAAATCACATCAGCAATGTTACATAATACCTACCATATGCACAAAACCACATAAGTAGATAATTGCTTAAGCAGTTTTACAAAACCATGGGTATCAAAACCATGGGCAAAAATTGTCCCATAAACCTATGGGTCAAAAATCCTTCCCATATGAGAAAAGCACGTTTCCCGGTATATCAGGCATATTTTGTTTCGAGGCCAAAACTATGGAAAGTGTACAGTATTATAGAAAAAAATAGTCTTCAACACTTTCACACAAGAAATAGGCTCCACATCCTAACGCATCCTGCATATGACTCCACTCCTTATCTATAACACTCTGTCACATCTGTACTAATAGAGGTGGCACCCTATCGCATTGTAAGTTGTTTCCTCACTTGCATCATCACCAATCAGCCATGTTAATAAATTGAATCTTTTTGATTATTTACCCGAACTAACCCGACCCCAAAAAATACTTATGTCTTTACTAATTTCCCCATTTTTTCATCCAACTTACTATTTACCATTAAATCTACCTATCCTACACTTATATACTTTCTCTGTTAATCTCATCACCTATTTTCCCTAAATTATGTCACCCCACCTTACAGCTATTTTCAACTATTGACTTATATTATTGATCATTCGACACATTGTCCCATACCTCACCCGCCCCATAAACTCATCACATAGCCCTAAAATACCCTATTTTACCTACCTTATTCCTAACCCCCCCCTTACTTGTTTTTCCTTCCCCAACCCCATTTTCCTATACTTATTCACATGTCAAAGTGATTGGCAGTGGTTCTTCTAATCGGTATTGGTCACCCTGTCACCTATCGATGTCATTTGAACCTTGACCATTTTTGGTCACATGTTCAGCGCTAGGGCTGAACCCTAACGTTCCTTTTTTTACATAAAAATTAACAATAATAGTCTACAACCCTACCCAAACCACCCAAAATAACCACTACATTAATATTTCCACCTAATTAACCTACATTCCATCCTCCCACTAACTTGATTTCACCAAAATATCATCAAAAATTTCAAATTAATTTCCAACCTCAAATTTTATTTAGTCTACCTTTATTTTTAATCAGGAACACAAATGGGGATTGAATCCTACCTCTACTCAGTGTCGTCTCTATGGTGGAATCTCTAATCGCTATACTAGAGGACATCCAACTTCCTCTCCTGCCTCTATCATGGGATCAATCACTCTCACTGCACTCATCTAATCTCATCACGCTAATTGATCTCATGGGTCCATAAAATCCACTCCACCCACATTTCAACTCACTCTAACTCATCCTGGATTGCTACCTCTATTGTTTTCTTTGCGTCAAAAGCCCCAAATCCATCCTCTCTTTCTTTTTGCAAAAGTATAAAAGTTCAAATGAACTTTTCCAAACACGGGCTTTGTATTTTATTACCAAATTTGCTTGACTGACGTTGGTCAGGAGCCCTCATTGACCGGCGTCAGTTTCTTGTTACCAATATTGGTTTACCTTTGACCAGTATTGGTCAACTTATCTAGGAATATTTTTTCAAAAATTCACCATATTTGAATACCAACAAGTCCTTTTTTTCTTGTTACCACACCCTTCCCTAAGCCCTTATGGCTCATAATATCACCTTATAACCTAGCTTATAACCTTTTTTTTCATTAAGGGGGAAAATTTTTTTCTTGAACCACAACCTCACCTACGACCTTACATATTAACCCAAGCTGACCTCACCCATTTCACAGTTGACTTTGATCACTCGCTACACCTTACGAAAATGTTATTCGTGTTGTTTAGCCTACCTACCTTACATTTCCTAATTTCATGATGTTTATCTTGACCAGCCTAAAACCTATTGATGCTTTGGAATATACCCAATGTTCATTCCTACACCTAGCCTAATTATGTTTTTAGGACCGTATCCTATACCTTTGATACCTAGACCACATTAACCTTGTTGGATAAACTATCGACCTTTGATGATGTAGAGTTTGTGAACTCTTACGCTTAGTGCCTTTTCACATTTTATATGTGTGCACACGTTTGAATTCCCTTGCCTATTACCTACACCCAAAATAACCCTTTCCCACACCTGAACCCTACCTTATTTTTTTCTTCACCTACAATTTTTATCAAACTCATCACCGCTTCAACCTCTTACTTCATTAACTCTTGGTTTAAAGGGGATCACTTCTACCCATGCCTGGAGTAACCTAACTCTCACTCACATTTGGGTCAACCACTCCTATTTTTTGTTAGTATCACTTATCAAATACAAGCTACGTAATAAAAAGGGGAAAATGTAGACACCAAAAAATTGGGTCGTATTCCCCTAACCCCTTTTTAATCAAATAATTATACACCAAACATAACCATGACCTATTTCTATACATTAATATAAATTTAATTACTCATAATTAAATTGATCCTCATCCTCATAGTATTATTATTTTAATTACCTTAATTAAACTAATATACACCTCATCCTAAGATATATTCTTAGCCTATTAATGAACCTAGACTAAGTCTCCACTTAACCTAACCAACTAGGAATATTTCTAACCCTAACCATTCATGACCTATTAATCCTCTAACTGATCCCACGCTCCTATTAATGTTATTCAACACTCTAGACCCAGACAAAAATCGAGATCATGCCAAAATTAGTAAAAGATCAAGTTATTTTTGGAAACTTGAAACCGATTCTTTTTTAACTGATGCCATTTTTCCCTCATCTGGCACCAATTCCCTAACTGTCATTTGCTAGGTTAAATAAGAGTTTGTAACTCTTTGTTTAGGTTTTGAATCTAGATTTCTTGGCTTAGTGTTCTTGCATTCGCATGGTCAAGCACTCCTACAACCTTACAACCAACTAGAGCCCCTCTCATAATTTAGACATCATTTGGTTCATCCACAGGTTCTTCAAAGTTTCAACACACGCACCAAAAAGCATCATGCCACCCTACTGCCATATTCACTCTGGATCACCAACTTCTGCAACCACCACCACCATCCACCTCTAGGTTACATTCAACAAGTAAATTTTATCTCTCTGTTGTTATTTCTAACAGCTCAAATTGTTTGATCAAGCCATCTACTTTAGATACCAACTTTCTACCTTACCCAGATCTACTCCCTAGTACCTCTGGCCAACTTTCTACCCATTTCACCTTTCATAACTTGACTAAACCCTCATATCAGTATCTCTGAGTACTAAAAATAATCCTACAAACCTATCTACATCCCCATCACTCTCTATGCAATCAAAGAGAGTTCCCAGTTCTTATTTTTTGACATTTTTACCAAATTTTCCCTATCAACACTAGTCACCCAACCGATGTCAGTCTACTCCCCTAACTAGCATCAATCACCTAACGAACGTCAGTTTCTGAGACTAAAAAATTTCTTCTATAACAAAAAGTTCATAACTCCTCTAAAAAAACCTAGAACCATTCCCAGTCTTACGCAGACTTCACCTATAACTTTTATCAGATTTGTAGACCCAAACTAGCCAACCAACCATCCATATTTGTACTGACCTTACCTATTAAGTTAAATTCAATTATTGTATTTTAGAGGGGATACCTAAATATTGTCAACTACAATAAGATTCATTGGTTTATTCATTTATTCTTGCATTAAGTTATATTAAAGAGAGGATTGACAGCCATTTGAGGAAGCTTCAGGATTCCCATATCTAGCCTTGCTAGGTAATCCTCTAACTCTTGATATTTTATAATATTTGGTCATCTTGTCGTGTTTCTTATACAGGTCATTCCTCCTAGCTAAAGGGAAGCTTTCTACAATCAGTTTGATTCAACGTCTGTTAGAATTTGAGGATTCTAATAAATACATATTTAATCAACTTACATATTACATAATGTTACAATAAATATTTAAATAAATATTACATCATAACATAAGTAAATAAAGAAATATGTATAGGAAATAAATAACATAGGTGACACAATATTTATAGTGGAAAACCTCAATAGGGTAAAAACCACTTTGAAAAATAACCTTTTACTTCAGAGAACTTATTTTACATCTAGTAAGATCACCTCCTCCTTTAAAACCCTATTTACCAAGGGTAAAACCAAATCACTTAATTTGCATACCTTTGATATATTTCTCGAATATATCAAAATAGGACCTAAAGTCCTTTTTATATAAGGTGATCAGGTATGTCTCTCGACCCACCTTTTCAACCTAAAATGGTTGACACATATAGTTAGGTTTATAATATTTAATATTAGAAATATAATCATTTCATGATATTAAATATTTAACCTAAAGTATATACTTAGATTAGTATATTTAATAATAGAAATATAAATATTTCATATTATTAAATATTAACCCATATATTAGTCATTATGTTCAAACACTCTCTCTTAATGTTAAGTGGGATAACATAACATATGCCAATAGACTATCTGCCCGTGGTACACTACAGGATTTACAATCCTTAAACCATAAAGGTTTTAGGCTAGTATATCGGTTGAAAGAATTATAACACCTTCATCATAATCAATTTACCTTTTGGTACAAAATAATTTGGAATCTCAAAGATCATCCCATGATCAATGGCTAAGTACGATTTGTGAGTTTTACATGTTCTCATAAAAGGTTATTAAACCCAAGCATATAGGAGCCTTTTACAACCAAGGACCTCCTTAACAATATGTTTGTACTGCATGTTTACCAGTAAACTCAATAGCACTAAAGAGTTTACTAAAAACCACTTTTAAGATTTTTCTACACTTCTTTCTAAAAAAGAAGTCGATGAAGTATACATGCCCGAAGGTCTTTTTTACACTTGCTCGAAGGTCTTTTAAAAATACCCAAAATTATTTTTACAAAAATAAAGTTCCATTAGGAGGTGACATTGTCATGCACACTCCCCCTCAATGGAAACTTTGACAATCCAATATTTTTACGAAAGTGACAAAAATTTGCAACACTCAAGTAATTTGTGAAGATGTCAGAAACCTGCTCTTCAATCAACATGAACTTATAATTTATCTCATCACTTTACACCTTATCACGGGTGAAGTGTATATGTATCTCAATGTTCTTCGTCCTCTGATGTTGAACTAGATTATTAATCAAGATTAATACAACTCTGACCACCACATAGAAGATAAATACTTCCTTTAGCTTCCATGTTTATCTCTACCAACAGTCGTTGCAGCCACATGGCTTCTTTACTTCTTCCATTGTACTTCTCTGCATTTATAGAATAAATAGAGACTGTTGATTGTATTTGTTGTTCCAAGTAATGGTTCCTACACCAAAACACTTGAACACATATCTAGTATATTTTATAACACAACATCGGTATGGTTAGAATCATAAAATCCATATAAGATATTATTTTCATTCTTATTATAATGTAACCCATAATTGATTGTTCCTTTCAAATATCTAAAAATTATTTTTGCAAGATTCAAAAGATCTCTAAAAAAGGTTCATGCATAAACCTTGAAGTAATTCCTATTGTATACGAAATATATGATCTAGTTATAGTTAGATAAATCAAACTATCAACTAACAACGTATATAAAATAGGATCAACCTTTTTCATATGTAGATTTAGGATCAATATTTATTCCAACTTCCATTAAAGTAAAAAATGGTTTACAATCAATCATAAGAAACTTTTTCAATACAATGGTTGTATATTGTGTTTTGAAAAATAATAATAAAATGAAATACAATCATACAAATAACATGATGTAAGAGACTCATTCATTTCAAATTACTACTTCAATTTCTCTTTAATCCTATGAATTAAATCAAAATTGTCACCAGACATAAGCAAATAATCAACATATATACATATAATGATAATATGTGAGTTTTATTACTTAATGAATATATCATTGTTAGAAGAACAATTAACAAAACCTAACATTTTAAATAAGGAAACAATTTTCGCATACCAAGCTCTAAGAGCTTGTTTTAAACCATACAAGGATTTCTCAACTTACAAACATAGTTTTCTTTACCATTTTCTGCAAATCCTTGAGATTGAAACATGTAAAGTTCTTCTTTTAAATCACAATTCAAAAAAATATTTTTCTTATCCATTTGGTGGATTTCTCACCCAAATTAAGTGACAATTGCAAATAAGGCCCTAATAGTACTCATTTTAGCTACAGGAATGTCTCAACATAATCAATACCGGGTTTCTGAGTGAAAATTCTAGCAATAAGTCTATCTTTATGTTTTTAATACTACCATCACCATTATATTTTACTTTGTATATCGACCTAAAACCTATAATATTTCACAGCTCGGGTTTCATATAAGGTAATTAATGCATGGTACATATGATGGCTTCTAGTAATTTTCCTAAGGTTAAAAGGATTTGAACTTTCTAACATAGATTGAGCCCAATTCAATTTCTTATCTAGAAAGATAAGAGTTCTAAAAACATCTATAGCATCAAAACATCATCATGACCATTTATTAAATCAGAATCAAAACCATCATTTAGAAACATTTAATGAAGTAACTTCAAGAGAAGAAGAAAACATATGTAAACCTTTCACTAGATTATATCTATACATTTCATATAAGCTTCGATAATTAACATGTCCTAACTTGTCATGCCATAGTTTTGAATTATTCAAACTCTAAGATATAAAACAAGATGTAGAAGATAAATCATCAAAAATATACAAACCATTTCTTTTAATTTCTTTAGCTATTATACTCTCATTACTATCCTTGATATACTAAGTATCCTTCATGCATGGATTCTAGTTGTGTCCATACCTCTTTCAGATATTTGATATTACCAATGTGTAGAAGATACTCATAGTTCATATTGCATAAAATCATAGAAAGAGCATCTTACATTTGTTGCAAGAATGTATTCATGTTATCTACAGTTGTTTGATGATTGGTGGGAGCAACCTTAGATCCAGAAATAATCATCTAGAGTTTCCTCGCCACAAATTCTATTTTGACCAAAATGTTGTACTTGGTTTCATTCAGGATCTGAGTTTTGTCAAGATAGAAATAGTTGGACATCATTATTTTCCTAAACTTGTAAAACACGCCTTATTATAATATACAATGTACCATAGAGTTAGATATATATTTATCGATAATAAAAATAACACTTTTAATAGAATCATAGCTAAATTTTATAGATCTAAAGAAACTATTTGATCATAACTAATTTTTTCATTATAATGCATACTAATTAACCTCTTATGATCAAAATAATAACCCATAATATAAAGGACTCTTCATTATACCGCAGATTTATATAAAAAATATTTCTGACCATATAGAAGTGAAGACGAGTGCCCTAAAAATGCATAACGTCAAATTTCTTAAAATAATAATGTAGACAAAAATCTAGCTAGCTTAAATTTGACATATAAATGACCTTCATAATGGCTTATTTTTTGGTCTGTCATGACGGTCATTTGACCATACATTTTAACACAATGAAAGTTTCTTGGAACCTACGAGCTTAAATTTGACATCTTAATGATCGTGATATTGTCTTATGTTTGGTCTACCATGACGTTCATTTGACCGTCAAATTTAATGAAGCCAAAAACTTGTGTATTTCCAAAATGTGAAATTCTAAAATTTCTTCTGTATAATATTAGGGAGGTTATATTTTAACACATTATAATAACCTATTATAATTTATAATGTAAAAATATATACATTTTTTTATTTAAAAAAATGTATATAATTTTATATAATGTAAATAAAAAACAACATATAGTTTATAAAAATTATAAACTATAATGTATTGATTTTATATAAAAAAACACATAACCCTTATTAAAGGGGTTTAAAGAACATAGACCAAGTTAAAAGAATTTTCCCAGGTGCAAGTAGATTTATGAAAGTATAGATTAACCTGCATATTCTCTAAATTTTACCCCGCACACATTTAAAAGTATGGAAATATCGTAAAATATTTTATATAATTCCTACAAGCTAAAAACTTTAAAACTTTTATGTGGCTATAACTACCAATATTTTAATAAATATTTACCACACTTCAGTGGACCACTAATAAACTAGCCCTTTTTTTGAATTCTCCATTTTATACTTGAGAGTTTCACATTTATACCTGAGATATTATCTCATTTTATTCTCCACTCTCACTCTTATATAAAAGAAAACCTTTAAATAGGTCTATTTATATAGTTTTTATAAACTATTAGATATAAATGAATGGGACCCACCCCCTTACATGGATAATATAAATAATTAGTGACACATGTTAGGTTTTATTTAATAAGTATTAAGATTTAAAAGTAATCCCTTCATGGCCAAGCAATAAATATGGGGCCCCTTACTAAAAAAAGTAAGCACTTAAGTTTTTTTAAAACATATATAAACCAAATCTAGTAAAAAATTTATTTTAAGTGGTTTAAACTAACCATATATATAAAATATGATTCAAACTTAGGTTTTTTTTTTTAAAAAAAACTATATATGCCTAGATTTATAAGTTACATTTAAATATGATTTAAACTTAGGCTTAGAATATGGTCTATTGACTCTTACCTCAATCCCATGTAATTTTAATATGGTTTAAGGATTTTAATATATAATTTTTTTTTGTTAAAACTATATAAATTTTAATATCATGTTTATATAAATTATTATATAAACCTTATTCTATATTATATATATTTTTATTTAAAAATAATAATATAGTTTTCAAATTATATAGGATATAGATATAGATTAAGTTATAAACTATATTTTTTTCAAATTGAAACCTTTTAGAGGGGACCAAAGAACACTGATATGAATTTACCTTCCAAAATATTTAACCTGCAAACATTTGAAATTATAGAAAACATGAAAATTATTTCATATAGTAATAAATTCTTTCCTTTTCTGTATGTGATTTTCACGCCGGTAAAAATTTGAATCCCCTTTCACCTGTGAACACATCAATCTCCAAACAAACATTAATTCCATATAATTTACAAAATATAAATAAAAGTAAGAATCATATCATATTACATCTTCCCCCCAAAACAAATTAGGGATTTAATGCAAAAATAAATTGGGGAAAAAAGAAGGGAACCGGATCTTCTTAAATACCCTTTCGGGGTTGGTTAAAAAAAACCCATACAAATTAAATAAATTAAATGCAAAACATTTAATATTAATTTATTTAATTTACCTCGCTCTGTTACCATGTTAGAATTTGAAGATTCTAATAAATACATATTTAATCAACTTACATATTACATAATATTACAATAAATATTTAAATAAATATTACATCATAACATAAGTAAATAAAGAAATACTTACAAGAAATAAATAACACACGTGACACAATATTTATAGTAGGAAAACCCCAATAGGGTAAAAACTACTTTGAAAATAACTTTTTACTTCAGATAACTTATTTTACATCCAGTAAGATCACCTCCTCCTTTAAAACCCTATTTACTAAGGGTAGAACCAAATCACTTGATTTGCACACCTTTGATATATTTCTCAAATATATCAAATGAGGACTTAAAGTTCTTTTTATATAAGGTGATTGGGTATGTCTCCCGACCCACCTTTTCAACCTAAAATGGTTGACACATACACCTATGTTTATAATATTTAATATTAGAAATATAATCATTTCATGATATTAAATATTTAACCTAAAGTGTATACCTAGGTTAGCATATTTAATAATAGAAATATAAATATTTCATATTATTAAATATTAACCTATATATTAGTGATGGACCCATATACATTAAGGGTTGGCTAGACCACTTAATCATTATTTTCCAACAATCTCATTGTATCATATGCAACCATGTCCCTACTTACTCACTAGTAATTCCCCCTACATAATTTACCTTATGAAAATTAATGTAATATTAAGAGATGACACACTTGAGGATTATTGCATAACTTTTGGGCATGGCTATGAATGACTTCAGGATAAATCATTCTATAGTAGTATCTCAATCAAATGTATGTAACTATTTTTCACTTGAAAATCATTAAATTATGCTTGATTGTAAACCAGTTTCTATTCAAGCATAGAATTTGGATGTAAACTTGATCTTAAACTTAGCATAGTAGGAAAAAAATAATCCTACTTATATAGGAAACTATGTAGGTACAATTGATTGTATGTGCTCAAGCTATTACTAGAGGGATGACATTTATTATGCAGTAGAGATTGCTTCAAGGTTTATTAATGCAGCCTTATCATTATCAATGGAATTTATCAAAAATATTTTTTTGTTATATTAAGGGCACAATTATTTTGGTTTACAAGTTATATTTCCTCTAACAATACATATTTATATGGTTATTGTGATCTCTAACCATGTTGGTGATGTTGATCTATCTATTAAGTCTAATAATTGGATATATACTTCAAGTTTTGATGTAGGTGTCATTACTTGGAAGCTAGTAAATCCAAGGGAGCCAGGGATAGTTTCCATTTCTTCTACTGAAAGGTAGACTATACTAGAAGGTCATACCACCATAAAAGTAGCAAAAGAAGCCTATGTGTTTTGAAGCGAGAATGTTGAAAGAGATACGCACATGGAAGCTAGGCACAGAATTAGCTCAGCTAAACACATTTGTGTGATATCTAGAATTGCATTGCTCATGGAACACTAAACAATTCATTTCAACTGTCAGGGATATGAACAAAGTATATCGAGATACATATTCACTTATTTGAAGAGGTAAGGTTCTTTGCAGTAATATCTATCTACCAATACTGCCATCACTGCGAGAGCAAGTTGTAGACATGTTTACAAAGCCATTGTGTGTTACAAAGTTCTACAAGTTTTGTGTAATGCTTGTCCTTAGCAGAATTTCCATTAAGGGGGAGTATGCATGGCAAGTGTTCACCTTCTAACATTAGGTCGGTTGTTGACTCCTACCTCTATACGATCTATCCATGGTATAGAATCATTGAAGAAGGATGGAAAATCTAAATGTATGAAATACTATGTACACACAAGATAGAGTTTTACAAGCCTAAAAATTGATCTATAGATTTATAAAGAAATGCTTCCCCAATGGTTGCATATAGTGGGTTGTAGAAGGATGTCCTTGTGTTATAAAATCGCATCCTATCGATGCGTGGTATAGAGAAATCATATTTGCTCATCAATGAAACGGTGAGATGTTAGTCTCACAAATACCTATGCTAGCTTAAATCCTTTAGGGTAATTGTGAATTTGTAAATATTGTTGTATCAAACATGTATCTGTTGGCAGTATGGATCTCCACTTAGATAGTCTAAGGGGAAGTGTTAGAACTATAATATTTAGTGTATCATAATATTTAGTTTTCAGAAGTTTTAATATTTATAGAATAACCTATATTCTTATTATTTAACAGATTAGCTAAAATGATGGCTAATTGTGCAAAATATTTGTCATTTCTGACATGGGTCAGTCATTAATTTGTTGTAAATATTCTATGCCATGTTGGTGTGCTTTGACTAGTTACACGTGACACACTCAAGTATGTCATAAGATGACCTAGCACAAAAGGGTGCAAAGGAGGGCACAAGGAAAGGGCACATGAAAGTAAAACTGAGGAAGGCGCAGAGGGATGCATGCATGATGCGTGTGGGGAAAAACACATGGTCGAGGTGAAACTATTACAAAGTAATGGGTGTGGCGTATGAGAGGGCTAGGGAATTATCTGACTGAAGCAAGTGTGAGACACGCGTAGGGTGAATAAGTTACTTAGGAAAAAGGTGAAAACACAAAAGGTGGTTATAAGGGAGGAGTGGAAACAAAAAGGAAAAGGAAAATGGAAGGAGAGAATAGAGAGTGTGTAAGGGCGCATGAGGAAGGAAAGGGGCACATAGGAAAAACTTTGACCAAGGGAATGTTCCAACTGAACCTGAGTACGCACAACCTTTTAATGACGAACTGAGAGCCAGAATGTGTATACAAGTTATCCAAATGACTAGGAGATTTATTTAGATAAAAGGTTTGGTGACTTTTGTTGCCATCTTCCTACTAGATGAAGAATATTAGTAGCCTGGATCATCCATTGGGCATGGAGTATTCTATGTAATGATGAAACTTCCCCTGTAGTCACTTGAAATATAATTTTTTGATTCTCTTTTTTTAATATTACAACTGCTGAAAGAAGATTTGTATTCTGGGAGCAACAAAAAATCACACGTAGAAAGTATGCGAGAAGAAAGAACTATGTACAAACAAATAATGTGCACATAGCTCACTTGGAGGAATGGAAACTAATCTAATATATGCAACATGATGTAACAAAATCAATGGAAGGGTTTGAGATAGATCCCATTCACTGGGATTTGTAACATGCCTCCATCAAGATGAGTCAACTCGAAAGAGTTAGCCTCCTCGTAGGAACTGATGATGTATGGGCCACTCCAAAGTGCATAAAACTTTGAATGGCACCCTGGTTTTCCTCTCTCAACTTCCCATTGTAAAACCAAGTCCCCAAATTTGAAAGCTTAAGGCTTAGCCTTTCTGTCGAACCATTTCTTTATTGCTTGTTGACGTTGTTCTAGCTTGATCATGGTAGAGTTCCTTAGTTCTTCAAGATATACCAACTCTAGACCATTTTTGATTTCTCTCTGGTTTGCACCTTCAAATTCAAACTGTTGGGCAAGTGCTAATGAATTCAAGTCTAGTGTCAAAGGAAGGGTATCCTCCTTACCATAGACAAGCTTGTAAGGTGAAGTTCCTACTATCTTTTTTACTATGATTCTATCTACCCAAATTGCATGTGAGACCTTTATATGCCACTATCTTTGGATGATGTTCAATGTGTGCTTCATAATTCTGATCAGGTTCTTGTTTGTTGACTCTACCAAACCATTTCCTTTTGGGGTAATAGTTAGAAGCGGTTTTCAGATAAATGCCCAAATTTAGATCCCAATCAATGATTTTAGTACTAAGGAAGGATTTTGTATTATCAGAGATAATGGTTTTAGGGATGTGAAACCTTGTGACTATACCCTCATGAAATTCAAGGATGACTGACTCAGTTGATTCCTTGAGTGAGACAACTTTCGTTCATTTGGTGAAGTAATATGTAGTTGTAAACACCCACTTGTATCTAGTGCTTGAAGGAAAATTTATCATGCCTATGAATTCAAGACCCTATTGTGCAAAAGGATTCTCTACCTATATTGGTCAAAGGGGAAGCACTGCCAATATTTTCTTTCCTGCAAAGAAACCACATTCCTTGCATTTTTTGACTCAATTATGTGTTCTCTGCAAACAGGGTAGGCCAAAAGATACATGTCATTATTATTTTCATTACTATATTTTTGGTAGAGAAGTTTCCACCAGAGAATCCATCGTAAAATTATACCAACACCTTTTTAGTCCTTAGCAACCTTAGATCAACCTTGATACACCTTAGCAACGCACCATCAAAATTCTTCTTGAAGAGAAAATTTGTCAATCAACACATAAGGAATAAATTATAGTCTCAGATGTCTTCTCTTTGATTTTTTCAAATTAGGAGGGTATAAACCCTTGGAAAGGAATGTAACCATGTCCTTTATCCAATCACAATGCATCGGGGGTCTATATTCTGTTCAAGTTTTGTGTACGGGGAGGTCCTCATCCAGAAATAATGAAGCCCTCGGGTTCGTTCTGTGCATCCTCAACAATCTTCCTGCAAAAGCGTGTTACCTCTTTACCAGATTTTTGGCCTTGATATTAAAAATCATAGTCCATGATTTTGGTTACCCATCATTCCCTTTTCTCACTAAATTCTACTCCCATGATGAAATCTCTAACAGAAGATGAGATACCAACACCTTGATATGATTGGTGAAAAGCATACTCTTGAATTTATTGAGCATGCGCATGATGGTGAAGACCTACTTATCTATGTGATTTTACTTTATTTCATAATCCTTCAGCATCTGGCTGAAGAAATTCAATTGGCTACTCTAGTCCCTTATTCATTTTCTTGTGGTCAAGATAGAAGCAACACTTGTCATCAGCACTCTATAATTATAGAGGATAAAATCCTTAGAATAATCTATATTTATGAGTGTTGGTGAACTTAAGTAATCTCTTTATTTATTTGTTCAAAGATATCAATTCCTTTTTTTGTCCATTTGAAGACTATATTTTTCTTGAGCATGAGGGTGATGGGACCTTACCAAACGTACAAAGTTAGGGATGAATCTCCAAACAAAATTGATATTCAGACCAATGAAGGAATGAATACAAGAATTTCTTATAACTGCCAGTAGGGAAAGAACATGAGATGGCTCATATAATCTCAGTAAAAATCTATGCCGAGTTTCATCCTTTGAGACCACATGGCCCAAAAATATTTTCCTATGCGCACCATAACAAAGTTACACTTCTTGGGGGTTAAAAGACACCCCAAAATATCTGCATTTTTCAAATAATTTATCCATAGGTACATCATATGATCCACATGATCTACTTTGAGAAGACAATAATATCATCTAGGTAAAACTAGGATGAACTCATTTATATATCCTTTAAATTTAATTTCCATGGCATCACTGGAATGTTGATGCCTGCATTTGAAAAACTAAACAAAATATTCTAATATTCATATGTTCACCATTTGGTTGTAAATGTTGTCTTGAATAGATCCTCTTGCTTTTTCCAGGATATGAATGAAACTGTGAATACCCATCCAACATGGAAAATCTTTGTACGCTAGCCACCAGTTTGCAGAATTTTCTCCATTAAAGGAAAGGGATAATGATCCTTCAAGGATATGCCTTGTTAAAATATTTGAAATTGACGGCAGATTCTGATTTCACCATTATTCTTAACATATTGAAACAATATTTGCATAACCCTAGTAGAGTACTTAATGGGGAATATTATCTTTTGCCTTAATGAATTTAGACAAGTCCTTTCCTCATTAGGAGATATATCTTAGGATTTACATGGTCACTTTTTATTTTTTCTGATGGGCTCGTTGTTAGGATCTAAGGTCAATGGAGTTTTGAGAAATACTTGGACTCAAAATCCTTTGAAGTATTCATACTCCGATATATAATATTTCATTTTATTTTATGACATAGAGAAAGATGAGGGCCCACTTCTCTATCATGTGTGCAATATTTTCCATGTAGCAACAAATCCTTTACTATGCATAATAATGACTGGTGTGAGTAGTCTTCTTTCATAATGCACATATAATTTTCTTCACCCTTGAACTCATCATTAGGGCTAAAAATTTTCTCTAAGGTGACTAGACCTTTAGGAAACTTGTTTTTCTTCATCTGTATCACTTGGTCACCATAGCTATCTTGAAATTCAGTTTGCATGCTTGATGAAAATTTAGCTTCAATCTGGATAAATTGGATGATCTATGATGCAGCCTAGAATTTATCAGTAAAATCCCAAGTGCACTGGCACATCACTCATCCTAGACTGAGTGCTCACTCGAAGCACAGAAAGGCACCAGACCCTTGTTTAGGGTTTCTATTATAGCATGTTAGCATGATGAAGAATTAAAAAAAATTCATATGTGTGACTACTATTTCATTCTATAGTGCATGTTCATATCTAGATCTAGAGAATAACAGACTTAAATAATAACCATGATGAAATCAAGCATGCAAGAACCAATTATACTCAGGATTTTATATTCTATTTAAGCCAATGCACTCCATTAAATTTAAACATGAGGAATACATAGAAGCTCATTACAATAGATAACACCATAGTTTACGTGCACATCAGTTTTGGCAGCATAACCTCACAATAATTTAGTTCTTACATCCCTCTTCTATGCTACACATTTCACTATATATTTATAAGGGTGGTGACTTACCCTTCACCGCTTATCTATTCCCAAAATATTCACATGCTATTATTAGCAACGTGCCCTTACAATAATATCCACACATACAAGTGTGCTAAAAATAGACTTCTTCTAGTTAATTGTCATTAGTAAATATATTCTCAGCATGTACCCATGCAAAACGCTTCATAGACGATCCTCTGGAAATAGCCAATGTGCATTGCATAAGTTTTTAACCAGTTTGGGTGTTCAGAACACTATTTCCAAAAATAGCTCATCATCATAAAAATAGCTAAGTCCCAAATCTGTCCCTATCCTTAGCGTGTGATTCCTTTCCGATCCTCCTGTGCTTTTGAATGCACTCTTCTCTTTCGCATGAACCTTCTATATGTTTTTCAATAATTTCCATATTTTTTCTTACCAACATTACCCAACATTAACTTTATTGCTACCCCAGAAATGGTTGTCTCTAAAATGAGTCAAAGAATATGAAGAGAAGAATAGAAAGAATTTTTATGAATAAAAGAATGAATTTCCCCTGCAGCATCTTCTGCTTCAACCTAATTAATCAATTCTGGATATTCTTCTTTTATTTTTACCTCTAAAGTATGCCAATCATTGAGCTCAGCCTCTTCCTTTTCTGGGATATCTACTACAATTGACTCTAGGTCATCTTGCGCAATTTCTCCTTTCTCATTTTGTAAGACCAAAAAAATGCTAGAAATTGTATTAATTCTTCCCTCTAATAAGTCCATCTTTTGCGCAATGAGTTTCCCAAGCTCATCTAAAATTTCCTTGTGTGGTTCTTGTGTTGATGTAAGGGCCTTGTGCTTTTTTCTTGAAAAGTGCTAATCATTCTTCACAGTCCAAGGTCTCATCCTTCATGGATTTCAAGACTTCATTTGTCCTCTATAACAGTCCTTAGTTCTTATAATGGCTTCTGGGGCTGTACAAATATTCAACACTTAATATTATTTCTTCATTTCCTCCTGTAAAATTTGGAGAAAAATCCCTTAAATGATGCAATATTTCTCATCACCGAAGCCTTTTCTCTCTCTACTTCTTTTGTTGGATCCTTTGGTGCTGGTATGCACAAAGGTTCATCTTCAAGACTAAGTCTACAAAGTTTTGTACATAATGCATTGCTGAAGGAAATGTTTTGGGTACCTTAAGCTCTAAGTGTGGATTTTCGTTCATGCTATTGTCCCCAATTTCCTCTGTCATGCTAATGAAAAAAAGGGTTCTTCTTCTGTGCCAAGTTCTTTTTCTTGCTTTAGGTGTGCTATTTCTACATCCTTAGTTTTGAGTTCTTCTCTTAGCACCCTAATTGTTATAGCCTTATCCAAATTTCATCATTCCACCTCTGTTGAGACTTTCACCAAAGCATTACTCATTCATGTGACATAAAAGTAGGCTTTACTATTATGTGTCTAGCCTGAGGTGTCTTATTCAACCTCCTTGATACACATGATTCTTTCACATACATAACAGTTTGGTTCGTCCATGTGCATGTGTATAGACCATGATAGTTTCTTCCTTGTGCACATGGTTGTCATATCCTTCATCCATCAGCTCCCACCTATACAACTACTTTAGTGTCACTGTGATTTGAAAATGGACGTGGACAAATTTACCTATGTGCTCAACATAGGCCCATGATCGATGCAACATATTCTCCACTTTTTATTTTTGATCTTGGCCGCTTAGGTACTTGAGCTTCAAGATTTAGAGCTTTTTTCTCCTATGCCTTGAGAATTCTTGTGCATTGTCTCATATTCCTCATTTTCTTCTTCTTCTCTATCCTTCATTTCTTCATCCTTTGGCTCTTCCATGTCCTCTGGAGGTGTAGGATATTTGGGCGTTCTCTTGTCAGACTCTTCCACCTCCTCATTCAGCTTCAACTTCCTTCTTCTCTTCTCAACTGTCTCCTTCTGTGGAGAGAGTTAAGGTGATCTACGCATTGATTGTGGAGTAGCACCTTGGGTCTTGGTTCTCTTAAAAACCATTTTGAAATGATGCTCTCTTTGGACTACATCCAAGTCCTCATCATCTCCCTCTTGTGGTTGGGGTGGGGTAGTCACGCGCTTAGTTTATACCCTATCTATAGGATTCCTCCTACCTCTGTGATCCAAACCACCACTATTTTCATGATCCTCCTCTTCATCATCTACTTCTATTGTCTCTATGGGCTTAGGTACTGGAACATTTTCCATTGTATGATTCCCTTTTTGCAGCCCTGGGATCGTAAACTCATTCTCCACATACTTATTGTTCTCCAACTTGGGATTGAGTTTAAAGGTACACAAGTGATGCTTCGGTGTCCCAAAATACCAAGATTATAGGTTTCAATGCTTATAAAATCTAATGCTAGCCTCTCAATGTAGGCAGTCTATCCTAGACATACATATGTCTTTCTCAGTGTATAGTATTCACAATCTACCTTATCTACAATGAAGCTTAGGTGACACACATCTGTGAACCAAAAAAATGATTCCTGGAATTAGCATGCTATGATGGCATATGGTAGTTTGCACTAAGGTCTCCAAGCATTGTCCTTCATCACAAATCACGTGATGTAAAAATGTTGGTAGACTGCAAATTGTACTACCTTACCCACCACTGAAGGAAACTCCTTGGGTATGTGTCACTCCTCTTCAAAGGCCGCATGAAGCCTATCATACCACATCTCCACCCTTTGTTTAAATGTCCCACTCATGGTCCCTTCACTTTCCGCTAGATATTTATGTTCTATGGGGTACTCCCAAATCTTCTCCCTTGGCCCATCGGGCACTCCAATCTCCATAAACACTAAAGACAATAAAATAGCACCAAAACTAATTTTGTCACTTGTATGTGCTTCTTTAATGATTGTCTATACTATGTAATCCATGATATTTTAGATCACTCCTTGATATATCTTCCTTACAATGTGTATCCATATTGTATTCACCTCCGACAACCTTTCTTAGTCCTTCAACTTTGTTACAAGGTACTTCTGGGTACTTATTCAATTTTTTTGATGTCCATACTGAGTGGACCCTTGGTATACCCCAGCTCCTTCCTTGTCTCTAGGATTTCTACTTTATCTATTAATTCACTCTCTAAATGTTCTCCTGATGTTGTTAGTCCTGTCACTGTTGAAATCAAGATAGTTGTGATTATAACCATCCGTTCGACGAAGTAGAAGAATTCCTCATGGAATTTTCTCATCAATCATCAATACAATGGTTCATAATTTCCAAAGTATGGCAGCTCGTACAACTAGTAGACTCCAATATTATTTAGTAAATTCTCACCAACATCATCGTACACTTATATATCTTCTGTTGTGTGCTTGTTCATTTTTGTGCTCAAAAATGCATCTAGTTCCTTCTTATTATCTGATGTATGATGGTTGTAATCACTAATTTTACATTTACGAATGTGGGACTCCAATTCTTGTCCCACGCATGCCCTCTGGATACTGCATTTATGATAAATTACTCTCAGGAGTAATTTCTTCTTGAACTTCTACCTTATTCTTCCCTTTTACTCCTACTACGAGTTCTTTCTTTGGTGCCATTAAAAAAATCTCTCTTTTCTACCCTTTATAATGAGAAAGTTGAAACCCTAGTTCAAATCTCTGTGACCTAGTAGAAATCACATGGCCTAGCTATTTCATAACGCGTCTGCTTCACTCAAACCCTTCACCTATGGGAACTCAAGCTTCTCCTACACACAAACCTTCTCTTCATGTCTCGTTTCACACTCTTCGCACCTCAACACGATTGCTTGGCTCGTTTTTACTTAGATATTTTCAAATTCTATTAATTTCAATGGTAAAAATGAAATCGCATCCCATCCTAATATATTTTCAAAAATTTAGTGCATTTATTGCTCCTCCACCTACCAACAATCCTCTCATTAATCAGCCATTTTCCTTCTTTCCACGTGGTACATCTTCACACCCAAGCTATAACCTTCTAGCATGCCTTCCTACCTTCTAGCCATGGACTTATCTTTAGCATTCCTCTATATTCCCAAGTACCTCACCACTATGCCTTTCATTGGTAGTTTTCATAGCCTCGCTTACCTCGTGTTATATTGTTCCATCATTTTATCTCCATCTATGGTCATCTTGTCTAGAAGCAATCTCTTTTCTAACAATTCTTCAACTTTGAATAACACCCATAGTAGTTTTTTCCTTTCATTTGTACTTATTTTCAATAGTCCTATACCTAGATAACAATAACCACCCCACACTAAGGGTATGTAAAGTCCTCTACACATAAAAAATTCTTCAAATAGTAATTAGCTTCTGGCACGCAAAAGTGCTTATTACACAAAAACACCAACTAAATTGAGAAAATATTGCGACAAAAAAGGAAATACATTAAGGAAAACACAAAATTGAAAACCTAATCTAAATGGCAACACTTCCTTATTACAAACACTAAGAATACTTATTTATAGTAGGGATTTAGCCTACTCCCATTGAAGTAACTGGATAACAATGTTCCATCAAGCACCTCTAATTGGAAAGCACATGTTTCAAGTATGTGAGTGATAACATACAATGGCAACTAATGTACTTTGAGTTTACATGGATGGCACAAAAACTTAGAATCCTAAAGGAGCACCATCTGTCTAATTATGAACTTTTTATCCTTGATGTTTCTTTCATGCCATACTTTCTATTTGGCCTTTTCTTATTTTTGACTCCAACATGCTATTTCTCATTACTCATCCATCTTGATTAAATTTTCAATCCATTCTTCTAATGCTTTCTCATCAGCTAGACCTTCAGCATACGTAATACGTAAATATGGTAACATGAATTCCATAAGAAGAACTACTTCTGTGCCAAACAGTAACTAAAATGGTGTGGATTTGTTTAACCTTTTATATGTTGTGCGATATGCCTAAAGTACTGCAGATACTTTATCATCCCAATCCTTTCTTCCAACATCACAAATTTTTGTCAATGTTTGTCTCAAAATTTTGTTGAAAGCCTTAGCAGTCCCATTTTCCTGAGGATGATATGGTGTATTCTTATGGTGTGCAATCATAAATTCATCTAATAAAAATTTGATTGTCTCATTCAAAAAGTGTATGCCCCTATCACTGGGAAAACATAAAGGACATCCATACCATGTAATAATATTTTCCCATAGAAACCTGGCTGTTATAGCCGTTGTACAATCCTTTATAGGGGTTACTTCTGCTCACCTTGTCAAATAATTTGTGCAATTAATGATGTAGCACGATCCATTCCTACGTGCGGCTAGTGAAATACGACCAACAAAATCTATAGCCCATTTTTCAAATGGTTCTGCACTAGTAATAGGTCTTAGAGGGATTTCATCTCATTTTCTTGGTTTGCCAAGATGTTGATAGTGATCACATGCCTTACAAAATTCCTTACAATCTTTATACAAGGTATCCCACCATAATCCAATGAGTAAAATCTTGTGCACAGTGGAGTCACTTGCATAGTGGCCAACTACAATACTACCATGAGCTTCTTCCATAATATATGTGTGCTCATGCTCTAGTACATAGTGGCGCAATACTTCATCCCATCCTAATTTATACAGGTCACTACTAATTAACATATAGGGTGCCGCGTGTATAGTAGGTTGTTTCTTCTCCAAGGATTTCATTCCTTCTGGTGCCATGCCTATTCGTAGAAAGACAACAATGTCATCTAATTCTGATGGCGCTCATTGTAACCTATAAAACTATGCATCTAGCATTGTATCTTCAATTACCTATAATTCTTCTCATGATTCTATTCTAGATAAATGGTCTAGTCCAAAATTACTTTTCCCTGGTTTTACCACAACTGTGAAATCAAATTATTGAAATAAGAGTACCCATCTTCATATGCACCCATGTAAAATGGGCTTGTTTACCAAATACTTAAATGTCATGTGGTCTATATAAAAGACAAATGGTGTAGCTAGCAGGTACTATTAGAATTCATGTAGCACATAGATCATTGAAAAATCTTTACGTTGTGTAGTTTTGTAATTATGTTATGCAAGAGTCAACTTTCTACTAGAAAAATAGATAGGATGATCTATAATACCTTCTCCCTGGTGAGCCAACACTGCACCAATGGCTGTGCCAAAGGCATGACATGTACGTTAAATGGTTGGTCCCATGAAAGAAAACATAGAATAGGCATGGTAGTAAGTTTCTCCTTTAATGTCTTGAATGCACGATGTTGTGGTTCTCCCCAGTAGAATGTACCTTTCCCTTTCAGTAACCCCTCCAAAGGTGCGGAAACTTTGGCATACCCCTTTATGAATTTTCTATAATACCCCGTGAGACCTAAGAATTCACGCACCTCATTTTGAGTGGTAGGCTCTTTTAGGCCTATAATGACTACAACCTTAGTTATATCGGCCAAAAAAACCTTCCTTGCAGATTATGTGTCCTAACAGTATTCCAAATGGTGTAGTAAATATGCACTTCTTGATGTTCAAAGAGATACTCAACTATCTACATCCTTCAAACATTAAGCGCAAATTGTCACAATGATATTTAGCTAATGTATACACCATCCAATCATCCAAATAGACCTACAAGAAGTTGTGAATAAAGTCCTTGAACGCTTGAACAACTATGCACAAAAATACAGCAGGTGCATTTTTTAGAAAAAAAGGCATCACAGTATAGGCAAAGCTACCCCATTCAGTAGTAAAATTAGTCTTTTCCTGACCCTCTTGGGAAATCCTAACCTGGTGATATCTAGAGAACCCATCAGTAAATGAATAGATTTCACACCCTGCAATGCCTTCTGGTATTTCCTCAGTGAATGGCATAGGAAAGGGATCAGTCGCACATTCAAAATTCAGCTCCCTATAGTCCACATAGATCCTAATTCATGTATCCTTCTTGATACTGATCACCATTGGACTAACCCATTCTGAGTCATCCAGGGGCTTGATGATTCCAGAATTTAACATTTACCAATCTCTTCTTTGAACTTTTCACGCAAGTTGGGTTTCATATTGTAGGGTCTCTTTCTAACTAGGTGCGCACCCTCTTTAATATTTATCCTCATCTCCCCTAATAATTCATGCACACCTTTAAGCTCATGGTACCCCCAAGGAAATAAATCTTTATAATCCCATAGTATTTCTATGATTTTTACCACTTCAGAGTCTGACCAATAGTCCCCAATTATGACTTCCTTAGGCTTAGCATTTGATCCAATATTCTTTTTCTTTTTCTTCATAGGTTCATGATAGGTGCACATACTCTTATCTGAACTATCGAGCACCTCACACCTACTTGTTGAATAGTTTACATCCAGATTTTCTACTTCTTCATCATCCACTAAGTAGACCATTTTTCCTTTTTCTTTCTCAAAGAAAGCACACTAAAGTAGTGTGGTGATGGCCTCTATCTCTTCAACAATATGCGCTCCTAAATTTTCTTCATCCAATAAATCCTGAATGAGTTCTTCAGCCTTGGAACTATCTCCCTTAGTTAAACACTTTATGAATTTTAATGCTTCTTCCACCGAAGGCTTAGTAGAAAAGAAGACAAATGTTTGGTTCATTCCTATAATTAAATCATGCCAATTTCTAGTCTCTCTATAGAGTTATGTATATACATACCAAGCACACGCACAACCATGTAAAATGGAATAAAAATTGTGCACCCAGAGTGAAGGTGGTAAATTTTCATGCCCCTCTATCCATAGTCTCTCACACTTCTCAACGTGGTGTTGAACAAGTTGATTATCATGATAAGTATAGATTTTATTAGGTGCATTTCTCCTAAAGAACCTAGTTGCAAGAGAAATCCAAATTTCATTCCATCCTACAAGATTATCCTTGTGGACCACCCACCAACATGATGTTGTCCCGTGGAGGGTATATGATAGCATATTCCTTCTCTCTAGTGGGTGTACCCACTGTTCTTTCATGGTGTGTAGGAACACTATAGGGATCTCCTTCTCCAGTGTAGCAAGGTACTGAGTTATTACCTATTCTCCTAATATAATGTGGTTTTCTATCATGAGGAAATGTGCTCTATACTACTTTCCATACCAACTCATAAGTGTTATGATTCCAATTATCATAACCAACACTTGTAGTATCACTAATATATTATACATCCTCCCACTGAAGGATTCATTCCTTATGTGGCTCAAGCACCTCTGGATCCCAGATGGCATGTAAATAAATCATATTCAATTCTTCTTCACTTAAGGGCTCAACATTGGGTGCAGATTTTCCATTTGGTAAAGGGATAATAACTCTTTCCTCTTTGTTTTCAAAGCTAATATAACCCTTGTTGAACCAAAGATCAACATTATTTTCATAGCACCAAGGATACCCCAATAGATCTGGGAAGCTATCTGACTCTGCCAGCGCTAAAAACTCAAAATCTCTAGTGAGCTTGGCTCCTTGTATGGTAATGGATGCATCCATTAAAAATCTAATGGGAGTGGCCTTAGTCTAGTTAGCCATGAATAATACATTAGAGGATGGCTGCAATGGAGGTATCCCCATTTATACCCATAAATATAAGGTAAGAACATTGAATTTCATGCCAGTATCAATCAGTATATTACTCAAAAGCCACCCATCCACAACAACATTCATATTTATTTCCTTATCATAATCTAGTCTATGAGGGGGAAGATTTGTATGTAGGATCTGTCGTCCAGTCTTAGTACTTGCATATGAAGTGTTTAATTTTAACCAATTCCCCAATAGTGGAATGATATTCTCCTGGAAAAAAAAATTTACACACTTCTCCCAAGTCATCCATATCATTTTGGACCATCTCTGAGGATTTATTTTTCTCCATCTTCCGTTATTTCTCCTTTAAGTATTGTATTTCACCATGAAGATTCCTGAGTACCTCCATGGTTTCTTGGTAAACCTCCTTCTGATGGGCAGGATCTACGTACCATGCATGTAGAACCTCCTCCTTATTGATGGTAGGCCTCTACTACAATGCTTCTTTGGCATACGATGCTTCAACGTGGGTCATGATATTTACCTACATGCCTCAGATTATGCTTCCAACTTGGGAATCCACTGATTTTCCATAGTGCGTTGTATCCTAACCATCCCTGCACCTTTTTTTTCCTATTTTTTTTCTTGTTAAGATGCTCATATAAGTCCAAGGACTCCTCATAACTATGATTCTTTCCACAAAAATAATATGTAATATTCTGAGGACATTTACACCTGTAGTGGTCAAGAGATCCACATGTGTAACACGTTCCACGAGGGGACTCAGTTCTTCTACCACCATATCCTCATCCTCTGATTCAACCATGGTATCCTTGACCTCTACTATAATTGCCTTCAAATTTCCCTTCATTTTGATCATAGTGTGCCTGATTGTGTTCCCAATCTTGATGCTCATTCTTGCCTTTAGAGTTATCTGAAACTCCCATCTGTCATACACCAATATCTATAACATCTTGGATATGACCATTTAGATGGTAGTCTTCCGTGTCATGAGTCGTGGACTTGTAAATTTTATAGTAACAAGAGATTTTCTTTCGTATCACGTATTATAGTAATGGGAAGTGGCTAGCATCAGGTTTAAATGACATATCTCACAGTCCAACATCAATGAGTGCACTGATTTGCGGGGACAACTATCCTTTGTGTGACCTTCCACTTTGCAATCTGTGTACCAAATCCTTGTGTGCATCTCATGTGCTGAATTTACCAATAGCTTTTCTAACTGCTTCACCATAGCTGCAATCTATGCTTCTAAGAATGGGCTCACCCCAATGTCTATACGTCTAACTACCTCAGCATGTAAGGTTGCTTCAAGTGCCTCACGCATATCAATGTATGTTTTATGTGATAGTGCCATCCTAAAAGGTGTAATCATACCTCCAAAAAACCATTGTGCATGTTGGCTTGCATGGATATCATAAGATAGCTTAGATAACAATGTTTTGAAATGAGCATAATATTCTCAAACACTTTTATTAGTTTCTTGCTTGATATCCTTGAGCACACTTATACTCTTCTGCTCAAACTCAGGGATGTGAAACTCTTTAAGGAAAGCATATTTTAAGGCTGCATAGTCTACACAAGTCTAATTAGGGTTGAACTTTCTATACCAACTATGTGCATGCCCTTGTAATGTAGTAGCAAATTGAGTCGCCCTACACTCAAAATCTCTGATTACTTTTTCATGCCACAACATTTCACACAAGTGCACATGTTCAGCAGCATCTTCTATGCCCCTATACTCTGGGAGATGAAGAGACATCTCCATGTAAATATTCTAGGGTTGGTGCATACCTTTCCCACCTACTCTAGAACCTCATGTGTTTCCCCTATTTCTAAAACCACCAGATTTACTGGAGCTAGAGCCACCTATACCACCTAATCCCAAACATGTAAATGGGGTCAGACCAAAAGATGTACTTCCCTGTGTATACCCCAATAGTATGTGAAGTGTTACTGTTCCTAGAAGAGAGTCCAAAAATATGTACGCCTGAATTCTGTGTGGATGATACACCTGAAAAGGTACTCCCATATAACAATGAATCTATTTGTACTACCATCGTTATGCTTTTTATATGACCCACTCTTGCTCTCTCACTAGCTAAATTAGCTTACTTACTATTTGTTGTACTATTTACTAGAAAACTAAGTGTAAGGGCAACATTACCAGGTGGATTCAGATGCGCACCCGCAAACTAGGTCGTTTATGCTGACGTGATTCTATGTGAGGCTGAGGAGGGTTCCCTGCCATGCTTTCCCAAATGGGGGAGTTCCTAATGCTCAGGTTCCATGTCTTCTACATGAAATTCATACCCTTCTTAAACTCTCTCTCTCCACAACACCATTCACTCTACAACATCCTTCTACTTCTCTATCTCCCTCTCATGCACCTCATTAAATTTAATCCACCTTTCCTCTCTTTTCCTTTCTATTGCTAGGTATGCCATATTTCACCAAACCTGCTCCTTCCCCTGCATGTGGGTGGGGTTTATTTCACCAACAGTTTGTTCTCCAAGTTCAGGGTTACCATCATAATTTTGATCGCTGGTGGAATGCCTTATGGGTAAGTTCCCCTGGGATATCGTAAAAATTGGAATTTAGCTACCTCTAGGCATGAATAAGTGGAAATTGAGTACTCCAAGATATATCTATTCAAAACACCATGGAACCACGTATCCACAATGTGATTCCATATCAGATCAACATCATAAAGGGCCTGAAATTCTTCCTACATCCATACAAGTGTGCAATACCTGTTATCCAAAATGTGCCCCAGCTCATTCTTTGTGGCTAACTCCTTGTGTTCTTGCCTCTCTTGTGCCTCAGTCCACATTTTTTTATTTTAATCCACTCAAGTATTTCTGAAAATGGCACCATTAGATAGAGCTCTCTCTCAGCTTTCCAGAAAGGTAAAGTTTGCCTCCTAACTCCACGTATTTTTCAAGTTATGGCCCGGCAGAATTTTTTTTGGAAAATTTTCCGAGGGCAAAAAACAAAGGAAAATGGAGCAGGATGGGCCTGCGCCCAATAGAAACGTGCCATGTGGCACCTGGAGTGGCAGAGCGTGGGGGAAAATTTGAAAAAATTTCCAAAGACCAAACGGGTAAAAATTCAAACTTTTTGCCCGCCGATCCGTTTTTGGGGCCGTTTTTGCCCTAAATCTTCAAACGATCATATCTTTTGATCCAGAGCTCATATTTTCACGTTATTTATATCATTGGAAAGCTGTTAAAATTATCTACATGATTACATGGTAAATTTCTAATTTTAGTTCATTTTGGAGAGAGAAAATTCAAAAACAGTTTCTGGTACGTGTCCATGGCCAGAAATGACATTTCAACAACCAAATTTAATACGAGAATGGGTCGCATTCTTCTCCAATATGGTCAAAAATGATAGGGTATGGGTTTGTAAGGTCCTCCATGCTGTTTTAATGCATTTTCCATCAATGAGGGATGGCTCCCATGCATTTTTCATGTTTTCTCTCTCCTGGGCTCGACCCATGTACTGTAAAAGCCAGATTTGGCTCATTTCTTCATGGTTGAACACTTTTTGGCATAGAAAACTTCTTCTTTCACCTCCAACAAGTGATAGTTGTAAGAATCAGACCTTTTTCAAGTATTGTAGCAAGTTTATACCTCTTTGAGGGTGGAATGCAAGAGATTTTTACATGGAATTGACAGTGCAAACTCTGGTGAATGCTTTTTAGTCCTCTGTTTGTATTGTTTTACTTCATTTTAAGACCTCTAATTACATCTATCAGCTTGTGTATGTTTTCCCTTGTTGCATTTCATGAATTTTTGTCTATTTACATGGCAAAAAACGTTTCACCACTCCTTTTGGTGCATCACCATCTTTAGTTTAGTTTCATTTTTGCATTTTTATCCCTGTCTCCTTGCAATTTAGAGTAGGATTAGGATCTGAACCTCTGTAGTTGTGTAAAATATAGATCTAAATCAGAGGATTTTGAGGAACCAATCTCTAATCTAGAGATTCCTCTCTCATTTTCACAAGTCCCACACTTGGAGAGAGGTTTCCATGTTGTGCAATCACACTGGATGCCTAAAACATCAATTCAGAACCTTGATTTGCATCCAGGGGTGCTGCTGATTTGCAACAACAATACCTCCAATTCCATTTAGATGTATAAGCAACTAACCACTCATACAATTCTATTGGAAATATAGCGAAGAATCTCTCGTATAAACAGCCATACAGATTCTACTCCACCCACGTGCGTGTGTCAAAATCAGATCTAGTGTTGAACCTATGTGAATATTCTTCTTCTAGGTCATGTATCCACTCCTCAACACTTTCTAGGGTCAACTGGTATGTATTCATCATGAACCATCCTGTAAACAACTGAAAAAGAGGTCTAAGAAATGGAACCAATGATACATCCTATAATTTATAAGTAAAATTCCAGGTGCACTGGAACATCTATCATCCTAGACTGAGTGCTTAATTGAAGTATGTAAAGGTACCAAGACCCTTTTTAGGGTTGTTGTTATACGATGTTAGCATGATGAAGACTTAAAACATTGAGATGCGTGACTACTATATCATTCTACAACGCATAAACTTAGATCTAGATCTAGAAAATAAAAGACTTAAATGATAACTATGATGAAATTAATCATACAAGAACCAATTATACTCAGGATTTAATACTCTATTTTAGCCAATACACTCCATTGCATTTAAACATG
Source organism: Taxus chinensis (assembly GCA_019776745.2). Taxonomy (NCBI): domain Eukaryota; kingdom Viridiplantae; phylum Streptophyta; class Pinopsida; order Cupressales; family Taxaceae; genus Taxus; species Taxus chinensis. Next base: position 692,440,499 of record CM034152.1, read on the forward strand.
ATGAATACATAGACTATCATTACAATAGATAATACCATATTTTGTGTGCGCATCAGTTTCGGCAGTGTAACCTCACAATAACTCAGTTCTTACATCCCTCTTGTATGCCACATAGTTCACTATGTATTTATAAGGGTGGGGAATTTCCCTTCACCACTTATCTATTCCCAAAATAGGTCACATGCTATTATTATCCATGCACTGTTATAATAATAGCCACACATGCAAGTGTGCTAACAATATACTTCTTCTAGTTGACTTTCAGTAGTAAATCTATTCTCATCTCATACCCATGCAAAGGACTTTGAAGCCGATCCTCCAAAAATAGCCAATGCATATCGCACAAGTTTGTAACCAATTTGTGTGTTTGGCATGCTATCTCCAAAAATAGCTCATCATCATGAAATGGTTAAGTCCCGAATCTGTCTCTATCCTTAGCATGTGATTCATTTTTTTATCCTCTCACGCTTTTGAATGCACTCTACTATTTCACGCAAACCTTTTGTATGTTTTTCTCTAAGTGTCATATTTTGACTAACCAACAATCTACGCATCACTGTTAAACACTTGTCAGCTGGTATTGTTTTTTGGAATGGATGGTCTTATCATCATGTTAATGTTATGAGTGTTTCCTTTGACAAAGTCCTCAGTAGGAGAGAAATGTGAACCGAGCACGACCATATGGTTAGCTTCCTTGTTCATTTTAAGCGGCACCACCTGTAGATTTAGAGCATCAAAGCTCTCAAGGAGGCCCCAAACTCTATGCTTATAAGATTTTTGAAGCTTATTCTTTTCCTGTAATTTATTGGTAAATTGGTGGATGACCAATTTTGTGTCCCCAAATATTTGCAGTGCCTTGATTTCCTTCTTCTCAATAATGAGCAAGCCATAGACCAACACTTCATATTCTGCCACATTATTCGAACATGCAAATTAAATCCTGTGCATTAAGAATAATTTGTCATCCTTAGGGGAAATGAGAACCACTCCTGCTCCCGCATCATTCCTGCTTTTGGATCCATCAAAGTACAACTTCCATAGACCTAGTTCAACTTTGGTTTTCTTGAGCATGCACGTAAGCATAGCATATTATTTGAGAATTCAGTAAGTACCAAGACAAGTTTCATAAGCTTCTATTTCTTCAGCATATGGATCAAGATTATGGTGTCTTTCTACCCATTCATCAAGCACTAGGTCAAGAACAGAGGGTGGAAGAAAATACTCTTCAGTAACTAAAGCTTTTTCTTCGATAGGGTATGGGATATATGATTCTACATGATAGGAAAATATAGGCTCAACTTGTATGGTAAACCAGGTACCATACTTAGCCTTGAGTAACATATGAGACCAAATATGAGACAAGTAACCACCCACTTTAGCAGTAAAGTATTTTGATAGACATAGGGAAAATAAAGGAGGTAGGTCAATGATAGACACATCTTGAGTTATTGTTAGGATTGGACATGCATGGAGGGTCAACTCAAGATTCTTGATGACTCTTAAGGTGGTGACAATCGAGCCATGAAGTTGTAGGACTCCTTTAGACAAAGGGCTATATTTCAGACCTAAGACATCAACAATTTTCTTAGGCATAATAGATGCTAGCACCTAAGTGAATCATGTAATTATGCACTAGGTGTTTTCCTATGATCAAGGACATGTAGAAAGGTTGGGTTTTAATATCTTTACTTACTTGTTTCTCCTCTTCTTGGCAGATGTTGATAGAATCACGTGGCTTCTGTAGAATAAGGTCAGCACACAGGAGTTGTGTTAGAGCTTCATGCAATAGATCCTGCTAAGATGCAATGGTCAGGGCATCCCACATTGTGAAAATTATGTTCTTTCTCTTCAACTGGTCCATAATTCTAAATGGAAAGATCCATGTCTTGTGCATTTGGTGCACAACATACTTTCTGAACTATTCAGATGTGGAATCTTGGACTTTAGCTAGAGAAGAGGCTTGACCTACCAAAGGAGGGATGTGTACTACTTCAAAAAGATCTTGGTGTGGGACATCTTGCATAGTATTTGGGTGCATTTACTAGTGGATGCCTTGTTTTCATATCTTTACTTTTGATTCTCTTCTTGCGTTGCTGGGAGTGGGACCTACATGCTAAATTCTAGCATTCTCTTCTTGTATCTTGTGTTGTCTGTAACTTGGGCACATGGTCTACTTGTATCATCTACGGCTTGGTTGATTGTACAAAAGTCTTCAGCGCTAAAGAACATTGGATTTTTCTCTAGAAGATATTTTGATCTTTCTTAGTTATCTACTTTAGGGGAACTTATTGAAGGCTCACAAGTTGAAGCATTCTAAATCATGAAGGCTTGGGAATGCACAACATTGGCACAATGATATTGAATATGAGGCATGTTGTAAGGGAAGCACCATTCTTATTCTTGTACCAAATTTTTCTAAACTAGAATGAGCACCTGACTTGCACTTGGTTCCAAAAGAGAAGAAACAAGAGGAACAACTTGCAAGGGCAGATGTGCATTAGGATGCCATCTATCATTTTCCCAGTTGGACATGTATCTTTGATTTCTATATTGATTCTACCAAGGATGATTGTTTTGGCCATGCGCCTGGTTAGAATTACCTTTATAGGATTGCGCATATTTCTTTTCTAATGATATGACCTTATTTGAAAAGTTTCTATTGGTGTAAATCAGCAACACCCTTGGATGTTGATCAGATTTCTAGTTTGACATTTTGGACATCTAGTGTGATTGCACAACATTGAATCTTCTCCCCAAGTGTGGGACTTGTAAAAATGGGAAAAGAATCTCCATGTTAGAGGTTGGTTCCTCAACTCCTCTGATCAGGTGTATTACTTGCAAGTTGCATAGGTTTTGAATTCAAGATCCTACTCTAAATTCCAAGGGGACAGAGGTAGAGAATGCAAAAAACTAAAACTAATGCTAATAAGGTGATGCACCAAAGGAGTGGTGAGCATTTTTTACTTCTACAGATTGACACAGATCATAGAAATGTAACAAAACATCATGCACAAACTGATAAAATGTAATGAAAGGTCAGGAACGAAGCAAACAACAAAAAAAGAGGATTGAAACTCATTCACAGAGCTTGCATTGTCATTTCCAATATCAAAAAATACATGCATTACAATAGCTGAGAGGCAAGAAAATAGGTTGCAGTCTTGGAAGAATTCTGATATTCCACAAAATCACTTTTCAAGGTGAAAAAGGGAGCCTATCATACATGGAAAATGTCTAACTACCCAAAAAAATGAGCCAAATCTGGCTTTTACAATGCAAAAACTGAGCCCAAGAGAGAGAAATGCAGGAAAACGTGAGAGAGCTTCAACCACTGACCAAAAATGTAATAAAACAACATGGGCATCCTTACAGGTCCATTCCCTGACACTTTTTGCCATGCTGGGAGAGAATGTGAGCCATGTTGCATTAAAAATGGTGGTTGAAATGTCATTTTTGTTCATTACCATGTGCCAGAGTTGTTTTTCAATTTTCTTTCTCCAAACTCCATCAAAATACAAAATTGAGCCTGGAATCTTGTAGAGAATTTCATCATCTTTCCAATGATATAAAGGAAATGAAAAAATAATCTCTAGATCGAAAGATATGGCCATTTGAAAATTTAGGGCAAAACAGGGCCAAAACGGGTTAGCAGGCCAAAAATTTGAAATTTCCCCACTTTTTGCATTTGGGAAAATTTCCCAAAAAATCCCCGCGCTCCACCACTCCTGGTGCCACGTGGCATGTTCTGATTAGACGTGGGCCTTCTGCACTTCATTTTCCGCCATTTTGGTCATTGGAAAATTTTCCAAAAAATCTCCGCCGGGCCGATGGCCTGAGGACACGTGGTAAGAGGTGATTCACCGCGGGAATTTCCTCTTAAATTTTCCATCGCTATTGACCATTTTTCTAACTTTGACACATGGAAAAACCCCATTGGCTATGGGATTTCTCCTTCCTTTTTTCCCTGCGGGCATGTCTTGCATTTTTCCACCACATGGACACATGGCACGATCTCATTGGCTCGCGTTTAGGGGGTGGACTTTTCCTTTGAATTTTTTCTTTGATTTTGCTTGGGAAAAAATCTCCCAATTTCTCCCACACTCCGCCGGTTGAAGACACATGGTGGGTTTCCATTCATCAGTGGGCCTTCGAGGTGAAAACTTCTCTTTGCGCTATCCTTTGGGAAAATTTCCCAATCTCTCCCCGCGTTCTGAAGCTCTGACCCCCCGGGGACACGTGGCCCATCCTCATTGGCTCACGTTTAGGGGCAAAAACTTAACTTTACACCCTCACCAAACACTTTTTCCAAATTTCCACTCTTTCCTCCACCCTCTACCACTTCTTGGCCTAGAGACATGTGGCACGATGTGATTGGATGCAGGCCTGGTATGGAAAATTTGGTTTGTGTCAACCCTTAGGAAAATTTTCTAATTTCTCCTCGCCTGGACACGTGGCAGCATCCAATTCATCGGCGGGCCTTTGGGGTGAAATTTTCCTTTTGAAAACTTTCCAAACACTTGGTAAAATTCCAAGTTTACCTCCGCCTTCCACCCTCCTAAGGACACGTGGCCTTATCTTATTGGCTTCGGGCCTTTCAGGGAAAATTTTCCCACAAAATCTCTGCCAAGCCATAACTTCAAAAATACATGGAGTTAGGAGGAAAACTTTACCTTTCTGGAAAGCTGAGAAAAACCTTTATCCAATGGTGCCATTTCCATAAGGTCTTTAGTTCCTAAAAAGCAAAAACTTATGACTGAGGCATAAAGGAGGGAAGAATGAAGGGAGTTAGCCACAAAATGTGCAAGGGGAACATTTTGGATAACAATTTTGGCAACTCAGAGGGGTCATCTACCTGCTGGATGAAGTTACCAGTTGCCTGAAGTAATCTATTGGGCATGGAGTCATCAAATTCTCTGCTTGGTACCCCAACTGATTAGAACACTGCAAGGAGGAAGATGGAAGGTAGAACGCCATCTGATTGGAGCAAGGCTTGCAAAACACATTTCCTAGAACAACAAGCCTGTGCCAAAGCACTTAGGGAAAGAAAAGCTAATCTACAAAAAACAATGTGCACAAGCACTTGGACGAATGAAAACCTAAGCTAATATGTACAAGGTGGAGAATTACCTTCAGTAGCAATGCTTTAGATGGATTCCATTAACTGGAATCTTTAATTATTCGCCATCCAATGAAGACAATTGGAAAGCATTGTTGTCCTTACACTTTTTGACCATGTATGGGCCACTCCAAATGGCATCAAATTTTGAATGCCTCCCGGTCTTGCTCTGTCTGCATCCCATTTTAACACTAGATCTCCAACTTGGAAAGATCTGTCCTTGGCCTTTCTATCAAAGGTCTTCTTGATCAGAGCTTGATCCTTCTCCATTACTTGGGATGCTTGATTTCTGATTTCTTGGAGCTCCATCAATTCTGCATATCTAACCTCCATGGAGCCCAAACTCCAACTAATCCAACTATTTCATGAGTTTCAATGTTGGCAACTCAAATGACATGGGTAAAATTACCTCTCTTCCATAAACAAGCCTGAATGGAGAATTACCTGTAGATCTCTTGGGAGTTATCCTATCATCCCATAAGGCTGATTTCAATTTGGTATGCCAAGACCTCTTATTTTCATCAAGAGTCCTCCTAATGATCCTTAACAAGTTCTTGTTTGTAATAATTTGATGAAGTGCTTAGGTATATCCCATTCTTGACAGTCCATTTAGTTACCTTGGACCCAATGAATGCCAATGCATTATCTGATATTATTGTAGAAGTTATGCCAAATTTGGTTACTATTCCCTCATAGAAGTCCAGGATGCTAGATTCATTTGCTTCCTTGAGTGCTATTGCTTCAGTCCACTTGGTGAATTAATCTGTTGCTATTAGAATACATTTGTATCCTTGGCTTTAATTTGGATTAATGAATCCAATGAAGTCCAAACCCCATTGCATGAATGGTTGGTCAATTGAAATTGGATGCAATGGAAGGGCAGCTAGCCTCTCCTTACTCGTGAAGAATGCACAATTCTTGCACCTCTTGATCCATGTATAACAATCACTAAAAATCTTGGGCCAATAATAGCCAGCCCTCATGATCTTTAGATCTATCACTCTCGGTGCAAAATTACCACCAGCTGATCCACCATGGAACTCTTCCAACACCATGTGAATCTGATTTGTACCAATGCATCTCAGCAGCACTCCATTCACATCCTTTTTGAACAAAACACCATCAACAAGGGCATATGGGACATCTTGCAATCTGAAGTGTCTTCTTTTGGTCTTGTTCATCTCTGGAGGGCATAGACCTATGCTTAGGATGTGCATTATGTCTTGGGTCTAGCAAGGAGTGATGACACCATTATTTTCCTCTTGAGTGCTTCCTTGCTCATGGTTGTCTTGCAACGCCAAAACAACCTCCTTCTCATTGCATACTTCCTTGGATTTATTCAAGACCAGCTGCTCACACAATCCTTTTCCTCTAACCAACTTGGTGACTTTGATCTCAATGTCATACTCCATGACACGAGTAATCCAGCCTGCTCTCTTTTCATTCAAGTCTTTGTTGAGGCACATGAAAAACCAAAAATTGAACCTTGTTGTTTGAAACTAGATGCTTGAATTTCTTCAAGCTCCTGATTACTACAAGAACATGCTTCTCAATGAAAGAATATCTCACCTCATAGTCCTCCAGGATTTGGCTGAAGAAAGCAATTGGCTGCTCATCATTGTATTTGTTTTGTTGTACCAAAATTGCAGAAATAGTATGATCACCCCTAAATGCATAGAGGATGAAATCCTTGGAGAAATTTGGGTTAATGAGAGTTGGGGCTTAAGAGATGGCTTCTTTTATTTCTTCAAAACTTTCCTTACCTTCTACTTTCCATTTGAAATCCATGATTTTCTTTAACATCTTGGTGATAGGCTTGACTAGGGCTGCAAAATTGGGGACAAACCTCTGAACAAAATTTATTCTCCCTAAGAAACTTTGAAGGGCCTTCTTGTGGCTCAGCAATGGTAGTGCTCTTATGGCTTCAACTCTTTCTAGATCAATTGCTAATCCTTCTTTAGAGACAATGTGGCCAATAAGCTTTCCATCATGGGCTAGAAAAATACACTTTTTAGGATTCAAGGATACTCCAAATCTTCTGCACCTTTGGAACACTTGTCTCAAATGAAAGAGATGGTCTGCTACATTTTTTGAAAAAACAGTGATATCATCAAGATATATCAGCACCATGTTGTTAATCAAATCCTTGAATGCCATTTCCATTGCTCTTTGGAAAGTAGCTCTTGCGTTGGACAACCCAAATGGCATTTTCCTGTATGCATAAGTTCCTCATTTGGTTGTAAAGGTTGTCTTGAACTGATCCTCTTCTTTCACCATAATCTGAGTGTACCCTGAATAGCCATCAAGTAATGAAAACCTCTTAGATCTGGAAACAAATTGTAAAATCTTCTCCATAAAAGGATGTGGATAATTATTCTTGAGAGATGCTCTATTCAAATCTCTGAACTCAACACACAATCTGATTTCCCCACTCTTCTTTCTAACTGGAACCAAGTTGGACACCCAAATAGAATGCTTAATAGGGAATATGATTCTTGACTCTATCAACTTATTCAATTCTTTTCTCATGAGAGGCTCCATGTGTGGATTGACTGGCCTTTGTTTTTTCCTGATGGGTTTAGTACTTGGATCCAATTCAATGGTGTGTTGAGCTAAATTGGGATTGAAACCTTTCAAATATTCATAGCTCCAAGCAAACACATCAGGTAATTCTTGACAAAGTTGTATGAACTCATACCTTTCTTGCTTAGTTGTCACTTTACCAACTTGGAGTGATTTTCCTTCTTCCACCAAGATGGACACTTAATCTTCTCCCTTGACTTGGATGTTTGCTTTCTCCTTCCTAAACTGATCATTAGGATATGGACTCCAAATTAATAAGTCCCTTTGGTAGTTTTTTGGTTCTCAGCTACACCACTTGGTCACCATACTACTGCTCCAACTTTTCCTGACTTTTAGCGGAGAACTCAACCTCTTCTTGCAAGAAACGGATGATTTGTTGATCACTTTCAAACACTTACCAACTTACATTGTTGTTTGGCACTGAAGGCCTTACAATCACATGGATGTTTGGCTGTACCTTATCCTTTTGGATGCTTTCAACAACGTCAAAGGCTGCTCCAACTACTGCAAGCATGTCAGCAGCTTGGTTCTCTTTTCTAGGAATGGATTTGATGCCAAATCCCTCAAAATCCTCAATGAGGTCCCACACCCTATTATTGTAGCACTTGAGCAGATCATTCTTGACAACATGCTGCCCTTTAACTTGGTTGAAAATCAACTCACTATCATCAAAGACTTGCAAGTTCTTTATTCCTCTCTTGATTGACCAATGCAATCCTTGTATCAAAGCTTCATATTTAGCAGTGTTATTAGAGCATGCAAACTAAAATCTAAAATTTTAATAATACTTAACTCCTTGAGGTGAAACAAGCATAGCTCCCACTCTTGCACCTTGTCTACTCCTTGATCCATCAAAAAACAACTGCCATACCTCATTGTCATCCTTGTCGTTTGGCTTGGTGATGCTAGGAATAGGCTGATTTTCTTTATGCATGCAATAGACTCCTAGCTCAGATTTTTCTATTTCTTGATAAGGATCAAAGGCATGCACCTTGTTTGACCATTCATCAAGAGTCAAATCTGGGATGCTTCCAACCTTGGTGTCAGCTTCATCATTGCTTGGATAATCCTCTTGATCAAATGTTGAACAATTGGTATTGATTTGGCTTGGAGTGTAAGGCTCAATGTGAAAGTTTGCAATAGGCTCAGATCTGATTGTGGCTTTGGTTCCATATCTTGTTCTAAACAACATGTGTTTCCAATCAGTAGATAAGTACCCTCCAATCTTGGTTGTGAAATCCCTTGACATGCATAGGGCAAAGAGTGGTGGAACGTCTATTACCGAGACATCTTGCAAAACAACAACATTGGGGCATGCATGCAAAGTAAGACTCAAGATTTTTTATCACTCCAACTACTGTTACTGCGGTCCCATCCAATTGCACTACCCCTTTGGATATGACTTCATACTGAAGCCCCAACTGATCAACTATTTCTTGGGCATTACTGAACTACTTGCTCTGGGATCAATCATGCATTTGTGTACTAAATGGTCTCCAATGATCAATGAAACATAGAATGGAAGGGGCTTTAACATTTTACCTTGTTGTCCTCCATGATTCCTGTCAAGTTGGGCAGCATTTGTGAGTACCTTATCCTACATTTGGACTTTCTTATTTAAAGTTGGCCAGTCCTTCATGGCAGCTTGTAGAAAATCTCTTTAACTTGGGATGGATAGTGATTCCCACATTGATATGTTTACATTTGTCTTCTTCATCTGATCAATGATGTTGAATGGAGATGAAGCATCTCTCTACTATCCCTTGGCCTGCACATTCATTCCTTGCATATGGGCAGCAACAACTAGCATTTGAGTTGGTCTAGGAGCTATTTTAGGCAGCCCTTGCGTGTTTGGAACTGCATTTTGTTTGCCAATAATTTGTGGAGTGATAGAAGATTGTGGATTACTTGGAGACAATGGTTGTTCTTCCCCTAAATTTCTCCTTTTTGACCTTGTGTTGGCTGCAACACTTTGGGAAGTTGTTTGATTCATGCCACAAAAATCTTCTTCCTGCCAGTTTACAAGTGTGGTATCATTTGGAGATGATTGCTACTGGAATGTTTCTTATTGTTGGTTATTTCCTTGACTACCTTCACCCTCCACACCAGTTGTAGTCACCATTAATTCTTGATTTAAGGCACCGTTGAAACACATATACTGGTTGTGAGGTTCATTGCATGGGAAACACCAATCATACTCTTGAGCTATGTTGTTTTACACTGGCACTATTGCTTTAGAGGCAGATGTAACATTGGGATTATATGGCTGAAATGGTCTGTTGGTAGGAGGTCTTATTTGATTTTGATTTGCAACTGGATTGGGTGGTCTTTGAGGCTAGTATGGCTGCCTATTAGGCTGAGCTTGAGGCTAGAAAGAAGGTCTAAAACCTTGGGCTTGTTTCCTCTTGAGTGTAACCAACTCATTACCTAAATTTTGCAATTGCTTCATGACTTCTTGAAATTCATTTGAGGCACTAGAAGATGAAGTAGAAGCTTCACTTGAATCCTGATTTCTAGGAGTGGGAATAGGGGCTAAATTAGGCACTTGACTAATACTTTGGCTCTCTAAACTTGGATACAATGGAATTGAAGGCCTAGGAGCTAGCTTGCCAGCTTGAATCAAAAAAATTTCAGCTCTAATGCTAATGCTATAAGCAACAAGGATAGTTGTGCCTCCCATGGATTGAATTAACATAGAAATATCAGAATTTAAAGCTTTAAGGTAATATAGAAAAGCACCTTCTACTGCTGGCCTTACTGCCACTAGAATTCTCTCCCAAGTCATTTGAAACCTGAACTTGAAGTCAGTCAGCTGCTCATTGGGAGCTCTCTTGATGGTTGTCAACTATTCCCAAAGGGACAAGTTATCTCCCTTTTCTCAAAACTACTCATGGAGGGCTATACATAGCTGGTTCCAATTTTAAATAGAACCTGAGGCAAGACTCCTGAACCATTACAAAGCTTTCCCCTTGAATGAAGATACCAGCAGTTTGACAGCAAATTGCATCTCATTAATCTCATGGATTGCACAAATATTAACAATATCCTTGACATGATCACCAGGAGTGGTCTGATTCTCTCTAATAAAGTATGGAATGTTCTTCAATGCTACAACTGGGATTAGATTCTTTGCATTGAGAGAAAGTGGGTTACTGCCAATGAAATTGACATAGGGGTTATGTTGTGTCATTCTAATTGGCCTTAGAACCCTTGTTGATTGAATGAAAGGCCTACCAGGTGGAGGAGTTGATAGAGTTCTGTTTGGTGGAGATGGAGACCTTTGAATTATCCTTCCTCTTTGCCTTCTTCTTGGAGATAATTTCAAATACTCAAATAACACCTCTTCTTCTCCAAATCTTGACTTTGTAGTGATTCTTCTCATGAGCTTTCAGGTCTACGCTACTAAAACCAGCAGATTCTTCTTCCTTGGAGTCGCTAGATGTGCAATTTAGGGCTCTTTTAAGCAAGAAACTTGCAACAAATGTACATCAATTTTGTTACAATGAAGATGAAGACCTCTAAGGTCCCACCCGGCGTGCCAAAACTATTGGTGCAAATCAGTAGCACCCCTAGATGTTGATCATATTTCTAGTTTGACATTTTGGACATCTAGTGTGATTGCACAACATTGAATCTTCTCCCCAAGTGTGGGACTTGTAAAAATGGGAAAAGAATCTCCATGTTAGAGGAGAGTTCCTCAACTCCTCTAATCAAGTGTATTACTTGCAATTTTTAGAGGTTTTGAATTCAAGATCCTACTCTAAATTCCAAGGGGATAAAGGTAGAGAATGCAAAAAACTGAAACTAATGCTAATAAGGTGATGCACCAAAGGAGTGGTGAGAAGTTTTTACTTCTAAAGATTGACACAGATCATAGAAATGCAACAAAACATCATGCACAAACTGATAAAATGTAATGAAAGGTCAGGAATGAAGCAAACAACACAAATAGAGGATTAGAACTCATTCACAGAGCTTGCATTGTCATTTCCAATATCAAAAAACACATGCATTACAACAATTGAGAGGTAGAAAATAGGTTGCAGTCTTAGAAGAGGTATGATATTCCACAAAATCACTTTTCAAGGTGAAAAAGGGATCCTTCCATACATGAAAAATGTCCAACTACCCACAAAAAATGAGCCAAATCAGGCTTTTACAATGCAAAAACTGAGCCCAGGAGAGAGAAATGTAGGAAAACATGAGAGAGCTTCAACCACCGACCAAAAATGCAATAAAACAGCATGGGTATCCTTACAGGTCCATTCCCTAACATTTTTTGCCATGTTGGGAGAGAATGCGAGCCATGCTGCATTAAAAATGGTGGTTGAAATGTCATTTTTGTTCATTACCACGTGCCAAAGGTGTTTTTAAATTTTATATCTCCAAACTTCATAAAAATAAAAAATCGATCCCAAAATATTGTAGATAATTTCACCATCTTTCCAATGATATAAAGAACGCGAAAAACCAAGCTTTGGATCGAAAGATATGGCCATTTGAGAATTTAGGGAAAAACAGGGCCAAAACGGTTTGGCAGGCCAAAATTTTGAAATTTTCCCACTTTTTGCATTTGGGAAAATTTCCCAAAAAATCCCCACAATCCACCACTCTTGGTGCCATGTGGCATGTTCTAATTAGATGCGGGCCTTATGCGCTTCATTTTCTGTTGTTTTGGTCATTGGAAAATTTTCCAAAAATTCTCCCCCGGGCCGATGGCCTGAGGACATGTGGCAAGAGGTGATTCGCCGCAGGCATTTCCTCTTAAATTTTCTATCATTTTTGACCATTTTTCTAATCTTTCCTCTACCCTCCGCCACTTCTTGGCCTGGAGACACTTAGCACAATGTGATTGGATGCGGGCCTGGCGTGGAAATTTTGGTTTGTGTCAACCCTTAGGAAATTTTTCTAATTTCTCCCCACCTAGACACGTGGCAGCATCCAATTCATCAGCGGGCCTTCAAGGTGAAAATTTCCTTCTAAAAACTTACCGAACACTTGGTAAAATTCCAAGTTTACCTCCACCTTCTTCCCTCCTGAGGACACGTGGCCTTATCTTATTGGTTACAGGCCTTTCAAGGGAAAATTTCCCACAAAATCTCCGCCGAGCCATAACTTCAAAAATACGTGGAGTTAGGAGGAAAACTTTACCTTTCTGGAAAGCTGAGAAAAATCTCTATCTAATGGTGCCATTCCCAAAAGGTCTTGAGTGCTTAAAAATAAAAAAGTTATGACTGAGGCACAAGGGAGGGAAGAATGAAGGGAGTTAGCCACAAAACGTGCAAGGGGAACATTTTGGATAACAGTTTCTAATCAGGGCCTTCAACTCTTCATCTTCCTTCTACTATGCTAGAGAGTAGGATGTTGAGGTAACCAATTGCACACTTTTCTTAGGAATAGTAAAAGGGGCCATAGAAGATTGTGCTACTTGTGACATTTCTGGGAACAAGGGGATAGGTGGTCTGGGAGCTATCTTTCCCTTCCGAATGAGACTATTTTCTGCCCTTACTACAACACTATAAGTAGCTAGTAAATTCCTACTTCCCATCAATTGGATCATAACTGATATATCACTATTGAGTGCCTTCAGATTATACAGGAAAGGATGCTAAGCTGTAGGTCTTACCATGTGATGGATTCATTCCCAAGTCTTCTAAAATCTGATTTTGAAATCAATTATTTGCTTATTGGGTTCCCTCCTAGTTGTTTTTAGTTACTCCAGTAGAGATAGGTGATCTGACTTATCTTCAAAGTAATTGCAAAGATTTGTTCCCAACTCATCCCAGGTAGTAATAGATCTTAGTCTCCGGCCTCAGTACCATTGAAGTGCTTTACCTTTGAAAGAGGATCCAAGTAGCCTAACTACTACATCATCATGTGTTATCAGATAGAGTGAACACATGTTTGCCACATCCTGGATATGATCCTAAGAGGTGACTTTATTCTCACCAGTAAAGTATGGAATACTCTTGAACACACCATTTGGCATATCATGTTGCACAACAAGAACCAAGGGACTTCCTCCAATGAAGTTTACAAATTTCCTAAGTGGAGGAGATGGCTGATGTACCATTACAAGGTGCACAGGTTATCTATTTTAAGGAGGAGTTAAATGGGCATTACACACTGGAGATGGAGATGCATGTGCGGACTTCCTGAAATGAACTCTTCTCAGGGATAGCTGGAGGTACTCAACAGAATATTCATCTACTGCACTTTTTCTTATGTGTACTCTTCTCAAGAAAGGCACTCAAGATTGCTAAAACAGAGATCTGAAAATGTTGGGAGTCACCAGATGTGTTAAAATGAGCCTCCAAAGGCTAAAATACTAAGTCCACACACCAGAACTTAGAGATATGAAATTTGAGCTTTCAATTCTTGTCCCACCAGGCATGCCAAAAAAATTTGGTTACTCAAACATGCACCCGTTTCTTGGATCCAAAAGGATCGAGGTGTTTGAGACCATAATGGAACCGTCCCAAAGTTTTGGGACCTTGTGTGCTTGGGACAAATCTTTGGAGAAGCCAGTTCCTCTATCTATTTCTACTGTTACTACTACTCCTAGTTCTGAAAGGGGAAACTAAGCTAATAAATCCAAGGGACCAAGGATAACATGAAAGGAGACTACACTAAAAGGAGATAACACTATAAAATAGGGATAACCCTATCTGTTTTGAGTAAGAATGAAAGGAAATGTGTAAAAGGAGGCTAGGAAGGGGTAGTGCAACTAAACACGTATTTACCATATCGTTCTCATCGAACACAACTAAATAAGGAATTATGAGGGACCTGAAATGACACAACCAATACACAACACAAAGGAAAAGGTAAGATGGAGGAATGCATAGTGTTGTTATGATGATGAAGGAGGCTGATATCCACATGCGAGTGCCAAATCTAGAGGTCTAAAACTCAAAATATAGAAAATATGAAGTCCTCAGTAGAAAATGTGTAAGGATCCAAAGTGTCCAACATAACAAATGAGCTTATCTCTTACATTTATATATAAATCCATGGAATAAAAAGGGAAGAAGGAGGGAAAACCCAAATTTGAAATACAACCTCAAATAAGAAACATTCAATTCCTGAAAATGAACCTAGAGATCTATGAAATATGCTTCCCCAAGCTTATTTGGCATGTTGAAGAAGCAAGGATAGTGGATCGTATCAAATCAGGTGGTTGGAGCAATTGGATCTTCTCATCAATGTTTAAAAAGATATTTTCCCATTTCTAACCTACCGGATCTACCAAGAATTTGAATTTGAATGTTTAGCAAAATAGCTGATGTCAGCATCTTTCTGACAAGTCTAAGTGCATGCCAATCTAAGCTCTGTAGAAAAAGATATGGATGTCATAAGAGGTCAGAGTCATCAACACACTATGCAAATATTTTTCATTTATGTCACATGTCATTCATTAATTTGTTGCAAGGATTCTATGCCCTATTGGCACGCTTTGACTGTTTACACACAGCACACTCAAGCATGTCAGAAGATGACCTAGCATAAAAGGGTATAAATGAGGGCGTGAGGAAAGGGTACATGGAATAAAACCGAGGAAGGTGTAGAGGGATGTGCACATGACGCGCATGGGGAAATGGAGTAAACTAGTGAGTAGAGATCACATTGTCAAGGCACAACTATTACAAAGTAATGGGCATGATTTTTGAGAGGGCCATGAACTTAGATTATTGAAGTAAGAATGAGATGCACGCGGGGTGAAATAGTTGCTTAGGAAGAAGGTGAAAGCACAGAAGGTGGGCGCAAGGGAGGAGTGGAAATAAATAGGAAAATGAAAATGGAAGGAGAGAAGAGAAAGCACGCAAGGGAACTTGAGGAAGGAAAGAGGCGTGTAGGGAAACTGTGACCAAGGGAATGTGCCAACTGAACCTGAGTGTGTGAAACCTTTAATGAGGAATGTAGAGCCAGAATGTGTATACAAGTTATCTAAATGACTAGGAGATTTATTTTGCTAAGAGTAACATTTATTATATTGTCAATACGATAAACCAGAAGAAGAAATATAGGTGAATTTTGTTTAAGAGACCCAATTAAAGCTAGTTAAGGCTAGAGATCAGTACTTGACAAGAAATTTGATTAAAACACATTGTGTCATTCAATTTTGTTGCATCAAATTTGTGGTATCAGAGCTAAGAATTTAGCTTTGGAGGGAGAGGTTGAATTTTTTCAGGAGAGTGTTGATAAAATTAGTGGAAGTTTCTTGAGAAGCATGAAGATAATGGCAGATAGAGGAGGAACAACTAGGGTGACTAAAGCTCAACTGTTCAAAGAAATAAGGAAGTAAAACCAGTTGATGGAAGAGGTTAGAAGCCAAAGAGTAAGGATCTAAGAGGTAGAATTGTCTCAAAGAAGAGGCATTGAATATGAAGAAGAAACTGATTAAGAGTAACCAGGAGAATTGATTTTGGATGTACCTCCTCTACAAACAGAAGAGGATAGATTACTTAATGAATTTTTGGGATCTAGTTCCAGACAAAATATGGAGGTCCCAATGTATGAAGGAAGCCTAAAACCTAAAGAGATTATTGATTGGATTGATGTTCTAGACAAGTATTATGAATATCAGGAGGTGGATAATAATAAAAAGGTAAAATTTCTAGTAACCAGGTTGAAGATTCATGCCCCTATTTAGTGGGATGGAGTGTAGAAGGAGAGATTCAATAATAACAAGGTAAAAATCAAGGATTGGGACATAATGGTGGAAAAATTGAAAGCTAAATTCATACCCAAGGATAACTAGACAAATTTGTTTAGGTCACTCAAGAACCTAAAGAAAAAGGATATGTCTGTAAAGGACTGTAAAAAAGAATTCTATAAATTGGCCATAAGAGCAGGTCAAGTGGAAGATGATTTGGAGAAGGTGGTCAGATACCTTAATGGATTGAAGTTTGCAATATTGGATGAAATCAATATTTTATCCACTAAGACATTAGATGAAGCTTATCAGTTAGAACTTAAGGTGAGCAGAAGATCTCTAGGAAGAGTGGTTCATTCTCAAGAGGAAGAGATGGGTTATTCAGAAGAAAATTTGGTCAATCAAGTGGAAGGAAAAAGCTACAAACAAGCCAAAAAGAAGGTAACAATTCTTAGAGCACCAGAGGAGGTTTCTCACTAAGAGGAAGAAGGCCTTTCCAGAGAGGAAGATGCAAATATTTGGGTAAATTTTTTGGTTTTAATATATATGTAGGTCATATGTTCTCTAAATGTTCGGAGAACCCTATAAACAAGAAGGAAAAGAGTGTTCATGTGGCATAGGGTGAAGAAGAGAGAGAAACAAAACCTGAGATTCATTAAAACCTACCAGAAGTGGGTGAATTACTCATGATGAAGATAATTTTGCTCAAGTCCAAAAAAAAAAGTTATAGAACTACCTCAAAGGAAGAACTTGTTCAGAAAAACATGAAATAGCAAAGTAAAATGCTATAATATGATCATAGAAAGTGGGAGCATAGACAACCTTGTCTCAACAGAGATGGTGGAGAAGCTTGGATTAGAAAAGGTACATCATCCTACTCCTTATAAATTATCTTCTCTGCAAAAAGGAAATCAACTTATGGTAAATGAACAATGTCAAGTGGAATTTAAAAATAGGAACATATAAGGATCAAATAATTTGTGATATCATGCCCATGGATGCATGTCATATCCTTCTTGGAAGACCCTAGCAATATGATAGGAAAGCAGTGTATGATGGAAGAAACAACACATAAACCTTTGAGAAGGATGATAAGAGCATGTTTTGAAACCTTTTCAAGAGGATAAATTTGTTGTTGAATCTAGTTCCATAGTGTTGATGTTGACTGGTAAGGAGTTTCTACACCAAATGAAGCAATAAGAGCTAAATTTTTCTTTGGTAGGAAATCCTAAGAGTGTAGCTACCAATACTAAGATTTTTTATTGACCTCAAGAAATATAATATATGTTTAATGAGTATGTGGACATTTTGGTAGATGATCTTCCAAATCAGTTGCTTCCAGTTAGGAGTATTAGCCATTATATAGATTTGATTTCAGGGGCTAATCTTCCAAATAAAGATTCTTATAAGATGACTCCAAAGGAGAATGAGGATATCAAGAAGCAGATGCAAGAATTATTATAGAAAGGGCTGATAAGATAAATATTAAGTCCTTGTGATGTGCCTACATTGTTGATTCCAAAGAAGGATGGAGGATGGAGAATGTGCACAGACTCTAGATCCATCAACAAGATCACTATCAGGTATAGATTTCCATTACCAAAGATAGATGATTTATTGGATTGTTTAAGTGGAGCTCAATATTTTTCTAATATAGACTTGAAAATTGGTTAACATCAAATCAAAATAAGAGAGGGAGATGAGTGGAAAACTACATTTAAGACTAATGATGGACTTTATGAATGGTTGGTTATGCCATTTGGTTTGACAAATGCAACAAGAACTTTCATGAGGTTGATGAATGAAGTGCTCAAGGATTTCATTAGTAAGTTTTTCATAGTCTATCTAGATGATATCCTAGTGTATAGTAAGTCAAAATAAGAGCACCTTAATCATTTGAGATTTTTGTTAGAGAAATTACATGATGATAAGCTACTAATCAATCTTAAGAAGTGCACCTTCATGAAGACAGAGCTGATCTATCTAGGATTTGTCATTTCATAAAAAGAATTAATGATGGACAAAGAGAAAATCAAGGCTATAATTGAGTGGCCTCCTCCCAGAAGTGTGTTTTGTTATGATTATAAAAATTTTATAGATAAACAAGCATGCAATGAATAATGCAAAAAATGTAAAATAGAAAATAATGCAATAAAACAGAGACACATATTTAACATGGTGCACCAAAAATGGTCTACGTCCACTAGAAATAGCCAATCCTTTTATTCAGTCCAGCAAAAAACTCTCTCACATTGTAGACACTAATACAATGAGCCTCATACATCATGAAACTTTAAAGAGATTAGGGTTTTTATCATTTTAGGGAAACATAGAAAACCACCCGTTAGATTTGTGACCTAATAAGGAACGGTCCATATTCCATAATGCATAAATACATATAAAATGTGTCTTATGGGGGCACTTCCCTCAAACCCCCGACGGGGCACACAGCCCCCAGACCCCTCGTTAGGGGGGTCACCCCCTAGACCCTGTAAGGGGAGAGAAGCCCCCCTTACAACCCTCATCACTATCAGGCTCCATAACCAACAATCTCCCACTTGGAAACTAATTGTTGTCACTCCACCACTACAAATCCTACTTGGAATTTTCTTCTTGGCTTATTTTTTCCACTTCAAGATCAATCTTGAAGACCCATAGAAGTTGAATGCAAATACAACTTCTATTTTTCCATTGACTTAGTAAACATATAAGCAAGATTAATATTTGTATGAATCTTTACTAACTCAAGATTCTCGTCCTCCAACACTTTTCATATGAAGTGATATCTTAGTTGAATGTGTTTGGTTCGTGAATGGAAGGCTGAGTTCTTTTCCAGGTGAATTGCGCTTTGAATATCACTGTGTAACTTACAATCCCCTTGCTCTTTACCCAACTCCTCTATGAACCTACTCATCCATAACATTTCCTTACTTGCCTCAATCGCTGCAACATATACTGCCTCTGTAGTAGATAGGGAAACTACCTTCTACAACTTTGAGATCCAACTCACTACCGCACCACCAATTGTAAACATGTATCCAGTAGTGATCCACATGTTATCCACATCTCCTACCATATCTGAATCCACAAACTCCTATAAAGTATAATATGGCCATCTGAAGCACAAGTGCATACTACTGGTCCCTCTCAAGTACTTAAGAATCCACTAGAATTCCTTCCAGTGTGCTTTACCTAGATTTTCCATATACCTACTAACAACTCCCACTGCTTGGGAAACGTCTGGCCTGGTACAAACCATGGCATACATGAGGCTCCCAAATGCTAAAGAATAGGGAACCCATGCCATATAATATTTTTCCTCTTGTTTTTTTGGGCATTTCTCTTTACTTAATCTAAAATGCCTAGCCAATGGTGTACTAACTGGTTTCACATTCTACATATGAAACCTTTCGAACACCTTTTCAGTCCTCCCAAGACAACACCAATTTCTTATTTTTTATGTCCCTCTTGATTTGTATACTGAGTATTTTATTTGTTGCACCCAAATACTTCATTACAAATGTTTTTGCAAGATTTTCCTCAAGCTTTGCAATTTCTTGCATATTAGACCCTACTACAAGCATATCATCTACATATAACAGAATACTAATGTAACTCCCACTATTGAACCATTTAAGGTACACACAATGATCTGATTGACATTTAGTAAAACCATGCTAATGCATAAAAATATCAAACCTTAGATACCATTTCCGGGGAGCTTGCTTGAGCCCGTATAGGCTCTTCTTCAACCTACAAATCAATTTATCCTTACCCTTCACCTCATACCCAACTGGTTTCTACATATAAATATCCTCCTCTAAGTCACCATGGAGAAATGTCGTCTTGACATCAAGTTGCTCTAACTGTAAATCTTCAACAACAACTAAACTTAATACAGTACGAATGGAAGACATCTTTACAACAGGGGAGAAAATTTCATCAAAATAGATACCTTTCTTTTGTTCATACCCCTTCACTAAAATCTTTTCTTTGTACCTTTTCCATCCACCATCTTCTTCTTTCACATGGTAGACCCATTTGTTTCATACTACTCTCTTCGCAGCCAAAAATTTGACTAAATCCCATGTTTGGTTATTCTCCAGGGAGTCCATCTCCTCATTCATGCCACACTCCCACTCCTTAGTGGATTCCACCTGCATTGCCTCATAAAAGCTCTCTAGATCACCACTATCTATTAGTAATAAATAATACAAAGCGGGGAAAATCATTATTTGCTTGCTTCTCATTTTCTTGAATTTCTGACAATGGTGCCGATGCCGACATTGGTTTTCATGCTCAGCCTATATAACTGTCAACGTCGGTACCTGTAGGTGGATATTTTCCACCTGACATTTCTTTTTTAGGACCTATATCCTCAAAAAATCTTCCTTGGGATTTTTTTCATCCTATACCTAATCCATGTACATTCTATTTTCATTGCAAATAACATCATGACTCCTAATTATCTTAGATTCATCTAGATCCCAAAACTAAAATCCATAATCACCATTGGAGCCATAGCCTATAAATGTACAAATCTTGTATTTTGAATCCAATTTCTTCTTGTTTTCTTCATTAACATGCACACATTCCTCTAAACCAAATACTCTTAAAAATAAAAGGTCTACCTATTTCCCAGTCCAAGCCTCTTCAATAATTCCTCCATCTAGTAAACTCGAAGGACCATGGTTGATTAAGTACATAACAGTATCTACTGCCTCTACCCAAAACTTAAGAGGAAGCCCTGCATGCAATCTCATTGATTGTGTATGCTCCACTATTGTTCTATTCATCCTTTCACTAACACCATTTTGTTGCAAAGTCCTGGGAACTATTTTTTCTCTACAAATTTCATTCAAGGAATAATAATCATCAACTTTCTTACTGCAATACTCACTGCCATTATCAGATCTCAAACATTTCAATTTAAAACCACATTCATTCTCAACAAGTGCTTTCCATTTCTTAAATGTATCAAAGACATCAGAATTATGCTTAATGCAATATACCCATACCTTCCTTGTGGCATCATCTATGAATGTGACATAGTACAGAGTGTTGGTGCTCAATTGTAATCTCACCCCTTTATTGTTTAAAATATCTCAGTCCTCATGGTTAGAAGAATTTTTTGTCTCCCAGTATGGTTGAGTGACAACTTTCTCCTTCATTTGGGTGTCATTGTCAAGTCCTTTCCTTGGGTCATGGATCACATTGAGTCTTGTTATTATTTACAGTCTTCTCTCCACAGGAAAAATTTTGTTTTTGGGCATCTTCCACGATTGTGTCTCCACTATAAATCCTGTCCCAACATCCGTGGATACATTGTCTATTTTGATTAGATGTGGCATGGTGGGTCTATTTGATATTTTTATGCATTATGGTGAAGGGCTTGAAAGTATAAGGTAAATTCCTAAGACCCGCAAAAAGACATGTGGAGAGCCTGAGTTCATTTGAGGTCCCGCCTCTAGGTCTCACCTTTGGAGTTACGCCAACGAGACACGTGGAGATTTCCACTGGCTCTACCCATGCTCAGCCTTTACAAGAAGTCAATGTAACTTTCTCAGACCCTAGGCACATGGTACCTTCTGCTAGTTCTTAAAAAAATTCAATGGCCTATATACCTTTTATGGGACGGAGACACATGGAGAGCCCATAGTTGTTTGGGGTCTCTGCTTTTTGGCACCATATCAAAAGTGCACCTAAGAGACACATAGAGGCTTCCACTGGCTCTTCCCATGCTCATAATTTTCAAGTGGCTGATGCAATTTTCTCAGACCCTAGGCACGTGGCACCTTCCAATGGTTCTTAAGGTTTTTCAATGGCCAGTAAACCTTTTCTGGGCCCAAGACACGTGGAGATCTCGCGCTTGTTTGAGGTCTCTGCTTTTGGGAACCATATCAAAAGTATGCCAAAGAGACATGTGGAGGTTTCCACTAGCTTTGCCCATGCTCAGACTTTTCAATGGCTAGTGCAACTTTGTTAGACCCTAGGCACATGGAGATCCTACGCTCGTTTGAGGTCCCGCCTCTGGATCTCACCTTTGGAGTTGCACCCAACAAACACGTGGATGATTCCACTGGATCCTCTTTACACTTGGCCAACTCAAACTTGGGGTGTAGATATGTGATATAATCCATGTGAGAAAACTCATTTCTAAGAGGCACGAATGCAGGTATCTATTCCTCAAGGTGTATTCTCAAAGGTGAAAATGATTGCTTGTGAGATCAAGCCATATGGAGCCACTTGAGAATTATTAAAAAGGGGATTTCTTGCACGATAAAATAATACAATGATTAAAAGTATTGTCAAAAGTTATGACATGGCATCCCAATCATAGTTGATGAATTGAGAAACATGATCAGTTCATGATTTATCCACCTAACAATAGAAAGTAAGATATTTTCAAGGGAATAAACATGATTAAATGGTATGTTGTAAAGAGGAATATTCTCTTGAATATTTAGACTTTTGGGAGGAAAATTTAGGATGAGTGAGCGAGTGAAATTTTATAAATGCAATGAGAATACTCTTGTATGAGGGGGGGTTGGTTTTTCTGAGAGACCATCTGAGAAACATGTTTATTTTCCTGTGTTTGTAGATTGAATCATGTCAAGATGGTTGTAAGTGTACAACCATTGACTAGATCTGATATTTTTTGAAGAAAATTTCCCCTACTAATGAATCTAATGAACCTTGAATGAATTTGTGTTGATCATGAGCATAATTGTGTCTGTTCTTATTTCATAATGTTTTCAAAAATTTATATATGTGCATGTTGTTGTTTTACATTAGAAATCATTTGAAATCACACAAAATCTCATCCTCATGACAAGTAGTGTGGCATTTTCAATTACGTTATAACGAGATATTTCATTTCATAATGAAATAAGTGATCTAAATTCACTTTACTTGCATTTCAGTGATATAGATTGTTTGTCAATTCATGAGTGTATCATTAGCATGATATAGCAGCGGTATTCTAAAGTTTAATTGAGTCTTTGATACAAGCCTTTATGTTGAATTCTTTAAGAGTGTATGAAATCATACATCTATGGGCCTCTATTGATACACACCTTCTAGTTGAAGGAATATTTTGGCTATTTTGAAGAATTTTGTTTGTGAGTGTTCCAATATTTGTAAAGGTTCTCAAATATCTTGTATAATCAACTTTATCTTTCTTAACTTCCCACCAAAATTTTCTCAAATGATAAATCCTACATGAACTACCCCTATTTGTATTGTGTATCCACAAATATTTAACAAATTTCACTACCAAAATATGGAAAAAACAATCAGGTTTCAATTATTGTCTTTAGTAACCCTAAACCTTGTCTAGGAAACATCTCCACTCTCTAGTGTGACAACTCATGAGAGTTAGATTGTGTTGTATTGATTATATTTTCTCAAAGTTCTCATGAAGATTGTGAAAATAAGGATCTCTTGATATCCTTCACCAATATGGGTTACAAAATGGGTCCTCTCACCCTCGTTGAAGGCAGGACCTAAAGTAGTCAGGGTAGGTCAAACCCTGTTCACGGTGCTATCCGTTTCTTCCATGCCTAAGTGAATGAGGACTCAACTAAATCCCTTCCCAGCTACAAAATGACTCAAAATATGATTTACCTACCTCCAAGAAGCCTGTTAGAACCACGGTGCTGCTCAGTCACAAGGGGAGAATCAATTTGGGTACCACCACCAATCTGGCACCATTTTCGGGGACTATTTTACAAATGCATACACATACCGACCCTGGTAATGTTTCTTACATGGTTTATGTACAAATACGTTGTTTAAACATCATCCTTTGTTGATATTTGAAAAATTTGTGCAAGATCACAAGTTTATTGTGTAGTATTTCCATTTTCTAGTGGTTATTGTACTAAATTTGCATCAATAGTGATAAATGTGGGTAAAGGAAGCTCACATCTGCTAAGATTTGCAGAAATTAAGTATTGATAGACATTTAACAAACTACTTATAGTGCACTTATACATCTAAGGTGAGAATCCTTGGTGGTGACTCTAAATTGGTTTTAAAAATTTGATGATTACCAGTGTCTTAACTTGTATCAAGTGAAATTTTTCATTAATATTTGTAAATCTAGAGGGAAGAAGTTCTTTCTTCACAAGGGATCCTACTAGAAAGTTATTTCCAGAACTGGGAAAAGTAAATTTAGAAGGAAAAAAGGTCTGGAAAGTTATTGGAAATCAAGAATCAAGAAAGGAGATATTAGTTCTGAAAGGTGATCAGTATGTGGTTGAATATTACCATACATCTTCAAGTGATTATGAACCAAGTAGTCCTCATGTGAATGTAAATTCCCCTACTAGAGAGGGGCCATCATTTGTGTCTGAAAAGCATGTCCCTCAGCTTTTCTTTGCTTCTTTTAAGGTTGATAGATTTTTCCAAGAAACTAAGTCATTAGAGGATATTTACTTTGAGAGTTATACCCCTGTGCTCCAAGGACCCTCATCCCTTATCATTTTGATTCTCCTAGAAGAACACCTCCTCAAGTTAATATGGGTTAACCTCCACCTAGACCTCTTTTTGTTGTCAGTACTTTGGACCAATAAATTTCAGAGTTATGGTTGAATATCCTTATATGGTGCCAAGAGATGTCAAAAATAGGTTACCAAAATTTCAAGGGAATAACACCATCACTGGTGACCAGCATTTAAGACTATTTTTCAATATGATGGAAGATTTTGAAATTGAGTTTGAAGATGTGTATATAAATTTCTTCATTCATACTCTTTAAGAGGATGTATGTGATTGGTACAAGTCTTTACCTGATAATTCAATAGACTCATGAACCGAGATGAAAAATACCTTCAGACTACAATATGAGGATAAGATTGATCCTAGGTTCCTTCTATCTAAGTTTGAAAATATAAAGAAGAACCCAAATAAATCTATCTAGGATTTTAATATTATGTTCAACAAAACCTTGAATAGGCTACCTATAATCCTAAGGCCAAGTGGTGAATCTTGTTTGATAAAATATTCTCGTACCTTTGATAAAAAGGTTGTTTATTACTTAAGATAGAAGAACTCAGGAACATTGAGGCATGATTTAACCATGTCCTTACAAATATAAAATAACATCAAAGAAGTTAGAAATCCTCCTAAGAGAGAAGGTGTCAAGTTCATCAATCTTGAGAGGCCTCAATGAAACAAAGTTTGGATCTGGAAGAGGTTGTGAAGAATTTGGTCGGAGCGTTTAAAGAGATATCCTATAAACTGGCTAGAGCAGAAAAAGGGATAAGACAAAGTTCCCAGGGTCAGCATAAGTCACACGGTTAGGAGAGATTTGGAAATCATCCCAGAGGTGATCATAGACCAGATGACAGAGGGAAATGGCCCATTGCATTAGGAAATAAATAGCCTCCATCTAGGGAAAATAGATTGGTTCATGATCCTTTGACTACTAAGATTACTACCATGGAAGAGGCCAATGTTATCAAGTGGTGTGATAGGTGTTTCTTACCACACTCCCCATGTGATGTAGATCAAGAAGTTGAGGAAGATGATGATGATGAGGTATATGAAGATGTGTGTATGATGGAGTGCCTTGGGAACTCACAGCAAAGGGCAACATTAGCTGAACTGATAAGTGCCAGAACTGTTGAAAAAATTTGGGATTGTGTTCACCGGGTATTTCCTCTTTCTCCTGTTAATACTTTTGAAATTGATATGGTGCAAAAATTTTACTTACCTAATCATGATTCTGAATACTTGAGGGTCTTGATGATTAAAAAGTATGATGGAGGAATCCGTTCTGAAGAGGACTTGCAACTATTGATGAATGCAATAGTTACTCAGGAGAAATAATATAACACTAGAAGTAAGGTTGTCAAAGGGGAAGGGCCGTAAACCAAGCCAAAAATTCTAGTTCTTACCAATATCCTGAAGGAAAATCCTAAGAAAGAAGCATCTGGCAAATTCCTAACTACCCCAAATAAAACCTATACTTCTTCCTATGCACAGAATGTAAAAAATCTCGTACTATTAGAGGAAGTGGTGAATCTACCTCCTAATACTTCCCTACCAAAATATGTTCCTTGTGACATAGCCCAAATCCTGAGTCAGATCAAGGTTATTGTTCCCATTGTTGAGTTACTTAGGACCCCTGAGCATAGCAAAAGAGCATTCAAATATTTGGGATTTAAGGAAGAAAACTTATTCATCAAAAAAGTGTTAATAATATAGAGGTTCCTCCCATTATTACAGAGTTAGAAATACCACAAGCATTGGAGGAATTGGGTGAATCACTCGAGGTGTATTGGGGAACTTATCTAGTTGAATCCCAACTAGATGTAGATCCATTTTTCACCACTTTGATTATTAAAGATAGGCTGGTACATAACTACATGTTTGATTCAGGAGCCTCGTGTAATGTAATGCCTCTTGAGGTAATGAATGAGTTAAATATCAAGGTAACAACAAATTTCAGGAAATGTACTGCTATGGATTCAAGAGAAGTGCCAGTAATTGGATATGTCAAGGGATTAGTAGTGCAATTAGCAGCTTATCCAAGAAAATGCTTAACCATGAATGTGGTTATTGTGGACTGTCCTGCTAAGTGGGGAATGTTATTATCCAAAAAATGGGAAGCTAGTGTAGGTGGAAGTGTACAAATGGACATGTCATTTGTAAGCATACCAATTGAGGGGAACCTTGTGAAGTTTTACAGTCAGAAGAAAATGTTTCATATCATTCATGACCTTAACAATGCTTCTTATGAAGTATTGTACACAGATGTCAATGTCGATAAATTTATGGGCTATGCTGATTATAAGGAGCATAAACTTGATGAGTGTGAGTATCCTGAGTAGGTTGGTTCTCCTTGTAACCTGATGTTTGATGGGGCTTGTTCTAGATTTGGTAATGGCGTTGGTGTTGTCTTGATACCTCCAAGACAAGAGGAGTTCAAATTTTCTTTTAAACTCAATTTTGAGTGCACAAATAATATTGTTGAGTATGAAGCACTACTCTTGGGTCTAAAGATTTCTTGGAAATATGGTGTCAGAGACATTATTATTAAATTAGATTGAGATTTGATAGTAAAACAAGTTATAAAGTTGTATTCTACAAATAATCAAAGAATGAAGCAATATAAGCATGTAGTTTGGGACTTAATTAAAATGTTTGATTCTTTAAATATAATACACCATGATAGGAAATACAATACTATAGTAGACATGTTGGAAGTGTTGGGATCCAGGTTTGATAATTGTACAGTATCCCCCTATTTTGAATATGATATTGAAATATTGACTAGACCATCTGTCCCTGATAATATTAAGCATTGGCAAGTTTTTGAAGATGATGCCCAAGTGCAAAGGTTTTTGCAAAATAAAGGAGAGTTTTCCAATCAAAGTATGGACTGAGAACCAATGGTTTGTGCAAATGATGGAAAAGAGACCTTGTTTGGTAAAGACATTATCCAATTGAAAACCAATATTATTCCTAGAGGTTTGGTTACATTGGAATCAAATTTTGATAATGTTGACCGCATTGTTAACAGACACATGTTAGCCTCGAGAGATGTTGAAGATTATAACCTAGGAACAAATGATAAACCTTAGAAAATATGGTTAGGAAGTAACTTGAATAGATAAGAAAAGCAATCGTATGTCCAATTGTTAAAATATTACCAGGGGTTCTTGGCTTGGTCATAGTCAGAACTGAAAACATATAGAGAAGACCTTTTTCAGCATGAAATACCCTTGGAAGCTAATGCTAATCCATTTAGGTAAAAACAAAGACCAATTAATCCACTCCTTTCCCTAAAAATGTAGGAAGATTTGAAAAATTTAAGGGATGGAGGAATCATACAACCTACAAGGTATTCTTCGCGGGTTGCAAACCTAGTACCTATTTGAAATAAGAATGGAGACATAAGATTGTGTGTTGACTTTAGAAATTTAATTAAGGCATCAATTAAAGACAACTATCCCTTGCCAAATATGGATAACATGTTGCAATTGGTTACAGGTTTAGGATTGTTATCTACTTTGGTAGGTTTTTATGGGTATAACCAAGTAGTTGTAAAGCAATCATAGAGAATCAAAACTACTTTCACTACTCCATGGGGTACATATGTGTACATGAGAATGTCGTTTGGCCTGATGAATGCTAGAGCCACATTTCAAAGAGCAATGGATGTAGCACTCTCTGTATATATAAATGACTTCATTTCCATGTATCATGATGATGTGACAATTTTTTCAAGGAAAATAAGTAATCACCTACAACATTTAGAAAAGATGTTGTTAAGATGCAGGGAATATTGTATCTCACTAAACCCTAAGAAATTTCATTTTAGGGTTCAAAAGGCTAAGTTTATAGGACATATTGTATCAAAATAAGGGGTCACGATTGATCCTAAGAGAGTGGAAGCCATTAGCAAATTTCCCATTCTAAGAACCAAAAAGGGAATTTAATCCTTTTTTGGGTAGATAAATTTTATGAGGAGATTTATTTCTAACTTTATTGAATTAACTATCCCAGTCACTCGTATGTTGAAAAAGGATCAGAGTATCAAATGGGAAGAAGCAGCTATTCAAGACTTTACTCAGATCAAGGAAGCATTGAAAAATGCCCCTATTTTAGTAGCTCCTAATTATAAAAGGCTTTCTAAATGTTTTCCTTTGCCTCTGAGTACCATTGTATATGTCCTGTTAAAAACAGATGATGCAGGAGCTGAAAGGCCAATTGCTTTTTTAGTAAAGCATTACAAGGGGAAGAGTTGAAATATAATATCATAGAGAAGCAGGCCTTTTATTTTGTTAGAGCCACTAAGATCTTTAGGCCATATATTTTAATTTCTAAAGTCATGTAGATTATGTCCCTCATACTATGGTCAAGGATATCCTTTCAGAGATGGAAATTTCTAGTAAAAGATGCTGATGGGAAAATAGGTTACAAGAATATGATATGGACATCCAAACTACAAAATTGGTCAGAGGTATGGGCTTGGAAAAGCTAATGATAGAAAGAAATCTACAGACAGTTGAGATAAATGAGATCAAAGAATAAAGTGTGACTATTCTTAAGAAATTGATAAATTTTGAATGGTAGTAGGGTATTATTTTTTATCTTAAGCATCTACAATCCCCTAGGTACTTAAGCAAGAATCAAAAGAGAGCACTTAGATTGGCTTTCCAAAAATATATCATCACTAATTATGGGTTGGCTTGGAAAACCCCTGAGGGAGTTCTCTTAAGGTGTATCACTAAGGACGAGGCCCCAAAATTAATTGTAGATTTCCATGGAGGATTTTATGGGGGGCATTTTGCTGGGAGAGTAATAGCCCATAAGATCTTAAGGGCTAGTTACTGGTGGCCAACACTTTTTAAGGATACAACTTTACTGTTAAGGATGTGTGAGAGCTGTCAATGTTTTTCAGGAAAATTAAAAGCTTCAAGGTCCCTTCCTTTGCATCCAGTGTCAATTAAAGCCCCTTTTAAGCAGTGGGGAATGTACTTTGTTGGGAAAATTTCAGATTCTTCAAGTGTAGGCCACAAGTGGATATTGGTGGCCATTGATTACTTCACCAAATGGGTGGAGGAAATCCCCACCAAGAAGGTAACCTACCAAACTATCATGGATTTCATTTTGAATCATATCATTTGAAGGTTTGGAGTACCTTCCAAAATAATTGCTAACAATGCCATGAGCTTTCAAGCTAAACCTTTGGTGGTTATGTGTCAGCAATATGGGATAAATTTAGTATATGCATCCAATTATAATCACCAAGGTAATGGACAATATGAGTCGAGTAAAAAAAATTTATTAAAAATAATCATAAGAAATTTGGAGATAAATAAAAGAAAGTGGGGTGAGTTGTTGAAGTTTGTTGTTTGGGATGACAAATTACTGTTAAAATAACTACTGGAAAGAGCCCATTTGAATTGGTATATGGAACTCAAGCTCTACTTACCCTGCATATGCAATTATCTTCATATCAGTTCATCTCACAATTGGAGGACCAGGAGGTTAGTCCCTATGATGCACGGATCAATCAAATTGTTGAACTAGATGAAGAGAGAAGAGAATCCCATCAAAGACATGTGAATTTTAGGGAGAAAATGAAGAAACTGTTTGACAAAAAGGTTTCCCCAATATTTTTTAGTGTAGGAGATCTGGTGTTACTTTGGGATAGTAGACATGAGAATAAGGGAAAACATGGAAAGTTTGACGCATTCTGGATGGGCCCTTATTCTATTGATATTAGGATCAGCGAGCACACCTTCTTCCTAAAATATCTAGATGGGGAATTGCTTGAGTTTCCTGTTAATGGCATGCAATTGAAACATTTCCTTAATTGATTTCTCATAATCAAGGTACACATCATTGTACAGTGTACAGTCTTTTAGTTCTTTTTCGTTTCTACAAATTTGTTGTTTTGGTTCATCCCGGTCTTTGGCGGCTGGTTTTTGTTGGTTTCTTGGTTTGTCCCTGGGGTGCTGGAATTTTCTTTTCTACTTTGAAAGCTTGTTCTTGACTCTAATTCCCAATGGATTTTTTGGCACATGGACTGTTATTTTTTTCTTTTAGCACTCGCTGGGAGTGCCCATCCCCGAGTCGGAGCCGGTGTTAGTGCTCAAGTGTAATCTCGCCCCTTTGTCATTTAAAATTTCTCAGTCCACATGGTTAGAAGTATTTTCTGTCTCCCCGTATGAATGTGTGACAACTTTCTCCTTCATTTGGGTGCCATTGTCAAGTCCTTTCCTTGGGTCATGGATCACATTGAGTCTTGGTATTATTTACAGTCTTCTCTCCACAGGAAAAATTTTGTTATTGGGAATCTTCCACGATTATGTCTCCTCTGTAAATCCTATCCCAACATCTGTGGATATGTTGTCTATTTTGATTGGATGCGGCATGGTGGGTCTATTTGATATTTTTATGCATTATGGAAAAGGTACTGAAAGTATAAGGTAAATGCATAAGACCCACAAAAAGACACATGGAGAGCCTATACTTGTTTAAGGTCCTGCCTCTGGGTCTCACCTTTGGAGTTACACCAAGGAGACACGCGGAGATTTCCACTTGCTCTACCTACTCTCAGCCTTTTCAAATGGCCGATGTAACTTTATCGAACCCTAGGCACGTGGTACCTTCCGCTAGTTCTTAAACTTTTTCAATGGCCAGTACACCTTTTCTGGGACCGAGACACGTGGAGAGCCCGCGCTTGTTTGGCATCTCCACTTTTGGGTACCATATCAAAAGTTCACTGAAGAGACACGTGGAGGCTTCCACTGGTTCTTCCCATGCTCAGAATTTTCAAGTGGCTGATGCAACTTTCTCGGACCCTAGGCACATGGCACCTTCCACTGGTTCTTAAATTTTTTCAATGGCTGGTACATTTTTTTCAGGCCCGGGACACATGGAGAGCCTATGCTTATTTGGGGTCTCCACTTTTGGGCACCATATAAAAAGTGTGCCAAAGAGGCACATAGAGGTTTCCACTGACTTTTCCCATGCTCAGACTTTTCAACTGTCGATGCAGCTATGTTAGACCCTAGGCACATGGAGATCCTGTGTTCGTTTGAGGTCCCACCTATAGATCTCACCTTTGGATTTTGGCCCAACAGACACATGGAGGATTCCGATGTATCCTCTTTATACTTGGTAGACTCAGACTTGCAGCGTAGATATGTGATATAATCCATGTGAGGAAACTCATTTCTGAGAGGCACGAATGCGGGTATCTATTCCTCAAGGTGTATTCTTAAAGGTGAAAAGGATTGCCCCTCAGATCAAGCCATATGGAGACACCTGAGAATTATTAGAAATGGGATTTCTCACACGATAAAATAAAAGAATGATCAAAAGGATTGTTAAAAGTTATGACATGGCATCCTAATCATAGTTGAGGAATTGAGAAATGTGATCAGTTCATGATTCATCCACCTAACAATAGAAAGTAAAATATTTTCAAGGGAATAAACATGATTAAATGGTATGTTGTAAAGAGGAATATTCTCTTGAATATTTATACTTTTGGGAGGAAAATTTAGGATGAGTGAGTGAGTGATATGGTATAAATGTAATGAGAATACTCTTTCATGAGGGGGGGTTAATTTTTCTAAGAGACCATCTGAGAAACCTGTTTATTTTCCTGTGTTTATAGATTTAATCATGAGCAACCATTGACAATCTCATATATTTTTTGAAGAAACTTTCCCCTGTTGATGAATCTAATGAACCTTGAATGAATTTGTGTTGATCATGAGCATAATTGTGTCTGCTTTTATTTCATAATGCTTTCAAAAAGTTATATATGTGCATGTTGTAGGTTTACATTAGAAATCCTTTAAAATTACACAAAATCTGGTCCTCATGACAATTATTGTGGCATTTACAATTATGTTATGAAGAGATATTTCATTTTATAATGAAATAAGCAATTTAAATTCACTTTACTTGCATTTCAGTGATACATATTGTTTTTCAATTCATGAGTGTATCATGAATGTGATATAGCAGGGGTCTTCTAAATTTTAATTGAGTCTTTGATACAAGCATTTGTGTTGAATTCTTAAAGAGTGTATGAAATCGTGCATCTTTGGGCCTCCATTGATACACACCTTCTGGTTGAAGGAATATTTTCACTATTTTGAATCATTTTATCTATGAGTGTTCCAATATTTGTAAAGGTTCTCAAATATCTAGTATATTCAACTTTATCTTACTTAAATTCCCACCAAAATTTTCTCAAATGATAAATCCTACATAAACTACCCCTATTTGTACTGTGTATCCACAAAGATTTAACAAATTCCGCTGCAAAAATATGTAGAAATAATCAGGTTTCAATTATTGTCTATAGTAACCCTGAACCTTGTTCAAGAAACATCTCCACTCTCTAGTGTGACAATTCATGATAGTTAGATTGTGTTGTATTGATCATATTTTCTCAAGTTTCTCATGAAGATTGTGCAAAGAAGGATCTCTTGATATCCTTCACCAATATGGATTACAAAATTTAAGAGAAGTAGATGATGTATTACTAACTTCCATTACTAAGTTGTCCCAAATTTCTGGCAAAGAACATAGGAATAATAATGTTCTAACCTCCTCATCAAATGGGATATTAACTAAATCTAACTGATTTACAGTAGTGTGTAAATCATTAAGATGGTTAGATATAGATCCACCTTCTTGCATTTGTAGATTAAAAACTCTTTTCATCAAATAAACTTTATTGGATGCAGTAGGTGTTTCATATAAATTAGCTAGGGTTTTCATCAACTATACTGTACTATTTTCCTGTGAGATATTTGAAGCTAAAGATGATTCTAGACTCAATCGAATCGCACCGAGAGCCTTCTTGTCCAGAAACTTCCATTCCTCATCAAACATGATTGAGGGTTTCACTTTTTCACCTCCCAACGGTAGGTATAGATCCTTTTGATACAAGTAATCTTCCACCTGCATTTTCCATAGCTGGTAATTTTGGCTATCAAACTTCTCAACTATGAACTTATTCTCCTCAACCATTGTTGCTTCTCCCACTCAAACATAAATCCCTTTGTGAGTATATTACCAACAAATAAATCTCAAATGTGCTCTGATACCAAATTTTAGGATTATACCAATTGTACAGATAAACAAACATGTAATGAATAATGTAAAAAATGTAAAACAGAAAAGAATGGAATAAAACAGAGACATAGATTTAACGTGGTTCACCCAAAATGGACTACGTCTACCAGAAACAGCCAATCCTTTTATTCAGTCCAACAAAAAACTCTCTCACAGTGCAGCCATTGATACAATAAGCTTCATACATCATGACCATTTAAAGATATTAGTGTTTTTATCATTTCAGGGAAACATAGAAAACCACCCATTAGTTCTTTGACCTAATAAGTAACGGTCTATATTTCACAATGTAACCCATGTCGCTATCAGGCTCCACAGCCTACATGTTTGAGGTAAAGATTTTTCAAGGATTAGCTAGTTTTTTATAGAAAATTCATAAGGAATTTCAGTGGTATTTTTTCTCCAATAGTGGATACCATTAGAGGTGATAAGAAAACATTCCAATGAACTGAGGCAACTGATAACAGATTTCAGTTGCTCAAGAAGAAGATCACAGATGAGCCAATTTTAGCATTTCTTGATTTCTCTAAACTTTTTCAAGTTGAATGTGATGCTAGTGGGAATGTTATAGGTGATGTTTTGAGTCAAGAAATAAAACCAATTGCTTATTAATGATGCAAATAATAAATATTCAACTTATGATCATGATTTCTATGCTATTGTATAGGCTTTGAAGAAGTGGAGGCATTATCTTATGCCTAAGGAATTTGTTTTGTTCATAGACAATCATGCTTTGTAATTTATTAGTATTCAACCTACACTAAATTAGAGGCATGTTAAATGGGTTAAATTATTGAAAAATTTTAATTTTTTATTAAACATAAAAGTGGTATAAATAAAAAATTTGTTGATGCATTGAGTAGGAGGAATTTGGGTATACACGAATCACATATCTGTATTCTTTGATTTGAAGGAAATGTACAAAATTGATGTTGATTTTTTAAGTTCCTATGAAGCTTTCATGAATCCTATAACCAATGATATAATTATGTGGATGGATTACATGGTTTAAGAAGGCATATTGTTCAAAGGAAGCCAACTATGCATACCAAGAAGTTCTATGAGAGATAACTTGGTGAAGGATAAGCATGGAGGTAGTCTAGCAAGACATTTTAGACAAAATAAAACATTATCTCATCTTAGTGCCCACTACTATTGGCCAGGTAGGAACAATGATGTTAGAAAATATGTTGAGAGATGCAAAATATGTCATCATGCTAAGGGGATTAGTTGAAATGCAAGTTTGTGTCAGCCTTTTCCAATTCCCAACAAGCCATGGGATTCAGTAAGTATGGATTTTTTTCCTGGGTTTCCAAGACCAAAAAAAGGGCATGATTCCATCTTTATAGGGGTTGAAATATTTTCCAAAATGGCCCATTTCATTCCCTTTAAAAAAACCACTGATGTTACTAATATTTCTAGTTTGTTTTTCAAAGAGATTGTCAAGTTGCATGGGCTACCCAGGAGTATTGTCTATTAGAGATACAAGATTTGTTGGAAAATTTTGGAGAAATTTGTGGAAGAAGTTGAGCACAAAATTGAGTTTCAGTTCACCATATCATCCCCAAATAGATGGCCAAATATAGGTAGTGAATAGGATCTTGGGAAAAATTCTCAGGAGTTTTGTAAGTATGCATCGAAAATAATGGGATCTAGTACTTGCTCAAGCTGAATTTTCCTATAATGATTCTCCAAATAGGAGTACAGGTATAGTTCCTTTCAAAATTTTATATGGCATGAATCCTAGAGGTGTCTTTTAGTTGATGAATTTGTGAAAAATGGAAACTAGGAGTGCTAATGGTGAAGATTTTACAAGTGCAATGTTAGATTTACATGAGTAGATAAAGAAGACATGTGAATAAAACACTATAAGGTACGAAAGGATATTTAATCAGAAGAGGTGAGAAGTTTATTTTAGTGTGGGAGATCTAGTTCTTTCTCATCTCAAAAAAGAGATATTTCCAAAATGTGAATACAACAAGCTAAAGCTAGAGAAGATTGGACCTTGCAGGATCTTAAGGAATTTCTCTAGCAATGCATATGAGATTGAACTCAAAGAAGGTGTTGGCATTTCTCCTATATTTAATGTAGCTGACCTATATCCATATGAAATAAGAAGAACAAGACATACAAGATGTGAAAAGAAACACATTGTTTGGGAACAACAATTACCAAAACACGCTCCTAGGTAGCTTGAAGGCAATATTGACAAGAGAATGACAAAGAAAACCATAGGAAAAGAGTATTTCCAATACTTAATCAATTGGAAAGACAAGTCCAAGGAATATTCCACATGGTTGAGTGAAAATGATATTCTTAAGATGGGAAGCAAACTAGAAAACTTAGTGAACATGATCAAATGAGAATGATTATTTTTATTGTCAGGTAGTATGATGTAGGAGCATAAATGCTTCTTAGTGGTTTAGGAGTCAATTCAGTCTTGGAGAGTGAATTTTGTGTTTAAATTTCCATTTGGACCTTATTGATAGTCATTTAAGTTGAAATGATAGGTTTTAGTAATTAGAGCTAGTAAGATTTCAAAATTAGTCATGGGTGTGAAATTTCTATTATAAGCTCAATAAGGAATTTTGAGCCAAAAATAGAGTGTAAGCTTGTAGCTGATTGAGTAGTGAGATTCTTGGAACTCCTTAAGCATGTTTAGAAAAGTATGAGTGGTTGTAAACTCCAATTTTAGTGTTTCTTGCATGATTCTTGGAGGGTTTTTTGAACTAATGTCTTAGTTTAGTCATAATTGACAAAGATCCATGAAGAAAAGAATGCATGAGAGTGTGATATATCAATTTTTCCAGCTAGAATCTCCTGGGAGAGAGTGTATAAGCATGGTTCTGGTAGAATTAATAAAAGGTAGCATGGTTGTGTGGGTTTTTGTTGATGTTTTATAGCTTTTGCATATAAACCTTTGTTCTAGGGAGCAAGCCAAGAAATTACAGCCACAAAGAGAGTAATAAAAATCAATTTCTATGAAGAAACAGAGAAAGGGCATGTGATTTAAAATACATATGATTTTTTTTATTCCTTGAAAGTGATTATTTTTATTTTATGACTTATATTTTCTTACATGTGGCTAACTAGGGAATCATCATAAAATTTGATCCTATGGATGAAAATTGTTGATTTTTGGATATATTTGTGGGTTTTTCGACTAATATACGACTGTTAATTTTCAGATTCTAAAAGAGAAAGGAAGTGTGACATGTATAAGAGCACTAAAACTCTATCTTGTAATGGTCACAATGATCAAAATTGATGGTTTCCTGTGTGTTGCACTATGTGTGTTGAATTTTCGTGTAACCTACAATACAAATGTTCTCCTGGAAAACCCAAAAATAAATCAAATATTAAAAAGAAAAATATGTAAAAGGTGATTCATACTGATCCCAACGATCACCTAACAAAGTGAACTTATGACCAAGCACTGCACTACATCTCAAACTCCATGTACTTTTGCATGTGTGAGTGAATAATCATGTCATTGGTGGCTCTTATGCAAGATGCACTGAATGGTGAGCAATAGCTAGATATAGTAGTGTAAGTAGATGTGTGGATGTCAAAATGAACTTCCCACCCTATGCATGTATGTAGAAAATGTGGTCCCTTTTCCCTTAAGTGATTGTTAGATGGATGTTTTAATGCTCTTAAGATGCCTTTGGATGTAACCTTAGGTGATAGTAATATATTCTTAGAGCTTGGTCCTTTATTTTGATCACATAGCTTTATATTTATATGATTCCCTTGGATGAATTTCGTAACTAACCTCTAAAATGCCGACCACTAAGAAAACAAAATCCCAAAATACAAAAGAGGCCCAAAAGGGGTGAGTAATATAAAAAGGGGTCAGGGGTTCCTAGAGAGGATGAGGGCACCTGGGAATTGGAATCCTTATTGGGCGATGGTGTGTAGAGCCAAGAAAGATAAAGCAGTGAAAGTCAGAATGGGAAATGAGGTGTGTTAGACCACAAAGAAATCAAGAATGAAAGTAAATATGCCAAATATAGATGTCAATTACTACTTTTCTCACTTATGAATCATATGAATAGTGATATGTGATGAGGACCTAGAAATTTCCCTAAAGTGCGTGATTTAGTGTCTACAACACACTATTGGATAGAACACCCTTCAGATCCCCAAAAGGTATGCTCTTCCTATCTACTTTATGTTACTGAAAATTCATTCACTAACATAAAGTGTGGGAAATTGGAGACATAAAATCATGCACTAGATACTTATATCATGCCTCTCAATATGTCATTATATACATGATTCCTAAGTAAGAAAACTAGACATTAGCAAAAATTGTTTTGCTTTTATAATGTTTTATCCTTTCTATACTCTTTTTTTCTATATTGGAAACTTTACTTTAGAATATTGGACAATGTGTAACCTAGCTCTATTTTTTTTGTTATACCAGTTGAGCATCTCAAGTGGTACTGTCCATTAGGAATTAAAGTGTTTGGGTGCTCATGTCCTTTTCCCTTATTTTCTCAAATTTTAAATTCCACATTATTTGTTATCTTTTATAAAACTATTCTTATCACTTTGGTTTGGCCTTTTTGGTTATTAATGAAAAAATTCAAACAAGGGAATCATATGTATACATGACTTACTCACTATTATTAGGGACAAGGCAATTTGGTCTCTTACTTCCTATCTAGTACTTGGGTAAATATGTAATATTCAAGGAATACATTTAGGATGCATCATTCACTGCATAGGAGAGGATATTTCTAAATTCCATCTCACACATCCATCTTGGGGGGAAATTATTTGTAGCCCACTATCTTGGTGCAAATCGAAAAAGGATAACTTAGCTTCAAGGGACACTATTCTATCATGCACACACTAGAAATACATAGAGTCTGAAATGTAGTGGATCACTTGGTGACAATCACATTTGTGTGACCATTGAGGTCAGTCTGAATCAAGAATATGAATTATCCATTTCCTCTAATGTTCACTTGAGATTTATGTAGGTATCTAAGGTTTGTTGTGTAGGTTCAGGTATGAAAGTGAAATTCTATAAAAATTCTTTAGTGAAAAGGATAGAAAAGAAGAAGACCTTATCATACCCTAAAAATATCATGTAACACCATTGTTGTCATTCATCCAAAATTAAGGGGTTTTTTGTAAAAATAAACCCCTTAATTACAATTAACGCCTTCAATGATTTTCATCTCATCCATCTAATAACAAATGATAACCATGTGCAGATGTAAGCGTCAACTAGATATTTCTTATCCCCCTTAATTCACTCTAACTGATTGTGTATACCTTATATACCTTTGATTAAACCTTTTAGCATATATTGATAACTATGTATAACTCCTACGTGTCAACTTGGAAAGCATACAAGTTGTAATCCCTCTAGTATTTGACATAGCAAGTTAGGGGTATGGTAAACAGACAATGTAATCAACTAGTAACACTACTTTGGCCAAAGATTCAATCGTCCATTATAAGATTAGTTTCATGGCCACACACTAGTCCTCAAAACTTGTCTCTATCACCGTACAACTATCTATAAACATTTATTTGGATATTATTTCACTTTTTAAGAAATTAAGTATTTATTTTAAAGAAGTAGGAACCATGACTCATCCTTCTAATCAAAAGGATCCTCCCAATTCTATCATAGGATGCCTATGGGAAAAATTAATTACCACATAATGACTTTATTCATTAAGTACTCATTATCCTTCCCATAACTATCATAAGCTGACACGGTTAATATTTTATCAAAAGGAACAATGAATTAGAGTGTCTACAGTTCGTTTCCAATTTTAGTTATCCATTAAGATAAGCAAATAAGTTCATCTATGTAATAGGATATTTCATATCATTACGCGATATCAGCTTCTCGATATATATTTTTAGTAACTCAATGAGTTACTATTCTTCATGAGCACCTCTTATTGATTTATCACAACATAGTGTTGGTCGTCAAATATAGGTTTAATTAACCATGTATCGCATAAAGTTAATCCATTCATTATTTTCTTAAATAGTCCTTAATCTCATTTTATCGTCATTTGATATGAATATTGTACTTTATTTAATAATGTACGATAATAAAATAATGTTTTTTTCATTGTATTTTTTTCCATGTTATACTATGTTTGTCAATCGACATATTTTTTCATCCATAATGAATTAATAAAATCTATAATTGGATAACATAATATGATTTAACGTATTTATACTTTGTTGTAAAAAAACATTTAAACACCTTCATATTTCACAAAATATGATTCCAAATAGAAATTTTTTTAGTTTAAACATGATAAGGATAAGTCCTTATTTTCCGAAATAATGATATACATTTAATAGTGATATTACAATAGGCTAAATTCCTTTAATCATCCTGCAAAGATAATACTTTCGTGTTAACAATTAAATACAATTATTCTTACTAAATTTTAATCAAATAATACATGATGAAATCACGCATATATAATCCAATCAATCACTTCATATATGTCCATTTGTCTTGCACACAGTAGGAGAGAGAAAATGTATACATGAATCAGCTCTATGAATTAGTATGAGTTATCTAGCTCATATTCTTGTTGCATTTAATTGAAATAAAATAATAAGTTAAGGTCAACTTAACAAATAATTAATAAACATCCTAGTTCATTAAATAAGTATATATATCATTATTCAAATGAAATGATACTTCTTAAGATAAGGTAATTTTACTCAAGAATTTTGCGCTTGTTACCTGTCCAAGTTAATGCACCAAACTAAACACAAAAACCCTGAAAAACTCCAATGAAATTGATACCTGATGGACAAGATCCGAAGATGTAGACGGATAAGGAGGTCGATGTAGATAAGACGGGCGCACACGAGCAATTCGCACAATAGATCCGAGTAACCTGCAAAACACCGATGCTTGACAGAAAAAGATGGCGTTAAAAGATATTTGGGTGGACTGCCCGAAAAGTGGGTCCGGGAAGCGATAAGCTTCCTCAGCGGATGTCAGTCCACGTTTTCAATTAAGTAAAGAAGCATACATGATAAAAGATGTATAAAAAGACTTGATTTTCTGATTATGGTAATGAAACAGAATCTAAACAGCAGACAGACAGCTACAGAAAACAGGAAACTATGAAAATAAAGCTGGATTTGTGTTACCTGTGGCCTTTTACCTATCTGCAGGATGATCGGCGTCGACTGATGCGATCGGCGTCGACTGATGTGATCGGCGTCGATTGATGAAGGATCGGCG
The DNA here is from genome assembly GCA_019776745.2 of Taxus chinensis. Lineage (NCBI taxonomy): Eukaryota > Viridiplantae > Streptophyta > Pinopsida > Cupressales > Taxaceae > Taxus > Taxus chinensis. The sequence continues at coordinate 692,481,722 of CM034152.1, forward strand.
TCGACTGTGTAAGATCGGCGTCGACTGAAGGTAGACCAGTTGATCAGGGACAGTGCAAGAAGATTCAGGAATTGGGAAGTGATGGACAGATAGTCGACGTCTGCTGGATATGCCGAAGTTGGTAAGGTACTGGAACAGAGTCACCAGAGGATCGATGGATGCGTGTGATGTTGATGTGATAGAAGCAGAGTAACGGTGCTCCTCTCAGGGATTGATTCAGACAGGATGTGCCCTCATTCGATACACTTGATGCTAAGAGATCTTTCTTACAACCTGCGTCTCTTTCGCGATCTGTCTCTCTCTGTTCGTGCGTGCGTTCGTCTTTTTTTTTTCGGTCCCTAGAACTGAGTTCTGGACTTGCTTTTATAATCGGCGCCGCTCCTAGAAAATCGGCGCCGACCATATGGGTCGGCGCCGATCGCGGAATAGACTCCCGAGATGGCCAAAATGATTGATTTCTAGAAATATGAGAATTACCCCAAATACGGAAAATATCCCGCTTGGGGAAGAGGAAAAAAAAGGGTGATACATAGATAGAATAAATTTGGGGTAGATAGGTGATTAGGATACCTGGGGAGAGGTGTAATTAAATGTTTAATATTTAATTACTCATGGGTAAGATACAATGGGATGAATTAAATTTAAGATAGGTGTTTAAATCACAAATTGGATAATATCCCAAGGGGATAGTGGTGTCGTAAACGTGCCCCAGGTTACCTAAGCAGGTAAACGAATGTGAGGGACACTAAATTGAGTAACCAATTTTAAGTGTCTACATTTTGCCCCTTTTTGTCAAGTAACTTGCGATAAGCAAGGTTATGAGACAAAAACTAAGAGATGGAAGAAGGGAAGAATGAGTGATGATGTGATCCCCCTCAAACTAGGGATGGGATAGGTGATAGAACAGACGATCCCAAGTTTGAAAGAGGTAGATGAAAATGCAGGATGCCCCAGTCGGATGTCTGGAGTAGATCTGATCATTGATGACGCATAAAAATAAATAAAAAGGCAGCAACCTAAGGAACTCACATTGGTAGCGCAAACTAGCCGGTCTCCTCATGAGACGACGTTAGTGCCTACAGACCCATGAGTGTAAGGAGAACTGCAAAATAGTCAGCATCTAAAGAGAGACACATTGGTAGGGACAACTAGACGGTCTGCAAAGCAAACGACGTTAGTGCCTACAGACCCGTTTAACTCTAGGCTGCCAAAAAGTACGAGTGTCCCACGCAAAGGGAACAAAACTCGAAATAGACAATGATATCGAAAAGATGTGCCGAAAGGCAATATTCAGCACACAATAATGATCAGATGGACAAATAAGCCAAGCATCAACACTATGGCAAATAGATACGGAAAATCGGCGGCGACCATATCGATCGGCGACGACCAAGATAAACGGCGTCGATCAGAAAAATCGGCGTCGACCAATCGTAGCGCATATAAATATGCGAACGGAAAACGTAAACGATTTATTTTCATCGTGACGACTGATTCAGAGAGAGGCAGAATTTTGATTTGAGCATCATGGAAGCCTCTGGGAGCGGTCAGAAGCACAGGAGGACACGACCTGGGGTAAGTGGTTCTTCTTGAACCCGTTGCATTTCTTTTATTATTTTTTTTGTTTGATTTTTTTTTTGTGTTTATGGGGGCAAGGGGCTGATTTACGTCCGGACAGCCAGTCGGCGTCGATTGGTACAATCGGCGTCGATTGGTTCTTGAACGGCGTCGATTGATATTAATCGGCGCCGATTAGAGACAAACGACGCCGATTTTATTAAATCGACGCCGATGGGAAAAGATGAAGTTTTTGTTGTTTTGGATACTGCGATTCGAGACTAATGTTGCTCTTGCTGTTGTGGGTGTAGGCACGAGAGGCTCTACATATGAGGGATGCTATTCCCGAGTTACTGGAGACTATTCTCCCAGATGTGACTGATGCAGACTGGCGGCATCTAGAGTTAGCCGGGCTCGGGGGCTTCAGATATTACAGACGAGTGCCGCGGGATGTGGAGCTGATGCGGGCACTAGTGCGACGGTGGGACAGCCACACGTGCACTTTTTGGTTTAGGACGGGTGAGATGACCATCACCCATGAGGACATATACAGGATACTGAGATTGCCTATCACTGGGGACCCGATCGAGATTACACCCCGGGAGCAGCAGCAGAGGGCCCTAGGTCGATTATACAGAGACAGGGCAGATGACTCAGAGATAGTGTCCGGGGCAGTGAGGATAGCCTCACAGTATAGACAGGATAGCCCCCGGAGCAGACGGATAGTGCTGATTCAGATGGCTATATCCTACTTTGCTCTGCCAGATTCAGGAGGTGGGAGATTCCCACTGTTGCTATTAGACTGTGTTTGCGACATTCTGCAGTTCAGGCAGGTGTTCGCCTTTGCTGATGCCCTGATAGCTCAGATATACCATGAGCTATGGATGTACACCACAGGTCGGAGGACGGGTATAGATGTCATTTTTGTGCTCCATTGCTGGGCATACGAGCACATAGCGGTGATCAGGCCATCCGGGCTTCCTTGGATGCCAGCAGCAGTGGGAGGCATCGATTATGGATTCCGGCGATGGCGGGCAGACGTGGCCGCAGGGGATACAGGGAGATCGGCTGATTGGTACAGCGAGCGTTTCAGGACGCTGACACCAGACCAGGTCATCTGGAGGCCATATCGGGCATTTCCGACATGGGCTGGTCAGGATGCTCACTTGGTAGCATTGAGGCGGAGCAGGGTGGTTAGGGGCCGCAGGCCTGATATGTGGGAGCGAGTCCCGTTTATGCGGGTATTGAGACAGTTCGGCCTAGTGCAGACAGTGCCGACCACCTACACGCCTTATAGGCGGGATAGCAGGGAGACCGATCTGCCGATTTTGATCCCGGCAGACCCATTGAGAGAGGCCCCACCCTCCACAGACAGTGACGATGACGCAGGGGTGGACGAGGGCTACGCAGCATGGTACGATACAGAGCTACCACGGCATCTCCCGGCATCTATAGATGCCGACGAGGATGATATAGCTGCTATGCTGGATAGACTGGAGGGAGAGCATGCCACCCTGACACAGACACATCAGGTAGCTCTTGAGGAGATCAGGGCTTTGACAGAGGAGAGGGATGCCCTAATTGTGGAGAGAGATACCGCTCGCCAGGAGCGAGATATAGCGATCCAGCAGAGGGATCGCTACCTTCGACACAGGGAGGCCCTCAGGGCCAAATATGGGGAGACAGGTGCCATGTCGGAGTCTGGTACGCAGGGTACGACCCTAGGAGGAGCACCACCAGCAGCGCCAGCAGCCCCAGCAGCACCAGCAGCACCATTACGAGCGCCGGGTACCGTGAGCCTGAGCACATATCAGTCTCTCCTCGCTGAGGTGAGATACTATGAGGATGCCCTAGCGCAGCATGCCCCAGATGTGCCTCGGTACGGGGCGAGGAGGAGATCAGCCACAGCCACAGCGAGCGGGGCCTCAGGCGGAGGGAGCACCAGGAGAGATCGAGGTGGGCCGAGACCTCCAGCAGCAGGTGCATCCAGCTCGATAGGCGGCGGCCAGGAGAGACAGCCTGGTCCAGAGGAGGGTGGAGGAGATAGTGTCCTCCATGCGTCGGATTTTACGATATAGAGATTGATAGATTTTGTATCCATGTATTGATGTAGCCTCGATTGGAAGGCATTGTATAGATGGCTTGATTGAAAGCCACCCCTTTTTGTTGTACAGACACACATGTATATATATAGATTCATCATTTCATTTGTCATATAATTGTTCTCACGCTTTTGATTTTGATATACATGGATAGATGTAGCGTAATTGTGATGGATATAGATATAGACTGATAGATGATGAATAGATGTGATCTGATGTGATTGATATGATAGATGATAGAAATAGATGTGATTTGATAGATAGAAATAGATGTGATTTGATGGATATAGACTGATAGAGGATAGAAATAGATGTGATTTGATGTGATTGATATGTGGATATAATTTTGATGAAAAATAGAGAGAGATAGATGTAATGTAACTTGGATGTACATATTTTTCGATATTTTGATGGATAGATGGATAGATGTGATTTTATTTTGATGAAAAATGGATATAGATGGATATAGTGTAACTTGGATGCACCAGCTTTTAGATATTTTGATGGATAGATAGATAGATGTGATTGATGTACTCGGCCTGTCTGAGATGTTAATTTAATTTTGATGAAAATAGATAGCCAGATCCACATGTGATGATAATAGATGCTTTGATAGATGAGATGAAATTAGATAGAAGATAAATTTTGATTAAATTAACATGTAAAATGCCAATTTGACTGGATGAAAAACAAAGAATAATGGGGAATACTCTTTGCGAGAGCCAAGGATGTAATGAAAACGACCCTGACTAGGAAAAAAAGAAGATATACCCGGATAAGGAAGAAAATGATAAGTTGGGCTCCCAACCGACCATAGATAGAATCTGGATAGGAAAATCACAATATCATGCATGTAAGGCCCTATGTAAGGCTAAAATAAACCTGACACTAACTAGCCGCAAAACAGATCTAGGAGGGAAACGAAAGGAGCAGTAAGTAAGTATCTTGTCAGAATTTACAAGGGACAGAATACATGTCCATAGTGGGAAAATAGGATTCTCCATATGATCGACAAAAGGTCCTAAATCTCAGCTTCATGATTTTGACAGAAAAGCAAACTGATCAATGCGGGAAGTTTGCTTGATATGGAAAGACTGATCGATGCGGGAAGTCTTTCAATGATGCTAAAAGGTGTATAAACTGACTGAAAGGCTGATTAATTGCAAGAAGCCTTGAATATTTCTTTGCGAAACAGCCGTCCTTCAAGGGAGCGGTCTGTATTTTGAATTTTAATGATAGCCATCCTTCGAGGGTATGGTCTATATTTTTTCCTTTTGATTCATTTGACAATGTATGGATAGCTGTCCTTCAAGGGATCGGTCTATCTTTTTTGGATAGCATCTTTTTTCTTCTTTTTTTTTTTTTTTTTTTTTTGAAAATCTTGTTGGAAGAAGCTGAGTTTAGACCTAGGTAGATCAGACGGAGGGGAGGAGAACATAGAAGAACATGTACTCATGCCCCGAGTAGATTCGATTAGGATAAGCACTTGGGACAGATGAAGTGGTGATTAAGGTATTCCTACCATGAGGAGGAACATATCCAAAAGAAACATGCAATGAGTAGAGCCGCGGTACTCATATTTTAAGGTAAAAGAGGCAATAGGCGGAGAACCACATAGTTTCAGATCACCATAAAAGTATATGACTGGTTGTTTCAGACGGATGAAAGATCTGTGTTGCGACTAGACTTGTGTAAGATAGACTTTAACAGTAGAAGGGCCATAGATGCAAAGCATTAAGAGGTTCCGCTTCAGGTATACCATCCATGGAAGATAAACGATAAGCCCCAGACCCATATTTATGAGTGATAATGTAGGGGCCCATCCAGTTGGGGCAAACTTACCACGTTGACTTCTTTCGAGTGTAGTGACGTTTTGATTTTCTTTAAGAACAAGATCCCCAATTTTGAAGTCACGGTGCTGCAAATGCTTGTTATAAGCACGTTTGACACGCTCAAGATAGACTTGATGATGTTCAAGAGCGTTGAGTCGCCGCTCATCTAATAATTCAAGTTGTGCTAGACGATTTTGACGATAGTCCTCATCAGAGACAAATTCTCTGAGAGAAACACGGAGAGATGGAATTTGGACTTCCAAAGGAAGGACAGCCTCAGACCCATAGACGAGAGAGAAGGGAGTAGCACCAGTAGGAGTACGAATGCTAGTCCGATAAGCCCAGAGAGCAAAAGGGATATGTAAATGCCAATCCCTACCAGCTCGACTAGTTACCTTTGCGAGGATATTACGCAAAGTTTTATTGGAAGCTTCGGCTTGACCATTAGCTTGAGGATAGTATGGAGAAGAAAAACTGAGTTTGATATTGAAAGCGTTGCAGAGGTTCTGCAAATCAACATTCTTGAAAGACTTGCCATTATCTGTGATGAGTTTGTGTGGAACGCCAAAGCGACAAATGATGTGTTGATAGACGAAATCAACTATGGGTTTAGCCTTTGTTGAAGAAAGAGGGATAGCCTCCACCCACTTAGTAAAGTACTCAGTGGCAGTGATGATAGAATGATGACGCTGTGAAGAACGGGGATTGATGAGACCAATAAGATCAAGACCCCATTGCGAAAAAGGCCACAAATCTGCTGCAGGCTGTAAAGCCTGACTAGGGATGTGCGTGAGATTGGAATGTTGTTGACACTTGACGCATTTCTTAGTGTATTCACAACAATCTCGATTAAGAGAAGGCCAATAATATCCCAAACGTAAAATGCGCTTAGCTACAGCTAAGCCACTAAAATGTCCACCACAGATACCGTCATGGACCTCCTGGATGGCTTTAGATGATTCATGGGTTTTGAGGCACCGAAGCAAAATACCCTCGAAGCCGCGTTTGTAAAGAATCCCGCCTAGGATAGTATAGCGATTAGCGCGCTGGATAAAAGATCTTCTACCATTGGAAGTCAGATCTGGAGGAAGCACCGAATGAGATAGATAATCAACAATCTGTTGATACCACTCATCCTGAGTATGGGTTGTGACAGCATGGATTGAAGATAGTTGCCTAAGATGAGATGGTTGATCTAATCGTTGCACAGCCACATAAAGACGTGAGTCTTCGGTAAAAGGTGGGATAAGTGAGGCTAAGGAAGCCATTGTATCTGCGAATCGGTTTGCAGTGCGGGGAATAGCTTGGATAGTGAATTTATCGAAAGATTGGAGTTGAGCAAGAACGATGTCACGATATTTTTGAAGGATATCATTCTTGCATTGATAGACACCCGTGACTTGATTAACGATGAGTTCAGAATCACCAAAGATGTCAATATGACGAGCGCCGAGATTAATGGCATTTTGAAGACCCAAGACAAGAGCTTCGTATTCAGCCATATTATTGGTGCACTCGAAGTTCAATTTGTGTGCGACTGGGATAGGCGTACCCCAAGGAGGGATCATCACGAAACCTGCACCTCCCCCTTGCTGGCATTTGGATCCATCAAAGAAGAGCTTTACTTTAAATGGAGATAGACCAAAATCAATTTGTTGGATATATTCATCGGGGAATTGAGCAAGGGGGTCTTGGGTGTCCGGAAGAGGAGCATCAGCCAATTGATCTGCAATAACCTGACCCTTGATAGACTTTTGCGGGATGAACTCGAGGTCAAATTCTGTCATAAGCATGAGCCAACGAGTGATACGATCGTTGTGATAAGGCTTTGCATGAATTGTCTTGAGTGGATTGACACTTGTGACAATATAAGTTTTGTGATTAAGGAGGTAATGACGAAGCTTAGAAGTTGCGAAGAAGAGAGCACAACATAGCTTTTCAGCTTCGGAGTAACGTGTTTCATACTCATGGAGGGTGCGACTGATATAATAGACAGCTTGTTCTTTACCACAAGTGTCCCGATGCGAAATCATAGCTCCCAGAGCATGGTCTGTCACAGAGATATAAAGATAGAAAGGCTCCCCCTCGCGTGGAGGTGTAAGCACAGGTGGAGAAAGAAGATAAGCTTTGAGATCATCAAAGGCCTTTTGGCAATGTTCATCCCATTCAAAATGAACATTCTTACGGAGGAGATGGTGAAAAGGTTGACAACGGTCCGACAATTGTGAGATAAAACGACGCACTGATTGAAGACGTCCTTGGAGACCGCGGAGTTGCTTTAAGTTAGAAGGGGGAGGCATCTCAAGGATAGCTTTTATTTTTGCGGGGTCCACTTCAATACCCCTGATGGAAATGATGAAACCTAAAAGTTTACCAGTGAGAACGCCAAACACGCACTTAGCTGGATTTAGACGAAGACAAAAGCGGATAAGCCTCTCAAAGAGAGGTGCAAGGATGAAAAGATGATCCTGACGACGCTTGGATTTTCCGAGGAGATCGTCAACGTAATCTTCCACAGTTTTGTGTAAGAGATCATGGAAGATGTAGGTCATTGCTCGTTGATAGGTTGCTCCTGCGTTCTTAAGACCAAAAGGCATGACGCGATAGCAAAAGGTCCCCCAAGGAGTTATAAAAGAAGTCTTATGTTGGTCTTCTGGTGCGATGAGAATTTGATTATATCCAGAGAAACCATCCATAAGAGAAAGCATCTCATGACCCGCAGTTAAATCCACGAGTTGGTCGATATTAGGTAGAGGAAAATCATCTTTTGGACAAGCAAGATTAAGATCCCGGAAGTCGGTACAAATTCAAATTTTCCCAGTAGCTTTAGTTACTGGTACTACATTGGAAACCCATTGTGGATAATCGATGGGTTGGATGAAGTTAGCCGAGAGCAAGCGCTGTAATTCTTCTTTAACAAGAAGGGCTACTCTAGGGTGCATTTTACGCAGTTTTTGTTTAACTGGCTTGATGTTGGGAAGAGTAACGATATTGTGGACCACAATATCGGGATCGAGTCCTGGCATATCCTCATATGACCAAGCAAAGGCTTGACGATGGTTGGAAAGAAAGGTGGTAAAGTCCCCTAATTCCTGTGGATTAAGGGATTGGCCGACCTTAATGATGCGAGGATCTTCAGAAGTCCCTATATTAAGGTCGACAGTGGCTTCGTTGAGAAGCGTGGACGTGTCAGAAGGAATAGTCTTGGGAAGATATGAATCCTCTACCCCCAGATAGGTGAGGACAGAATCATCATCCGCACAGTGGATAGTGTTGATAGTAGGAGAGTCGTCTCCAACTATTTCAGGGAAGATTAACGGTATGGAAGCGGACCGGTTGTTAGTCTTATAGGCTAGCGGCCCTAAGGAAATGGTATTGATCAAAAAAAAAAAGTTAGGTGGGATGGAAATGTCATCGTCCACATCGAGTGATGCTTCTGATTTAGCGGGAGAAGATGGTTCCTCAATAGGAAGAGGCTCCTCGAGGATAGTGATGGTGGCTTTTGAAAGAGGTTTAAATCCCAAACCAAATTTTTGATGTGGCATGAGAGTAGGAATGGATGTGAGGTCATGTACACCTTGTTCATATTTTCCTAGGCCAAAACCCTTCCACGCGCATCGATATAGATAAGTTTTTGCAAACGTGGGATTCTGTAGATAATCAAACCCTGTTAAGTAAGGTTTGGTCCTAGGAGGAGAATCCGGGTGATAGTGAGGTGTATCAAGACCACCGTAGATGAAATTAGTCTGTTGATGGGGCAGACCAATGGTGACGACGCGACCGAGACCTGGTTGATATTCAGGTTGTTTGTCCGGTCTACCATACTCACTAGGGTTGTGATGGGCATCGAAAGAAAAGAGAGGAAGCTCTCCCAGTGAGAAACGCTGCAATGTCTCTTCTAGATTTTGTAAATCCGGTAGTTTGGTTGCAGGTATGGAAGAAGATGAGGCCCCGTTAGGAGAAGAAGTATTTTCCTTTAGAGGGGCAGACCTTGTGGTCATGTCGCATTGTGCGGAAGGAAAAGGATCTCCTGGATGAGTATATATTTTACCCTCATATTGATATTTTAAGCATCGATGGAGGGTGGATGGGACACAATGCATCGCGTGAATCCAGGAGCGTCCGAGGATCATATTATAGTGGAATTTTCCTTCGACAATGTAGAAGAGTTCATGAAGCAGCTTCTTACCTACTCGAATGGGTAAGACCACAGTTCCTAAAGTAACTGCTAGCTGATCGTTAAATGATCGAAGGGCGAAAGGCGGGGGTGACACTACGTTCTTTGGTAACTTAAGTTGCTCGAATGTGTGCGAGGAGATGACGTTGAGTGCAGCTCCACTGTCGATCATAACGCGTTTTAACGTAGTGTTGTCGATTTGGACTGTGATAAAGAGGGGAGCCTCCAAATCCTCGGAAGAAAGAGAAGGAATTTCTGAATCTTCAAAAGAAATGGTGGTTGATGGTCTATTCAATCCAACAACCAACTCGTAGGGCTGGGGCTCATCTGAATTCACTGCGATGCGACGCAGATTATCAATCAGAGCCTGGCGATGTTGTGGAGAGGATTGGATGAGGTCAAAAAGAGACATTTTGACCGGAGCCTGGGTGAGTTGTTTCATAACACTCTCCTCAACTGACACGGGAATTTGAGCTCGAGGGGAAGCACGAATAGAGACCTTAGGTCATGGGGCTAATGAGGAAGGAGGAATTCCTTCAGGGGCTGCAGAAATGATAACCCGTGGTCGAGATGCTGTAGAGGAAGATGGATTATCATAGTGTTGGGTTCTAGTGGCGACCTGGATTGTATCAATTTGAGAAGGTGGAAGGTCAATTGGAGTGGAATCACTAGAGGTCTGAGTGGATCGTTGGGGCTCAGATGAGGCTAAGATGACAGGAGATACTTGTTCCTCCTTCTCCAGCAAAAGATCACTTTCGTCCAAAAGGTTGTTGACAACAGCTTGAAGAGCTTTACATCCCTCAGTATCATGACCTGGGGTACGGTGATAAGCACAAATTAGATCAGAGTTAAACCAGGTAGGTTTAGCTCCTTTAGGGTTATAAGGTTTAATCAGAGGAAGGGATATAGATGAAGATTGGATAAGTTGGCGAAGGATTTCGGTGTAGAAACCGGTAGACGAAGATGAGGATAGAGGTGACGAAGGTGCCTCTTTTTCCTTAACAGACTGCCGAGGCAAAAGAATCTGCATATTAGGTTTGACAGTCTTTTTAGGGATCATCTTATTCTTTTGGACACTTGGAGGAGCAGTCTTGGGCACTTGAGATGGAAGTAAGTGAGACATGATTGATTTTGGTGGAGGGGGAGCCCCTAAAATAGATTTTGAAGATGATGGAGATGTGACAGGTGTTGTGGTCTTCAAAGATAAAGGAGGTTGCTTGGTCGAATTTACTGATGATTTAGATAATGTTGATTTAGATGAGGAAGAAGCTCCCAAAGTAGGTGTAATCGGAGGGACATAGGGCGCCCTGGCTTTTGGTAATGAAGATGATGATCCTGATAGAGGAGGTGGCGTCTTGTTGGTAGGTAAATCTGCTTTTTGGGGTGTTGGTGAGGAATGTGTTGTAGAAGAAGATGATGGTTTTGATAAGTGTGTAGAAGAAGATGCCTTCTCAGCGGATAAATCCAATCTTTTATGGGGCGTAGAGAGAGATTTTTGTGGGAAAGCACCAAGGGTATTGATGGTTCGAAATATGGGCTTTCCTTTTTCAGGGATGGTGACAACCTCAACGGCATAAGGTGATTGTAACCTTTTCAGAGGAAGCAAGTGGGGAGGTACTGATGGCGTAATGTTAGATTTTGGTTGTCTCGGTTTAAGTTCAGGAACCGAGCGTATAGGTGTTGGTGCTACTTATTTTGATTTTTCTTTAATGGGCGAAGCAACACTAGTGGTGGAAGAAGTGAGTGATGAAGAAGCAGTTCCTTGCGAAGGGACTACTTCTGGTGCAGTAATTATGGGTGGAACTACTGTAGGAAAAGAGACAGGAAGAGTCAAAATCGAAGACGCTTCCGTCGGAGTTGGCACAATTATAGGTACATTCACCAGGGGCATAGTTGCAATGAGAATGGGAGCAACAGAAGTAGATGTATTTGTAGTGGAAACTCGAAGGGATGTAATTGCCTCGAGCATTTGAAAGAATGTTCGATGATGAGACAGATGAGGATGACACTGTCTCAGGTATGGATGGAAGGTTAGACAAAGGAGTGGCGAGCAGATGAACCCTATATAGCAATGTAGGAATATTCACAAGACGGGCTATCGGAGATGGTGGAATTTTAGTGATTGGCGAAGTGAAGGAGGTTCTGATTCGGTTTGAGTATTCGCGGATGGCTTGGTTCAGAAGAAGATCTTCATAGAGATGAAGTTGATAGATGAGGTTTGGTTTTTGAGACTCTAACGCTTATGGTTCGGGGAATGACTGGGAAAGAAAAAGGTTGTTTTAAAAACATCCAGTGCCTGATTTGGGGGAGCATTGGGTTCTCCAGAATGAGCTCGCCTTATCACATGGAATTTTCTGGACAATATTTTGAAAAGTGTGACATCGTTCGATGTCATGACCTTGGTCTATGAAATGAAAGAAATCTTCTATTATTACCATAATGACGTGCTTGGCTTTCACAAGATTCTAATGGGGGGAAGTTCGATCATGCGAACTTCCAACATTTTCTCTAAGATAGAGGCATATGATTCCCCCAATGGAGCGAAGGGATCGAGATGAATTGAAGTCCCTTTTTGAGCGGGACGAGGAGTCTCTCTGTGTGTTTGATTAGAGTATTATCAGCTCCTGATGTTTTTAATACGATAGCGTTGGGGATCCCTGGATCTTGTCTTTAGAAGGAGAACACAATTTGGTTGGTAACGAGAAAAATCTGGTTTAGATTAGATCGAAGTTTTAGCTTACCCTGTTCAATGGCGCGGAGATCAAGTTTTACATGCCATAGTAAAGGACTTCTTCAAAGGTATGAAAAGTTTGATCTCAAAGTGGAAGAAATATGACTAGGCACAAGATCGAGTAAACACTCGATTGTTTGGATTGAGGGGAAAGGGAGAAAGACAATTGGTGATTATCCCTCTCAACGAGGCGACCAAAGTCTTGCAATAGAATCATCATCGAATTGACGAATGTTATTAAAGATCTCGAATCGAGACCTATGCGCAAATATTTATTGAAAAGTTTCAACAAACATCTTGGGCCAATTGAGAGAAAGAAAAACAAGGAATGTTGAGGAATGTTTAATTTGTACCAATCTAAAGCAGGACTGCTAGAGGACATAGGGGGGAAAAAAAGGGACGGAGCATAAGATTATAATCCTGGAATATGAGGTAGCAAAGCATGTTGAATGCTAGCAAATGGTTTGTTGAGGGTCTTCACGAATATGAAAGTTTGAAAATTGGGAAGTTCCATTAGGGAGGATAAGGCTTGAACGGCCATGAGGGGGTGAATGGGTTTCATTTACAACACTTATTCAAAGGAGTAGGAATGGACAAGGCCCCTTTTGTGGAGGCTTCCAAGTCTGCATTTTCTTGAAGAGAATTTGAACAACGTCTGATTGAGGAGGAGGCACTGGTATGCCCACATGAAGAGAAATGGGATGTGTTGAGGTGTCAATGGGGATCATCTGTTGCTGTTGGATTTGATAAGATGATTACGAGAGGAACCAGGCATTCTGGGTGACACCTGGTGGGGTATTTGTTGTGAGAGAGCTTGTGTATAGGTATGCTATGAGATAAAAGTGGTTGAGAAATGTTGTTGTGATCGACGGAGCCTTTGATTGGTGACTCCTGTGCTTGTTTGCAAAAAAGACTAATCTGGATAATAAGGAATATGGGTGCCGATTTTTGATGGAACATATTGGGGAACCAGACCTTAAAGGGGCCTTCTACTGCCGGATTAGGCATTAAGGGTTGCCGATGCCTAAAGGATGGGCGAAGGTCACTTTTTCTGGAATATGGAATAAGAACACACTAGAGGACGAGAAGCAGAACCAACTGACTATTCAGAGGGGTTGGCTCATAAATGTGGTATTGACCTTTGGGACACAATGGATGGCATGATGACTTAACAGCAATACGCGGTGCCGCGCATTTAGTATAGCCAGGGAGAAGACCTCTCAGAATTAGGTTGTGGAATATTTGTGAGGTAACTGCGGTGGTTAGGAATAGGTAAGACATTTGAGACTGTCGATATGGTGGGTGGAAGAGAAAAAGGAAGGCATAGGGGCACCGCCCTTCTCCGTGACTCGAGGCAATAGCGATGATGCAAACTGTTTCTAAAAGGGCCTGGGATGGTTCCATAGAATATCGTACACGTGCTGATTGGTTGGTCCTTGGATCAAATATTTGAATAGACTTGTGTACTAGTAGTCCATAAGGGCTCCGATTGCGATCGAGGACGCCTAAATTCAGGATCCCCGCTAGGAAATACTCTGAGTCAGGAAAGTAGAATGATATTTCTGAAGGACTAGGGGAACTGGACGTTATGTGGTTGCTTGGCTTGAAAGAAAGAATATATGACCAGGATGGGGAACCAACTAGCAGGCGGTCCTCGAGGAAGATTTGGGGGGTGCCGAAACCATCCACACTAGTTAATCTCGGAAGAAGAAGGGGCCAGTTGAGCCATTCTTCTAGATTGTAACCGAGTGATGACCGTCATAAACACGCAGAAAAAAATTGACCTAACTAATGCACAGACAATTCAAGCAGCGCAGGTGATTATCTCCTTTAAGTTTTGATGCTTTTAAGAAAGAAAATATTAGGGAAGGCTTTTTAGAACAGGAACTACTCAGATAGCCAAACTAAGGATGGTTTGGGGAATGTTTGGTGAGGAGTCCCGAAGGCACTTCAGTAAAAGACCGGTACGTGGCTTGATATAGGGGCCTACCCCCGCACTTCACACACCCGCTGCGATAAGGGAGTCGGGTGCTTTGCCAATATATACCAGAACTTCCGTGAATTTATAGCGCGGCCCGAGTACCGCGTAGGCTCTTCCTCTTGGATGTCACTTCCAAGTAGGCGAGGCCAGGGAAGGAATTTTTGTTTAAATGCTTTATACCTAGTGATTTTGGCTTTGTGTGCAAGGGTGAAAAATAAAAATCAAATAGTGTCACTACCGATTTTGATCAATTTTCCAGCCTAATTAAAACTAGATGAAAAACATACATACAGCAGCAATGACAAAAAAAAAGTTCTTTTTAAGCACTTAAAAAAGTGTGTTTGATTTCGATGAAGACAAGTCAAACAGATTCTTTCCCAAATGCGATTAAATTCTTTTTTAGCACCAAAAATTGAAATGTTCGAATGTGATAGACAACAAAAAGAAAGAATTTTTTTTTTTTTTTTTTTTTTTTTTTTTTTTTCCTAAAAGGAGAAAACACCGTAAAAGAGAAATACCTGTAGATTTAGCTCTCCAAGGTGTGTGGACTTCAAAAAGCGCGTTGTTGAGCTCTTCCCCTCGAACAATCCCACGAACAAGCAAAGTGCTCCGCAAGAAGAGGTTAAGCAAACACCAAACAAAATCCAGAAAGATATATCCAGATAATGGTGAAACGAAAAATTTCTATTTCAAGGAACTAGAAAAATTTCAAGGAAATAAAAATTTCACATAAAGAGCAAGATTAAAACGATGAAAGGAAATGCTCAAGCAGAACTGATAAAAATCAGTGAAGAAAAAGAACAAAGCTCAAAACTAGAAAAGAAATGAACTTACCAATAAGGGACTTTGGTTGGGTCCCACCGGGCGTGCCAGAATGTAGATCAAGAATTTCGCGCTTGTTACCTGTCCAAGTTAATGCACCAAACTAAACACAAAAACCCTGAAAAACTCCAATGAAAATTGATACCTGATGGACAAGATCCGAAGATGTAGACGGATAAGGAAGCCGATGTAGATAAGACGGGCGCACACGAGCAATTCGCACAATAGATCCGAGTAACCTGCAAGACACCGATGCTTGACAGAAAAAGACCACGTTAAAAGATATTTAGGTGGACTGCCCGAGAAGCGGGTCCGGGAAGCGATAAGCTTCCTCGGCGGATGTCAGTCCACGTTTTCAATTAAGTAAAGAAGCATACATGATAAAGATGTACGTAAAAGACTAGATTTTCTGATTACAGTAATGAAACAGAATTTAAACAGCAGACAGAAAGCAACAGAAAACAGGAAACTATGAAATAAAGCTGGATTTGTGTTACCTGTGTCCTTTTACCTGTCTGCAGGATGATCGGCGTCGATTATGTAGAATCGGCGTCGACTGATGTGATCGGCGTCGACTCGATGATGATCGGCGTCGACTGAATAAGATCGGCGTCGACTGAAAGTAGATCGGTCAATCGGGGACAGTGCGAAAGATTTGGAAATCAGAAAAAGTGAAGGCCAGATCGTCAACGTCTGCTGGATGTGCCGAAGTTGGTGAGATACTGGAACAGGATGTCACCAGAAGATCGATGGATACGTGCGATGTTGATGTGATAGAGCAGAGTAACGGTGCTCCTCTCAGGGATTGATTCGGACAGGATCCGCTCTCATTTGATACACTTGATGCTAAAAGATCTCTCTTTCTTTCTTACAACCTGTGTCTCTTTCGCGATCTGTCTCTTCTCTCTCTCTCTCTCTGTTCGTGCGTGTGTTTCTTCCTCCTTTTTCGTCCCTAGAACTGAGTTCTGGGCTTCTATTTATAATCGGCGCCGCTCCTAAAAATCGGCGCCGACCGACCGTATAGGTCGGCGCCGATCGCGGAACAGACTCCCGAGATGGCCAAAATGAACGATTTCTAGAAAGATGAGAGTTACCCCAAATACGGGAAATATCCCGCTTGGGGAAAAGGAAAAATAGGGGTGATACATAGATAGAATAAATTTGGGGTAGATAAGTGGTTAGGATACATGGAAGAGGTGTAATTAAATAGTTAATATTTAATTACTCACGGGTAAGATATAATGGGGTGAATTAAACTTAGAATAGGTGTTTAAATCACAAATCGATATAATATCCCAAGGGGATAGTGGTGACGTAAACGTGCCCCAGGTTATCTGAGCAGGTAAACGAATGCGAGGGACACTAAATTGAGTAACCAATTTTAAGTGTAACTCCACCCTCACAGCTCCCAAAAACCACACACAAAATTTGAAATTAACATGGTTCACATTAGAGAACTTGCCATGCCACCACCCAAATGTCATTACGCCCAACTGAACTCACAGGGCTTTTCTCCTCAAGTAGGTTTTTTCCCTTAATGTCGTTATACCACTTACCCTAAACCTTCTCCATTTGAAAACTTCCCTCATAACAACATGGTACAAACTCACTACGCCTACACAAAAGGGTAAAGAAAAGGAAACTAACCCACTAACCAAAACCTATACCCAACATACCATCTGCACCCATACCTAAGCTAACTATTTGTGGCCCCACATACCCCATTTTTAATGGCATCACACATCACACCCATGCTCAAACAATTACACCAATATCCCCTCAAAATTTCCTTATATGACCTCATCCAAACCTCAGAATCCCATCGTCAAGCCCTCATGGAGGTTCTTCGATCTATTGAGGTTTTACCCAATGAAACTACACCCGTAGCCTCCATTATCACACCCCATCATGTAGCCTCTCTCACCAATTTACCACCTTCATCCTCACCTCACCTTGTTCACCAAGTGGCCTCCCTCAGCTTCTCAGAGGCAGAGATCGTGCCATACCAAAATGATGACCTAGACCCAGCCCTCTTCATCTCTGTCTACATTGATGACATACAGGTACGTCATGTGATGATTCATGGAGGCACTAGCATTAACATCATTTCATCCCATGCATTTGCTCAAATGTGCATACCTGACAATTACATGCATAAACATATGATCATGTTGCATTCATTCAATGATGCTATAACCTCTACACTAGGCACCATCATCCTCCACATTCGTGTAGGCCCCCACACTATTCTAGAATTGTTTTACGTTTTGGAGTGGGAATTCCAATATAACTTGTTGCTTGGTAGACCCTGGATCCATGTCATGGGTTGTGTTCCTTCCACTTTGCATCGTTGTGTAAAGTTTGAACATGAAGGACACACTTATACCTTTTCGGCTTTCGGCTGACCCATCACCTTTCAAAACATGCAACATGCTTTACCGACCCAATGATGTGCTCATACCTGTCAAGCCATCTACCTCCACAACCACTACCACTTCACCTACACCTCCACCTACCAGTACAACTGCTACTTTCACCACACATACCTCCTCCATTCCTACCACTGCTATAACCTCCAGGACTGACCCATTAGCTTCCCAATCCGTTAAATCCATGTTTGCATCAACCTCTGACACATCATCCATTCCATCTACCCACTTACTAATTATTGATCCCTTGGAAGGTGTTTTTTCAACACGTCTCTCTGGGGGAGTACCACCTATATAGTGTCAACACATTCCTTACTCCGCAGGAGTATGGAAGACTTCACCAACACCCTAGCTATGATCACTATCTAGGAGAACACCTCCTTTATGGTCCTCCTCGTCTTTGTACTAGTCTCACCTATGGGGGAATTGATACTACCACCTACACACTTGAACCACCATCACAAACCCGCCCATTTTTTACTGATTTCTAATCACTTACCAATCACCATTTCACCCTCACCTTCCTACAGCGCTATGCGTGTAAGGGTTTTGGTTTTGCCTTTTACGAGCAAGGCTGTCATACTGTTATTCCATTACCACCCATAAACATAATGACCAGAGTGGTATCGGCTTCCCTAAACCTCCTACCAAATAGGCCCATATTGAACTCATTGCAAACCCTAGCCCTTCTCCACCTTCATCACCACCCTCACCGACGAAGTCAATGGATCCTAAATCTATCCCTCCTAACTTATTTTTTTCATAAACAACCATTTCCTTGGGGCCTTTGACTTATCAATGCGAAGGTAAGGCCCCTTCCACTCTATCATTCCTGTATCCTGAGATGATCGACAATGACCACACCTACCATTAAACGTCATTCAATGTCAGGATGATGAATCCATACTCACCTACCTTGGTGTAGAAGATTCATATATTCATCGGTCATTACCCTCTGAGATGCAAACCATGTTGAATGAATCAACTATCAAGATCAACATTCATACTCAGGATGACCCGCACATCCTAAAAATTAGACAATCTTTAAATGCTGCTAAACAAGAAGCCATCACTTCTTTTCTCCAAGATCATAACCATGCTTTCGCTTGGTCTTACGTAGACACGCTCAGTATTGACCCCACCATAGTGGTCCACAATATCTAATGAAAGGATATATATGCAGGAAAGAAAAGGTTCTTGAAACCATGATGAAAAATCAAAATATTTTTTGGATATGACCTAGACATAGTTGTACTTAGAATTTATAGACCTATCAAAATATAAAGATTAGTTAAAGGTATTTTGAAATGGAAAATCCTTTTTACATCTTACAAAAAAAACTCGTGAGCACACCACTTATTGAAGGGTATAGAAAACAAATTATTTGTATCACGATTTTTTTACTATGTATGTACTATTTTGAAAACTAGTGAAGTTTCGCAGGAGGAGTGGGTGTTAGATCCACCTAGGTGACCCAAAAAATTTATTCACACTTTGTTTTGTTAAATATGTGATGAGAAGAATTTTTCGAAGAAAATATATGTAGATGGAACATGTAATGATTGTGAAAAATTGATATGATTGAAAAACTATATTAACGAGGATCATATAGAAAAAATCAAAATACAATTTTATTTGTTTTGTATACAATGATTGAGGTCACATGCAAGTTATGTTAGAAATCGAATAAAACTAGACAATTTATTTGATACAACAAATAAATAGGTTTAAGAAACCATAGTTAAGTGTTATGGGACAAAGTATCAAGTTTCTCTAAATAGGCATAAGAAACCATAGTTAAGTGTTATGGGACAAAGTATCAAGTTGCTCTAAATAGGCAAATGAGATCTATTTGACTCTACACAACACAAACTGGAAAATGAATTTGTATATTTTGGCAATTATAGGATCTACCTCGATTAGACTCCTAGATTTTTCAAGGATGATAAAGAAATAGACATAATAAATTAAATGACAAGACAAAGAACAATAAATCAAAAAATAATTGAATACCTAATCGAGGACATTTTGAAACCCCAAAAAAATCTACAAGACTAATTGTTGATGGTTATAGATAATCTTATTTTGGAATGTTGGAAACATTTACCCACAACTTGCAAATGCAAATTCATATTTCAAAAGTGTGCAAACAGAGAGACATGAATTTATGATCAAAAGTATTGGTGGATAAATAATGGACAAAAGCTTTTTTTTTTAAATTTCCTTCATGGAGGTCGGTTATTGCATGCTTTAAGTCTTCAGTTATATTTAGGTATTTCACCTTTTTCTTAGATTGTTTCTTAGAAGTCGTTAACGAAACAGATAGGGTAACGGGGCGTAGGAGGAATACCTGTTCAAATGTCAGTTGAGCGTATGGAATCCACAACTGATTGTGAGAGCTTCCTTTTGGCTAGGAGGAACTACCTGTAATGAAAACAAGACCACCAGAAGGAATTAAACAATATGGGCAGTGAACTGCCTAGCGTGAGCTAGATCCAGAGAAGTATGGTACTTCCTAGATGGCTGATAGTCCACTGTTTTAAACAAATTAATGTTGTAAACAAAGTAAATCCTATTGTTATTTTAAAATGATTTAGGTATCTCACTTAAAAACAAAATAAGAAAATAGATCTAATCTAACAGGCTAAGCTATAATAGAATCCACAGGTCAAATGGTTGGTTCTGGGTTCTACAGGTCTGATAAAGGTCTCGAGTAGGTCACAGGTGAGTGAGGGTGAGGTAAAATTAGGTGGGTAGGTCTTTGTTTAAGGCTGTGTGGGCAAACACAGAGACCGGTGTCGGCCAGGGATGACCGACGGCGGTTAAGTATGACCGACGGCGGTTAGGTATAACTGGCGCCGGTTACTGTGAGATCTAGAAATGTCACAGAACAGGGTTTTGGTCTCCTTTGTGATTGCACAAAGGATTTTGGTTGGTCGGGACGAGGTATTGGGTGACTAGAGTAGGCTTTTACGATTTAATGGGTCTATGGAGGTGAAAACATTGGAGAAGGTCAATAGGGAGAAAGTTAAACAATGGGTGATACAATAATGATGAAATGAAATAAATGAGAGAAGTATGACATTATACTTACTTGGATTTCGTTCCTAAAGGTCTGTGTGTGAAGGAATGTAGGTGTTGATGATGGGTTTTAAGGCTACAAGTGATCACCAACTGAAGAAAAGCTTCTGCATGGGCTGCATGCACACTCCTCTTTGCTTGGATAGATTAGATCGTGGCTGGGATGGCTGTGCAGGAGAAGATGCTCAATCTCCTTCCTTGGATGTGAGTTTTTGCTGGAATTTACTCTCTGAAGATGCGTTATCTCTCTGAGATGTGTTCTTGCTCATCAAATTTCTCCCAATGTTTTCCAACTTTCTCAGTTCCAACCTTGAGAATAAGGTTGTTTTGGGGTTAAAAGGGGTAACCGACGGTGGTCTGGCTTAACCGGTGACGGTTAGGGGTAACTGACGTCGGTCAAGGTGGGATTTCCTAGGTTTACCAAACTTAGGGAGATCCTCCTGATTTTCGTGGATCTCATGTGATTATCCCACGGATTAGACTGGGAACTTCTTGTGAGCATGCGGGAATGTGGTTAGAGGGAATGTAGGCATTGATTTTTAGGGTTTGGGTAAGTCTTAGTTAGTTATGGGAACTTGCTAAGAATAGGTCTTATGTTGAGTTAGGTTGGTGAGGTGTCTAAGTGAACTATATGTGTAGATATTATTTAAATAATAAATATAGTGAGGATAATGCATTAATTTAATTAAATTAATTAAATTAATATTAGTGGGAGTGAAGGGGGTCATGGCTAGGTAAATGTAATAAAGGGTGCTTATATGTCGAGGGACAAAAGGGGAGTGTGACCTAATTTTAGTGTCTACATTTTGCCCCTTTTTGTTGCGTAGCTTGTATTGGTAAGCGATGCTAACAAAAATAAGCTGTGGTTGCCCCATGTGAGGGTGAAGGTGATCCCCCTCAAACCAGGAACTGACAAGGCAGCAGGCTGAAGCGGTGAGTGGTTTGATAAAAGGTAAATGTGAAGAAAAGTCAAGTGGGTGCACAAAAAAAGGAGTGAAAGGTCTACTCAGGCAATCTAGGTAATGGGTCAGGGTCAAAGGTAGCAACAGTCAAACACACACACACGTATAAACTGCAACACACTACCCGGGTTGAAGAGTAGGAAAACTCTACATCGTCTAAGGTCGATAGGTTTATCCAAACAAGGTTGAAGTGAATCCGGTATCCAAGGTATAGGATAAGGTCAGGAAGCACAACATAGGTTAGGTGCAAGAACGTTTAGGTATGTTCCAGTACACCAAAGGTAGGGTCAGGATAAACAATCATGGCAATAGGCTAGGTAAGGTCATTGGGTCAATCAACACAGGTAACAGTGCCGTAAGGTATAGCGAACACATGAGGTCAAAGGTCACTAGCAATGGTCCAGGTCCAAATATCTAGGTCATGGCATGGGTAAGGCCAAGGTAAGGGTAAAATAATGAGTCCCCAAAGGAGGAAAAATGGAGGTAGTAAATGATGAGGTCAGGAAAGGTAAGATAATGGGTTGGGTAAAGGTATGGGGTAAAGAGCAAGGTAGAGGGTGGGGTAAAATGGCAAAGTAAGGGCAATGTGTAGGTAAGGGTGACCAATGGTGGTCATGGATAACTGACGTCGGTATAGGATAATTGGCGACGGTTAGGTAGGGCACGAGACTAATGCCGGTCTAGGGGAACCGACGTCGGTTAGGTCGGGTTTGGTATAAAAACAAAAAATCCACGTTTTTATTATTCATTTGTGAATTACGAAGTGAAGAAAGGAACAAAAAAAAGAGAAAAGTGAGAAAAGCATCAAGAGGAAACGGGACAGTGAGCTGGCAGTGTGAGTGGACGATGGTTGGGTTGGTGAGTAGTGGGTCCATGAGATCTTAGTGAGGGATTCGAGTGGTCGGAGGGTGTGGGTAGATATTTGGTGATGGCAGAGGTGGGAGAGGTATCGGGTAGACCACAAAGCACAGTGGCCAGATGTGCCACCAAGATGGCGGCAGCATGACGAGGTAAGCGCCTAACTCTTTAATGTTAATTAGATAGAGTAGATGGTGTAATAATTGGTTTTTGTAGAGTTTTGTGGGTGTTTGTATTTTGTGGGTGGGAAAAAAGTTAAATCGGTTATGGGGG
This sequence comes from Taxus chinensis, assembly GCA_019776745.2. Classification (NCBI taxonomy): domain Eukaryota; kingdom Viridiplantae; phylum Streptophyta; class Pinopsida; order Cupressales; family Taxaceae; genus Taxus; species Taxus chinensis. Next base: position 692,504,527 of record CM034152.1, read on the forward strand.
AAAATGGGCAAAAAGGAGGGGAGGAGGGGTAGGAAATTGGATAGGTGGGGTGGGTAGGGGTTTTGGGGTAATGTAGGTCAGTGTAGGTGGGGTAAAAGGGATAGGTGGGAGGGTTTTAGAAAAAGGGGGGTTTGGGAAGTCACAAATTTTTCTGCGACAATGACCGATGTTAGTCAAGCTTGGCTGGTGTCGATCGGGTAGAACCAAGATCGGTCACCTAACAGGTGACCGATGTCAGTTACGTGGAACCGTGGTCGGTTAAGTCGAACCAATATCGGTCACCAAATAGGTGACCAATGCCGGTTTAAGGGTGACCGGAGTCAGTTAGGCTGAACTGGCACATGTCAGAATTTTAGGCTGAAGAGTCCAAAAAAATTATGTAAGTTAGGTGGTTGAGATGGGTAAGGTAAAAATAGGGTGGTGGGTAATGATACGTGAGGAATAAGGTCATGGTAAAGGTAGATTAATGTTGTGATTTGGATTGGATGCAGGGTCGATCGCAGTTACACATGTGAGACAGGGTTCCATCACTATTGGTGACATTGCACGGCCTAGCAACCCCTTTGGAGCTACAGCACGTGGAGGAAGTGGGATTGAGTGGTATTCGGTGCTACCAACATGCTGTTCGGTAGCCTAGTTTGATGGTTGAACTCATCGATAGATGGGAGTTTCCGTGACCAACACGTTCCACCTTCCGATGGGTGAGATGACTATCACCCTGGAGGACATGTTCTGAATTTTGAGGTTACCCATATTGGGGGGCCAAGGTGTACTCTATCTCCTCTGAGGCCTCAGAGGAGCTGATCGGGGTTGTATTTGGTGAGGGGGCAATGGCGGAGTTGAGCTTCCATAGTGCCAGTTTGAGCTATGGTGAGATGTACCTAGCCCATCCGGATGAGACGAGGCTAGTAGTTTTATTGATGGAGGAAGTGTGCTAATATGCACTGCCCGATGCAGAGGGTGGATGTTTTCCCCAATCACTGATGGGGGTGCTCCACAATATGATGGTACATGAGACACACTTCACCTGGGCACCATCATTCTTGGTGCAACTTTATAGAGAGTTGTGGGCGTATGGGAGGCTGCGTAGGTTTAGCCTGTGTTGTACATTTATACTGCACTGCTGGGCCTACGAGCACATAGTCAGTGTTTGACCGATAGGGATGCCCTAAGTAGATGCATTCCCACCAAGATGTGTGTGGTTGGGATACAGGAGATGGGTGTTGGTTGCAGGAGAGCGGAGGTCAGATAGGCTGACATATGATGTGGCCCATTTTCAGTAGTTGTTGGAGGGGTTGTCCGGAGTGGACATTATCTGGAGGCCATATGTGGGATTCCCTTCATATAGGCATATGCATGAGGATCTAGTTGAGCTCCAGCTAGAGAGGTGGATATAGGGTCACCGTGCTAGGGAGGATGAGATGATCCCAGTTGACAGGGTTCGATGGTAGTTCGAGCTTGTACAGGATATTCCTCCGCCCTTCCCACAGTATCAGAGAGATGATGTGGAGAGGCCTCTCCCTCTACCACAGCCTACAATTCCTACAGGTGAGGAGGAGTAGCCAGTGGATCAACGGATTAATGATGTGGAATGCATAGATAGGTATAGGTAGTGGTGGGTGGCTCAGTTATGAGCCATACCACCTAGACTAGGGTAGCCAGATTTAACTACCATGACAGTGCAGAGAGATGCCCTACAGGGTTAAGTAGCAACGTTGATCACACAGATAGGTATACTGTAGACACAGCTGGAGGGGTCAGAGGTAGAGGTAGCAGAGCTACGAGTACAGGTGGCCAGTCTACAGGCCCAGATGGCAAAGGGAGAGGGTGGAGGTGATGGAGGAGATGGAGACATAGATGGTCAGGTGGCAGCCTTACAGGCTCAGGTGGTAGGATTACAAGGCTCATTTGGCCATAGCCCAGGCACATATTGGGGTCTTACAGGCCCAGATATAGGCACAGGGGTAGGGGGCAACACCACATGCACAGGGAGTTTGGTCCCAGTTCACAGGCTAGTGCAAGGGTAGATACAAGGGCCGAGACCTATGGGACCACCACAGACTGTGCCTATATCCAGGCTACGAGATGCCCTAGGTGAGGTTGTGATACTATCAGGACCAGCTCATGGCAGCTGGGATAAACTTCCTCTCTTATAGAGAGTATAGAGCACAACAGGCATCCAGTGAGAGGATGAGATCCCACACACATAGTGTGGAGAGCACAGGAGGGCTAGCGAGCTCCGAGGCCCGATCAGGGAGAGGCCACCAGTGCACATGGAGACTAGAGTGAGGTGATGTGCCAGTAGGGGCATAGGAGGCCGAGGGTGTAGGTGACACGGAGATGGAGGACATCCGGCGAGATGTCTGATATGCAGCCTCCCTATTTTTGATGTATACTAGTGTTTATTGGTGATATATATGCTGGCCTGCGTGCCGAAGATAGTTGTATTTTTTATCACATACCGGCCTATGTGCCGAAGATGGTGAGGATGTACGAGTGATTTTTGTATATTTTGAGCATATACCAGCCTGCGTGCTGAAGATTTTTGTATTGATTCATTCATTTTTGTTGTATATATGAGACCGGCCCTGCATGCCGATGACATTTTGTATTGTAGATCGGCCTGCGTGCCGACATTTTTGAGATGATGGCCATGAGATAGACATGTATTTTGAGATACACAGTTATTGATTTATATGATGAGATTATGGGATGTTGATGTTTATGATGAGATATTGGATGTGTGGCTTGTATTAGATGAGATATGGATTTGTTGTTTTGATTATGGAAATTAGGTGAGTTAGGCATATGATGGAGTTAGGTTGGTTTAGGCATGGATCAAGTCAGGTTTGGTTAGGCATGGCATGGTTATCGAGTCAGGTTTGGTTAGGCATGGATCAAGTCAGGTTATAGCATGGTTGAGTCAAGTTATAGGCATGGATCAAGTCAGGTTATAGGCATGGTCGAGAGGTTTGGTTAGGATGGTTGTGTTGAAAGTAGGTGAAGTTGTGATTCATTATTTGTTTGGAAATGAATGATACTATGGGTCATATGTGAAATGTTGTATAATCTATGCATAGTGATGATAGAGAAATGGTAGGTGTAATAAATGTATGCTATGGTAAACAACTTGTTATGTATGTGGCTTGATTTCCAATTTTGTTAGAAAAGGGGAACTAAGTGAAATGTGGGGTAAATGGTGAGTTAGGCATGGTTGATGAATTGTTTAGGGTAGAGAATGGCCGAGCTAACCTCCAAGGGCCCCATGCCCTCAGAGTGCTGCCTACATAGTCCCGGTGAAAAGGGACCTCAGGCCGATGTAGTTCTCCCATAAGCTAGGGAAGAAAATGAGAAGGTGTGAAAATGAGTCGATAGGTGCTTGGGCATGTTGTGGGTTTAGGTTTGTTAGGTGTGGGTAGATTATAGGTAAAATGATGTAGGTGAAGGTGATTATGGCGAAAGAAGAGGATTACCCCAAAGGTAAGCGTCGAGTACCAAGTCTCGTATAAGGTAATCAAAATGTCAACAAAGATGGTTAAAAGATAAGAGGAGGCAATAGAGCTACCTGATTGGGTAGGATCATACTGAGTAGATCATACCTTGAAGGGGGTGATGAACACAAGACCCGAAAGGCATTACACGATTAACTATTCTATGATGAAGGTAGTCACAAGATCACCGAATGTCAAAATTCCAAGATGTCCCTTGAGGCGATGTAGGAAATGAGAGTGGAAATGGTAAGGTGGGTGAAAGGTAGTTAATTTTATATGTTTTGAGTGATAGGGCTTTTGGGTAAGAGGTCCGAGGTCACAATGGGCAATTCCATGACTAAAAAGTTTTTTGTTTTGATAGACTGATCGATGCGGGAAGTCTATATGGGATAAATAATATGGTACTCCTTGAGGTCTTTGTGAAGCTGATCGATGTGGGAAGCTTTGGTTTCTCTCATTTGTGTTTTTTTTTTTGAAAGCTTCACATAGCTTCTCCTTAGAGGGAGCAGTCTATTTATAGGAGAAATTTTAGTCAGAGAGGAAGATGTCCTTTTGAGGGAGTCATCTTTTTATTAGAATTTTGACTCAAGGAGTTTGGTCCCATGTGAGGTCTTTGAAATCATGGACAAGGCCAAGGTGAAGGATAGGACTCTTGTTCAAAAGGCAAGGTGGAACGACCATGGGATCTCATCTAAAAGGTAGATGAAAAGTATCCATGAGAATCATGCTATGTGTAGTGCCATGGTACACATATTCAAGAGAAGATAACAAGTGATGGGTACTCACATGATTCTTGTTTAATCATTAGGGAGGTGTATGGAGTGGGTAGCGCTCAAGGGACAAGCTTGTAAAGAGACAAAGGGTGAGATAGGACAATGAGTCAACAATAGAATGGTCGAAGATGCAAGGCATTAAGGGGCTCAGGTTCGGGTTTACCATCAAGTGAGGATAAATGATAGGCACCCAATCCATAGGTATGAGTTACGATGTATGGTCCAAGCCAATTAGGAGTGAATTTTCCCCGTTTACTTTTTTCTTGCTTTGGTTATGTGTTGATTTTCTTTCAGGACAAGGTCACCGATTTGGAAGGTCCGTTCATGGACACGTTTGTCATAAGCATGCATTTGATACACTGTTGGTAAACTTGAAGGTGATCCAGAGCATTAAGACGACGTTCATCTAATAACTCTAGTTGTGTTAAACGGTCCTGACGAAAGTCATCATCAGTAAGCATGTCCTGGAGAGAAATGCAAAGTGAGGGGATCTAGACTTCAAGAGGTAGAATGGCCTCTGTACCGTAGACCAGTGAAAAGGGTGTGGCCTTAGTGGAAGTGTGAATACTAGTGCAGTATGCCCATAGGGAAAAAGGAATGTGTGTATGCCAATCCTTCCCAGTATCATCAATCACTTTCATGAGAATTTTGTTGAGGGTTTTGTTAGTGGATTCATCTTGGCCGTTGGTTTGTGGGTAATAAGGTGATGAGAAACTAAGCTGAATGTCAAAGGCGTCGTAAAGTTTTTGCAGTGTTTTGTTTTTGAATTGTTTTCCATTGTTAGTGATGAGGCGATGAGGGACACCAAAGCGACAAATGATGTGATGGTTAATGAACTCACATATTTTCTCAGCTTTCCTGGAGATGAGTGGTATGGCTTCTACCCATTTTGTTGTAGTATTTGGTAGCAGTTATGATCCATTGATGGCGTTGGGAAGAATGAGGATTGATTTCTCGACAAGATCCAAACCCCATTGAGAGAAGGGCCAAAGGTCATGAGCGACCTGTAAGGCATGACTGGGTGTATGATGAAGGTTGGAATGTTGTTGACATTTCACACAACATTTGACATAGTCACAATAATCATGGTTAAGGGTCGGCCAGTAATAGCCTAGGCAAAGAATATGCTTAGCAACAGTAAGGCCACTAAAGTGACCTCCACATATGCCATCATGAACCTCCTTAATGGTATAAGGAATTTCGGAACTTGTGAGGCATCGTAAGAGAATACCATCAAAGCCACACTTATAGAGGAGTCCCCCCATAATGACAAAACTGGGAGACCTTTTTAAGGAAGGTGTGTTGTCCATTACAGGTGAGATCAGGAGGTAAGATGGAGAGGGAAAGGTAGTTGGAGTATTGTTTATACCAAAGGTCACTCAGGTCAAGGGTGTCATTTCCGATTGAGTAAACATCATGAGGTAAATAAGAAGGTGAATGGAGGTGTTGTATGGTTACAAATATTTTGGAATCGGTAGGGGAAGTGGGTATTTGGGAAGCTAAGCAGGCCATGGTATTTGCAAATTTGTTGGTTGAACGTGGGATGGTTTGAAGGGTGTAATGATCAAAGGTGGTCAAAAGTATGTCTACATGATGTTTATACTTTTGAATTATCTCTTTACGACATTGGTACATACCATTGACTTGGTTTATGACCAATTGTGAATCACCAAAGATGTGAATGGATTTGACATCTAGGGCATAGGTGGCCTAGAGACCTAGTACGAGCGCTTCGTACTCGGCAATATTGTTGGTGTAGTCAAAGTCTAGTTTGAAAGACAAAGGTATGGGTTCTCCATCCAGAGGAACAAGGATAACACCAGCCCCACCCCCACACTGACACTTGGAACCGTCAAAGAATAGTGTCATTTGGTAAGGGGGTTTGTCCATGGAAAGGGTAGCAATGGATTCATCGAGAAAGTCAAAATTAGAGGGTTGGTCCCTGGAAATAGGTGCGTCAGCCAGTTTGTCAGCTATAGCTTGGCCCTTGATGGACTTTTGGTGAATGAATTTAAGGTCAAGGTCAGCTAAAAGCATAAGCCATCATGCAGGTGCACTGATTTTGATAAGGTTTGGCATACATGAAGTGTAAAGGATCGGTGTTGGTCACAACATAGGTTTTGTGGTTGAGTAGGTAATGTCAGGAGTTTGGTGGCAACGAAAACTAATGCTAAGAAAAATTTTTCAGGATGGTTGTATCAGGTTTCATAGTCCAAGAGAGTAGGTCTTATGTAATAAACCATTTACTCCCTGTGTTGTTCATCACAATGAGCAAGCATGGCTCCCAAGGAATGATCGGTAGCTGATATATATAGGTAAAAAGGTTGATCATCTTTAGGTGGAATGAGTACGGGTGGTTGGAGAAGGTATTGTTTTAGGGCCTCAAAATCTTTGTGACAGTCATCATCCCATTTAAAGGAGACATCCTTCCTAAGTAGATGATGAAATGGTTGACACCGATCAGATAATTGTGAGATGAAATGGTGAATGGACTAGCAATTTACCTTGCAGGCTATGGAGTTGTTTAAGGTTAGTGGGCGGAGGAATTTCTAGAATGGCCTTGACTTTGGCAGGGTCAACTTCTATACCATGGAGGGAAATAATAAATCCCAGGAGCTTTCCTAAGAGAACCACGAAGATACACTTTTTAGGTTGAAGGCAGGATGTAATATTTAATGAGGCAGTCAAATATGGTTTTGAGGATGGTGAGGTGCTCGGTGCGACGTTTAGATTTGCCAAGAGATCATCCACATAATCTTCCAATATGTGATGCATGATATCATGGAAGATGTAAGTCATAGCACACTGATATGTAGCACCAGTGTTTTTAAGGCCAAAAGGCATGACTCGATAGCAAAAGGTCCCCCAAGGGGTAATGAATGCGGTCTTGTGCTGATCTTCTGGGGCAAGAAAAATTTGGTTATAACCCGAGAAACCATCCATGAGTGAGAGCATCTCGTGACCAGCGGTAAGGTCAACCAGTTGATCAATACCAGGCAAGGGAAAGTCATCTTTCAGACAGGTGAGGTTGAGGTCACAGAAGTCCATGCAAATGCAGAAGTCCCCCTGTTGCTTTAGTAACAGGGACAATGTTAGAAATCCAATGAGGATAATCAATGGGTAAGATGAAGGAAACGGAAAGAAGGTGTTGAAGTTCTTCTTTGACGAGAAGAGCAATGTGAGGGTGCATTTTCCTCAGCTTTTGTTTGATAGGTTTGGCATCGGGAATGGTTACGATATTGTGGACCACTATGGTGGGGTCAATACAGGGCATGTATGCGTAAGACCAAGTGAAAGCGTGGTTATGATCTTGAAGAAAAGAAGTGATGGCTTCCTGTTCAGCAGCATCTAAAGATTGTCTGATCTTTAGGATGTGCGGGTCATCCTGAGTATGAATGTTGATCTCGATAGTCGATTCATTCAACATGGTTTGCATCTCATAGGGTAATGACCGATGAATATATGAGTCTTCTACACCAAGGTAGGTGAGTATGGATTCATCATCCTGACATTTAATGACATTAATGGTAGGTGTTTCATCGTCGATCATCGTCAGGATACAGGAATGGGAGAGTGGAAGGGGCCTCGCCTTCGCGTTGATAAGTCAAAGGCCCCAAGGAAATGGTGTTTATAAAAAAAAAAAGTTAGGAGGGATAGATTCAGGATCCATCAACTCCATCGGTTAGGGTGGTGATGAAGGTGGATAAGGGCTAGGGTCTTCAATGAGTTCAATGCGGGCCTGTTTGGTAGGAGGTTCAGGGAAGCCGATACCACTACGGTCATTATGTTTGTGGGTGGTACATGGAATAATGGCATGGCGGCCTTGCTCGTAAAATCCAAAACCAAAACCCTTCCACACACAGTGGTGCAGGAAGGTGTGGGTGAAAAGGTGATTGGTAAGTGATTGGAAGTCAGCAGAAAATGGGCGCAGGGTTGTGATGGTGGTTCAGGTATGTAAGTGGTAGTATCAAGTCCCCCATAGGTGAGACTAGTACGAAGATGAGGAGGACCATAAAGGATGCATTCTCCTATACGGTGATCATAGTGAGGGTGTTGGTGAAGGCTTCCATACTCATGCAGAGTAAGGAATGTGTTGACACTATATAGGCAGTACTCCCCCAGAGTGAGGTGTTGAAAAACACCTTCCAAAGGATCAGTGGTTGGTATGTAGGTAGCTGGTATGGATGATGTGTCAGAGGTCAATGCGGAGGTGGAGTTAACGGATTGGGTAGCTAATGGGTCAGCCATGGAGGTTATAGTAGTGGTAGGAATAGAGGAGGTATGTGTAGTGAAAGCAGTGGCTGTACTGGTAGGTGGAGGTGTAGGTGAAGTGGTAGTGGTTGCAGAGGTAGACGGCTTGACAGGTATGAGCACATCATTGGGTTGGTAAAGCATGTTGCATGTTTTGAAAGGTGATGGGTCAACTGGAATGGTATAAGTGTGTCCTTAGTGTTCAAACTTTACACAATGATGCAAAGTGGAAGGAACGCAACCCATGACATGGATCCATGGTCTACCAAGTAACAAGTTATATTGGAATTCCCCCTCCAAAACATAAAACAATTCTAGAACAGTGCGGGGGCCCACGCGAACGTGAAGGATGACAGTGCCTAGTGTGGAGGTGATAGCATCATTGAATGAACACAACATGACTAGATGTTTATGCATGTAATTGTTAGGTATGCGCATTTGAGAGAATGCATGGGATGAAATGATGTTAATGCTAGCGCCTCCATCAATCATCACATGGCGTACCCGTATGTCATCAATGTGGACAGAGATGAAGAGGGCTGGGTCTGGGTCATCATTTTGGTATGGTGCGATCTCTTCCTCTGAGAAGCTAAGGGAGGCCACTTGGTGAACAAGGTGAGGTGAGGATGAAGGTGGTAATTTGGTGAGAGAGGCTACATGATGGGGTGTGATAATGGAGGCTATGGGTGAAGGGTCATTGGAGTAAAACCTCAATAGATTGAAGAACCTCCATGAGAGCTGTGACGATGGGATTCTGAGGTTTGGATGAGGTTGTATAAGGACATTTTGAGGGGAGATTGGTGTAGTTTTTTAAGCATGGTGCGATGTGTGACACCATTAGAAACAAAGTATGCGGGGACCGTGGATAGTTATTTTAGGTATAGGTGTTGATGGTATGTGGGGTATAGGATTGGTTAGTGGGTCAGTTACCTTGTCTTTGCCCTTCTGCACACGTGTAGTGACATGTATCATGTTGATTTGAGGGAAGTTGGCAAATGGGGAAGGTGTAGGGTGAGTGGTATAACGACATGAAGGGAAAAAACCTACTGGAGGAGAAAAACCCTGTGAGATCAGTTGGGCACAATGACATTTGGGTGGTGGCGTGGCAAGTTCTCTGATGCGAACCATGTTAATTTCAAATTTTTTGTATGGCTCTAAGAGCTGTGAGGGTGGAGGTTGTGGTTGTTGAGTAGGCAGTGTGGGAATGGGTGTTGGTGAAGCAAGATCCTTGTCGAGAAGGTCATCATCGTCAAAGTTGGTTTCTGGTGGACACAATTGGATAAGGACAGTTTTCAAGGCCTTGTAGCTCTCCACATCATGCCCTGGCACATGATGGTATGCAGAAAATTTTAGTATCATCAAACCCTTTTGGCTTGGGTTTGAGGGGGTCGTAAGGTCAAAGTGGAGGTAATGTGATAACAAAAGTCTCAAGGAGGTTGGTTAAAATTTTGGCATAGGACCCTACTAGTGGATCACAATGGGAAGTGAATGTGGGTTTGGGTGTAGGTGTGGTTGATTATCGAGGAACTATTTTTGGAAGTGTAGGAATGGGTCAAGCTATGGGCTTAGGTGCCGATGTGGTTTGAGGTATCAGTCGGGTTCATTTGGGTAGGGGTACAGTAGATGGATGGGTAGGAGGGTGCAGAGGTTGTTGTGACTACCTTGTTGTGGGGTAGTGGGGTTTTGTTTTTGGGTCACACCTTCTTGGGTAAAGGTGATGTGGGTGTATGAGGTCTAGAAGGAAAAGTAGATGGAGGAAGAGGGCAAGTTACCCACGGGGATAACGGGGGTGCTATGAAGGTAGATGACGTGGGTCGTGCTTGGGGTGTGAGGGACAATGACTGAAGTGTAGTGGGTAGTGAAGCAATAGCTGAAGGTATTGGAGGTATTGGTGGTAAAGATACTACAGGTGTAGGTATAAGTCATGTTGTGTGCCTGGGTAGGTTAGAGGTTTGTGAGGAAGGAATGGGTTGCTGTGTTATTGGTTTATGGATGGGAGAAGGGTGCTTGACCATGTTGGACAGCTGAGTTTTTAAGGCAGACGGGACAAATGTGGGTGTGATTGGTGTGGTCGGGGTATGAGGTCGATGAGTTTGTTTCCTTGGTTTGGGTGTCAAAGTAGGTGTGGTTTTTACATTGGAGGATGTAGCTAAATCTAATTTAATAGGTGGATGAGTAAGGCTGGTGGTTGGGGTAACCCCTAAAGTGGTAATAGGTTTAGTGGAGGTAAATGTTGTGGGTATGGGTTTGGGTTTAGGTATAGGTCGGGTTATAGGTAAGGGTGTGGTGTGAGTGCTAATGGGTATCGTGGAAGGAGTTACAACAGTAGTTTTATGTGGTTTGATGGGTGGAAATGTGTTTGGATAGATAGTGGAGGTGTCATCGAGGGATCTCTGCATTTGTGTCGAGACAGGGAGTAAGAGGCGCCCCCATAACAAAGCCCTATCCACATAATCTAAGTGATCAGCCAAACATGAGAACGGCACATCTGTGGGTGGATTTGGTGAGGACCTAATGGGAATTCCTGTAAAATGCATCTTAGAGATGGGGAATTGGCCAGCTTCAGCTTTTGTGGGTAAGAGAGCTAAAAATAGGTCTGTTGGATTTTGGGTAGCCAATGGAGAGTGCTCACCAAGAGGTAAAGATATCTCCACTGGGTCTATGATGGGTGGAAGAGATGATGGGAGTTCCTCTATAAGTGGAGGAGTGGATAGGTGCTCCTCTGTGGGTGGAGGATGGTAACGGGTGCTTCTCTGTGGGTGGAGAAGGTAATAGGTGCTCCTCTGTATGGGTGGAGGAGGTAATGGGTGCTCCTCTATGGGTGGAGGAGGTACGGTAGGTAAAGGTTCTCTAAGTGGAGAAGCTAGGGGTGAGATGGTCTCAATGTTAGTAGAATACCCCTCCATAGGTGATGAAGGAGATTAAAGGTGCTCCTCTATTGGTGAAGGAATAGTGGAGGTTGGTTACAATGTGGAAGGAGGATTTCAGGCTAGGATTTCCTCTATGGAAGGGATGTGAGGTAATTGAGAGGCAAAAATGTACCTCGCTAAAGATTGCATGAACCTCACGAGGTATGGGTATCGTGAGTGGATGTCTCACCGGTTTGATTGGATGAAGGGGCATGATTGGGAAATGGTTTTTTGAAGATTTGTAGATTTTGGTTGGGGGTGGTGTTGGGATTATCCACAGTTAACTCACCTTTCTCGAGCATTTCTTGGAAAATATTCTTGAAAGTGATGCAGTTTCAATCACTATGACCCTTCACTTGGTGATAGTTACAGAAATCATGCTCTTTATACCACGCAGGCATGGGGCGAGCAGGGTCAAAACCAGTGTGTGGTTTTATGGGTGGAAGGGTGATGGCTCCCACTTTGATAAGATTTTCTAAGACATAAGAGTAAGGTTCCCCAATTGGGGTATATTTTCGCTGCTCTTGTCTGAATTGAAAATCCTAGACAGGTGATAGATTAGATGAGGGTGTAGCCTGATTGGACGGATGAGTTGGGCTGGCCTTGAGTACCACTGCATTAGCGGTACCCTTAGCCTTTGAATAATTGGTTGGTTGTTTGGAAGAAGAAGAGGTTTCATTCGACTTGAATGCAGAATTCTTATTTCATAATTGGATTTTCTTCTCTTCGATGGCCCGAATCTCTAACTTTCATGCCATAGTGAATGCCTCATTAAATGTTTGAAAAGTTTGGACCTATAAGGTTGGGGAGATATGTCTGGCGCAAGCTCGTGTGAAGAGCTCAATGAGTTCAGTTTGTGGCAGTTGGAAGGTAAGTTGATTAATCAGGCTATGCCAATGAGTGACAAAATCTGTGATAGATTCGTCCTTGTACTGACATGTGGAATATAGATCGGTCATGGTAACCTTCTTGGCAATATTGATAGAGAAATGATCCAAGAAAGCTTGGGCTACCTGATTGAATGAAAATATAGAGTGTTTAGGTAACCCACTATACCAATCTAATGCAGGTCCAGTGAGGGACATGGGAAAGGTTCTCAAAAGTAGGGCATCATCATGAGCAATCAGATAACACCCATGTGTTTGAACAAGCGCAAATGTTGTTGTGGGTCTTCCTTGCTATTGAAGCAATTGAATTTAGGCATTTCCCAATGCACAGGGTATGAACGGATAGGAATGGATGGGTGAATAGGCTCGTTTGCAAATCTCATCATAGGTGAGAGTGTTGTGGGAGCTAGAAACCAATGCCTCCAGTGTCTGCATCTTGTCCAACATCAATTTAATTAGGTCATTGGTGGGTTGTGATGATTGGATGCCTCCTATAGCGTGAGGAGGTTAGTTTTTGGGCATATAATGGGGGTGGCATTCCAGTGTATGGGGCTGCCATGTAAGGTGGTGGAGAAGAAGGTAATGAAATAGGGGGTACATACCCGAAATGTATAATAGATGAAATGGGAGGTTGTTGGTAGTATGTATATGGGGGTGGAAGGGTCGTGGTAACCCTAGTGGTAATAGGGGCTAATGATTGTGGAATGGAAAGAACCACATTCTGAAATGGGGTAGGAAGTCACCGACACTGGAGGTGGGAGTGTAGCTACAGGTATGTATGAGACATTAGGGGCAGATGAGGTTGTGTTTGGGGTAGTCATCGAGGGTATGGTGGATGTAATGGGTGCCACAGAGGTAACAAATGCAGAAGTCATAGCGGGTATAGAACCTAACTACAAAATGACTGGGGGTAAAGTGGATGCAGGCAGCACGGAACCAGATGGAGCCGATGTAGAAGTGGGTGTGAGAGTCGAGGGGATAGATACGGGCATGTCGTATATCAACTGACCCGAGGCTTCTCGGGTGGATGAGTGGGAAAGGTAAAACTGCAAGGCGGCAGGGTTCTGGTCAAGGAGTCGTGTGCAAACTCCTCGTCTCTGAGTAGTGATAGTGGTAGGTTGGATGGGATCCATGGCTGGTGATAAAATAGAAGGTGGTGAAGGACTAGGTGGGAGTGGTTGGCAATTGGCACGTGGAATACGAAGGTGCTTTCTTGTCTTCGGGTCAGCAACATGTGAACCAGTATTGACCTGGTAGGGCTGCCTTCTTTGTAAATAATACAGAGAATAGCAAGAACAGGTGAATCTGGTGATAAAAAAATGGATGAAGTAACAAATGGTGGGTGGAATGTGAAACAGGCTAACCGATGCCGGTTAGGTAAAATCAACGTCGGTCAGGGGTAACCGCTGCCGGTCACTGTAGAAAATGGACAGTGAGTAAACAGTGAGGCAGAAGGCAAAATATGATAAGTATGCCAAATCTGGGGATGTGTAAAATGTTAATGGGAAAAATGAAAGTGACAGAGACTATGGAAAGTGGAAGGAAGTGAAGTGAAAATGTCCTTTTGAGTAGGTTAGCAAAAGGACCTAGAACCAATGTTGGTTGGGTATAACCAATGGCGGTCAGAGATAACCCATGATGGTTACTGTGACATTGAAACAGTGATGAAAGAAAGTGGTTGTGAATTAAAATCTGATGTAGAATCAGACCCAGAATTCTAGAAATGATGATGATATGGCCCAGGCACACTTAGGTGAAGCTAGAATACACCAACTATGATGAGGAGCGTGCAAGGATGAACAACAACAAAAGTGATGAACATGATCTTTCACCTTAAAACACAAGCCAAGCAGAAACACTAAGAAAATGCTATCCTAGGAGTGCCCTTTCTATTATGTTTGTTTAGCTTATGCTATTTAGGGACTGACACATGAATTGTGAAATAGATTTTTTTGGTGAGTATGGCTTCCTACAAAGAAGGAGATCTAAAGGGTGAGGTTTCAGGTATGTTATGGTGGGGGCGGGCTTCACTCTGAAGTATGACTCGACAGAGAAGTGAACTGGGTGTCCACTGTGTCGTGATCATGTGATCACCTACATCTTCTTCTAGGTAAGATGTTGTTTAAGAATGTATGTATTTTGACTTTTTGTGTGGTTTGGTAAGACGCAGAGAAAGAGAAAAGGATAGAAGTGTTTTTCTACGATTCATTTGTCAACCATCAGCTGGTCATGACTTCTAGCGTATAGGTTGCCCTCAATTAATGTGAGATAATTGTAGAAAATTAGAATGAAATGCAATGATTTTAAAACCCAAATAGAAAATGTGAAATTGGATGACATAATAAGATGAATAGGAAGAGGGATGATCTTTCACTAGAATGCAGAAAACGTGAAGAAATGATTCTTTTTAATTACACCAAAAGAAAATATTCCTTTAGAGCAAATAGAAAGGAGATGTGGATTACCAGGGAAGAAAATTAATGTGTACGCTTTTAGAAGGGAAACAAACACACAATTTTTTCCTATGAATGAATGAAATGCAAGGAACCCCAGATGGGTCCCACTGGGCGTGCCAAAATGTTTCACCTTTTTCTTAGATTGTTTCTTAGAAGTGTTAACAAAATAGATAGGGTAACGGGCATAGGAGGAATACCTGTTCAAATGTTGGTTGATGAGTTGTTGTGCGTGTATGACTTCCGAATCCACAGGTGATCGTGAGAGCTTCCTTTTGGCTATGAGGAACTACCTGTAATCGAAAACAAGACCACCAGTAGGAATTAAACAATATGGGCAGTGAACTACCTAGCGTGAGCTAGATTCGAGAAGTATGATACTTCCTAGATGGTTGTCAGTCCACTGTTTTAAACAAATTAATGTTGTAAACAAAGTAAATCCTATTGTTATTTTAAAATGATTTAGGTATTTCACTTAAAACACAATAAGAGAATAGATCTAATCTAACATGCTAAGCTAGAATAGAATCCACAGGTCAAATGGTTGGTTTTGGGTTCTGCAGGTCTAATAAAGGTCTTGGGTAGGTCACAGGTGAGTGAGGGTGAGGTAAAATTAGGTGGGTAGGTCTCTGTTTAAGGCTGTGTGGGAAAACACAGAGAATGGTGTCATCAGGGGTGACCGATGGCGGTTAGGTATAACCAGTGCCGATTACTGTGAGATCTGGAAATGTCATAGAATAGGGTTTCAGTCTCCTTTGTGATTACAGAAAGGATTTTGGTTGGTCGGTATGAGGTATTGGGTGACTGGGGTAGGCTTTTGCGAGGTTTTAATGGGTCTATGGAGGTGAAAACGTTGGAAAAGGTTGATAGGGAGAAAGATAAACAATGGGTGATACAATAATGATGAAATGAAATAAACCAGAGAAGTATGATGTTATACTTACTTGGATTTCATTCCTAAAGGTCTGTGTGTGAAGGGTGTAGGTGTTGATGATGGGTTTGAAGGCTGCAAGTGATCACCAACTGAAGAAAAGCTTCTGCATGGGTTGTATGTACACTCCTCTTTGCTTGGATTGATCAGATCGTGGCTGGGATGGCTATGCAGGAGAAGATACTCAATCTCCTTCCTTGGATGTGAGTTTTCACTGGAATTTGCTCTCTAAAGATGCGTTATCTCTCTGAGATGTGTTCTTGCTCGTCAACTTTCTCCCAATTTTTGTCAACTTAGTTCCAACCTTGAGAATAAGGTTGTTTTGGGGTTAAAAGGGGTAACCGACGGCAGTCCAGCTTAACCGGCGACGGTTAGGGGTAACCGACGTCAGTCAAGGCAAGATTTCCTAGGTTTGCCAAACTTAGGGAGATCCTCCTGATTTTCTTGGATCTCGTGTCGTTATCCCACGGATTAGATTGGGAACTTCTTGTGAGCATGCGGGAATGTGGTTAGAGGGAATGTAGGCATTGATTTTTAGGGTTTGGGTAAGTCTTAGTTAGTTATGGGAACTTGCTAAGAATAGGTCTTATGTTGAGTTAGGTTGGTGAGGTGTCTAAGTGAACTATATGTGTAGATATTATTTAAATAAGATATTTAAATAATAAATATAGTGAGGATAATGCATTAATTTAATTAAATTAATATTAGTGGGGTGAAGTGGGTCATGGCTAGGTAAATGTAATAAAGGGTGCTTATATGTCGAGGGACAAAATGGGAGTGTGACCTAATTTTAGTGTCTACATTAAAATTGCTTTACTATTTTTAAGATTGTTTTTTTGACTTCCTTTTAGTTTATCATGTTTTAATTTATAATTTTTTGGATATTAATAGAGTTCTATTAAAAATTATTTGTTTATAATGTTATTTATAGTTTTAATGGGTTTTGCATTGATTTTGTATTGTTTTGTATTTTTATTAATATAGTTGAGGCATTAATATGACCTTTTGTAATGGTACATTTCTAGTCTTTACAATTTTATCTAACAATTAAATGTCAATAACATACTCATTCAAAAGTAGAAAAAAATTAAAAGGCATGAGCTAGTTAATATAGAAATGCCTATAATAGATTTTGTTGTCGAATTGAAGGGGTAAAATATCTTCAGAGAGAGTAAATTTTAAAAGAAGGGCCCAAATGATGATAATGTAACATATTGGTCACATCCAAATGGATGTAAATAGGTGGGAATGAATTTATTTAAATATCATAATGTGCTAGGAACTACCAACATGTACCCATTCAAATGCAAACCTTACAAAAAACTCATCATTCCCTAGGAAAAAATTATGTGGTGAACGTCAATAATTTGTCACTCTAAATTTGAGGTAGGTTGAAATGAACTATGAAGTCCTATATATAAAATTCATATTTCCTATGAATTTCCCACATATAAATATGTCCCATTCCTAACAATGAATGTTTTGCATTATGTTATGTATATCATAGAACAAAGTTGTTAAAGTGAGTATAAGTTTCTCAGTATAGAGAACATTTGGAACAGAGATCGTGCAAAGATTACAAACAATGAACAAAATTCATGACCAAATACATATGGGCATAAATAGACATGCAAAAGCTTCATTGAGTATCTCAATGGCCCTATAACTTCTAGTCACCACTAATGTAGCCAAATTCTAACCAAACTTGATTTACCGCAAATAATATGAACTCCAAAGAAAATAGATATCCTTCTTCGTTATTGAATAATGAATTACAATGTTTCCTAAATAGGAAAACAATTCCCAACTCGAGTTGCCAAGTAAACTCTAACTAACTCTAACTAAATCAACTCGAGGTGGCGGAAATTACTATTTTTAGCAGTTTACTAGAACCTACTATTCTTAGTAAGTTTGCATGCTTATTCGTACGGGCACAGAAATTACCATGCATCTTCTACATCCCCAAATTAGAGGAATCGCCAACTTTCTAACTCATAATGCAACTAATAGATTAAAATTAACTAATGCCCAAAAATAGGAAAAAACTGAACTATAACTTAAATCCTAGTTTTTCAGCCTCAAGATGGCGGATTTAAGGCCAAGATGGCGGATTTAAGGCCAATATGGCATTCGTCTCATCGAAACATGTGGTTTCAAAAAAAAAGACTCAAACAAACACCCGGAGCTCAAGTTATGGCCTTGTCAAGTTCCTGCTAATTTTGGCGCATCAACCACACATCTAGACATATCCCTTAAGAGAAACTTGTCATATCATAAGTAAAATTATCTACAAACTTCACCAAAACTACACTACTTGATTTTGTAAGTTAAGAGAAAGAGTAAAATTTAATAAACTCTTCAAAACAACTAAATGCTTGAATGACATGTGGGTCTAAGTTAATTGAATTTTAACTATCGAGATTATGAACAGAGTGGGCAACATGTGAACTTACTTAGAAATGAAATTCCTAAAGAATTCAAAAACCATAGAAAAATATTTAAATATGAAATAGTGGTTGGAATAGTCCACTTTAAAAACAACATTATTATATTTGGATTTGCATGTTCTCCATGATTGTTCACGAATTTTTCCTAAAGAAAATTTTCTTTAAATTGTATTTAAGGTTATGTCAAAGAAGATTCAAAACTATTTACACATGTTGATTAAGTGGTTGTACCAAATATTATTGTAAATCAAGATGTATCCTAAATAGACAATAATAATTTCTACAAAATATGTTTGGAAAGAATCATTTGTGATGCATATAAATGCGTTGGGTGAATTATTGAGTGGGTATCAATAAAAAAAACTACCTTCTAAAAATTTCAAGGATCCATACAAATTATAAGTTTGTTGAGAGAATGATAAATTATGACTAAATGCCACACATTATGTCCTTCAGAACTATGAAAATAGGATTCTATTAGGAGAAAAGAGAAGTTGTATCTTTATCTCTTCAACAATGTGTTTGGAACCTTATAGTCAGTTGGAAGAACCATTCATCTTGGGAAGTAAGTGGTAGTCACTCACTACTTTTATTTGAGAGCATGAAAATATGCAATTAATCAAAACTAGTTATTCGAAACTATGAGACTAGGGGGGCTACAAGAAGAAGTGAGGAGCTGTACATTTTCCAAGTTTGTAAAGAATTTGCTATTAGATATTTATAAATGTTTCCTTCTTTTTAATTCAAGTTAAATTAGTATTGGAATTCAATACATGATGATCAAATTTAGATTTGAGATACACATAATTGCTTGTATAGTACAAACATTCCATAATAATTTATATCATAACGAAAAAGGAAATGAGTTACATTTCTCACATACATAATAACACTAGAAAAAACAAATGTACAAATCAATATAAAATTTATATATTTAAAACATGTGTAAGTACACACACACACACACACCTTGCCATAAGGTATGTACAATGTCTAATAAGTGCAAAAACATGTCATATTATGTACATTTCATGTTATTTATAGATGTACACAAAGAATGTAACATAGACCTACAAAAAAACATGACTGATCAATACAAAAATTTGTACGAAATGTGTAAAATATACCATGTTTTCCTAAAAAATACCCTAAAGGAATACTGCAATGTAATATATCTTAGAACCTTATTCTCCTCTCTTCTTGAGAGAAATAAGAGGGTGGTTAATTTTAGGAACCACACCTACTGCTCTGGAGCTTAAACCTCCTAGAGGAAAATTAAAAGTGTCAAATGAAACATATACATACATACCCAAGTTAACTATTGACCACTTGTTGATAGGGTTATTCATTGCATTAAAATAAAAGACTTTTATTTTTTATGTCTACATAATATATTGTGGGTTAGAGAAAATTGCTCAACACTACACGAACATGCATAGCACTAGATACTACTTGGTGGCATGAGTGAAGACTATGAGTGTATAATATATGCAAGTAACATTCACAACCTTCTATAATGGACATAATTTGTAAAAATTCAAGAAAAGATAAGAGTATCTAAATGAGTAGGTAGGGAAGGAAGAGTGTGCATATAAGTTTTTATGTGAGAGTGTATAGAATAGAGTGTATGACATAGTAAAAGCATAAATTTTAGGAGGAATTGAGAGGATATGTATTCGGTAGTCATATAGCTCGATGTGTGTGTGTGTGTGTGTGTGTGTGTGTGTGTGTGTGTGTGTGTGTGTGTGTGTGTGTGTGTGTGTGTGTACACACACACACATAATACACATATCTATATATGCATACACATTTCTATATAGACGCACGCGCGCGTGTGTGGATTTAGAGTAGGGAAAGCTAAGTTTAGTGTTATTTTATTATAATTAGTGGTATTTTGTATGTACTGAAATTGTAGGCATGTTTCAATTTTTTTGTGCATCTATGCTAATTGTGTGTGCTTAATAAATTGTATCCACCTTTATACATGTCATCTCTACCCTCGTCAAAAAACACTTTAAACTAACAAACATATATAGTTTATGCCACATTCAACTATTGAGAAAGGATAGTGTTGTGCAATTACACCGATGTTAGTTGCATCTTATAGATAGGGATGATTCTCGTCTCTCATTATCTATAAAATTTAGAATATTAATGTGATCTACTTGTTTGAAACCAAATCCAAACTTAAAACCGTAGTCTCAAATCTAGGGTTTAAGATAATTTAACTTAAATACTATGTATAAATGTTAAACAAAAAAGTGGCCAACTTTATCCAAAGTCCACAAATAATCGACATCTTAACATTTAAGCAATTCAAATTAAAAACTTGTTTGGGTACAAATAACACTTCGGCGTAAAAATAAGAATTTCCTAGCTACCACAAACTGAACTATCTGCCATAAGACAGCAAGACAAAAGTTTAAGAGAGTGAGAGTGGCTTGAAAAGAGATAGAGCAAGACAACATCAAAAGTTTAAGAGAATATAAATGTGGGTTGAAGGAAGAGGCGAGAAAAGGACTTATGTCATATTCTAACGTGGATGGATATTGAAGTGTGAGGTTTTTATTCCATCATGGACATTGACATTTACCTATTCACCACTTTAGTTTGGCCCGTTATGGAATATAGATCTTTGGTGTATATCTATAATTGATTTTTAACTTCCAAAAAGTAATAATATAAAACAAAAAATTAAAAATGAATACCTGTTTTATATCAGCGATGTTTACAACCAAAGAATTGGAATGGGCTTGACAGCAATCCACTGCCCATTCTTAAACATTTATAATCCTGGATATCATTGGGAAATAGAACTGTCACCACATGTAGCAAACCAAATGTGAGCTCTGGGTTAGGGCGCTCTGGATAGTAATTAACACCCATTTTCTGTGTATATGAAAATTAAATCAAGAACAGTCAACACCCACACACTGGTACTTGTTAAAGTTTAAAATTAAAACATTTCAAACTTTAACAAGTACTGTATATGGTAATCATAAGATTTGGAATAAAAGAAGTTTTTTTAAGTATTAGATCTATCTACCTGAAACAATCCATATTCATGGTATGCACGCCCAATCTCTTTTATTACTTGACTTCGACTGGTAGTTGAATCATTATCGAACCACAAATTTTTCATGTCCACCAAATGTATAGCATGCATATTCACCACCTCATGCAGCTTGGGTCGTTCATCAGGAGATCTAATGTAATTATCAGGAAGCACAGTGGGATGCTTTGATCGTTTACTTGAATTCATAAATTGCTTAATCTCCATCAAATAAATAGATTTTTGTCTCAAATATTTAATAAGATTTTCCTTTGAGCAATCCTACATTTCATGTGGTCTTTATAAGAGAATATCTTTGTGGGTCTTCATGGAATTGAGCAATTTGTGGAAATTTTGTAAAAAACCCCAAGAAGTCTTAACCATGTATGACTGGTGTACGTAATACGCTGAGTAAATTGACCACCCGAACGTGCAAAACGCGTAATATATGCCGTGTGAAATAATTGGGAAATTGTGCATTGATTATATGGAGGAGGATTAACGAAGGAATCAAAGGACAATTCGGACTATATGCGGTTTGAGGAATATTCGCAGCGACTCTGAGTTGACGAGTGCTTTGCTTAGCCTCTTTTACAAATGTTAGTTTTTCATTTTTTTAAATAAACATAACTCATCTTTAAAGAAAAAGAAATATTAGGCTAAAGTCCGAATCTTTTCAGCATATTGTTTTGAATTCAACTTTGGGCGGAAACAATGGAGACAATATTTGATTGGTGTAGAATTAGCAATCGCATGTGTACAATGCAATGTGAACGCCGAATGGTATATGTTATTAGATTTATAAATACAATTATTATTTTTGTAGTTGATGTTGATAAGGGGTGTGATTGACAATACTGATTTTCTATTAAACCCAAAACAAATGTTGCGAAAGACATTAGAAGGGATGTTAGATAACACTTAGTTGTGTAATATTTGAATTCAAATTCAAGTGAGACATGTAAGTTTGCTAATACTCACTCTCAAGAATGTAGTGAATGTGAAGTGTTGTTGTCAAAGTAGATTGAAAGAATGACTAAGTGCTTTAACATATTATCTCTCCATGAAACTAAAATGAGACAGAATATGCAATTATATATAAACAAATCTGAAATGGTTACGGTACATTCCAATTTTCTTTATTACCTCAACGAGTTTGAGTGCATCATTGTTAGAGCTATTTTGTGCATATCTTACAATCATAGCATTCCATGAGACCACATTTCTTTGAGGCATTTTGCAAACAAAAAACGGTATATGTTATTTGTGTAATAGGGATAGTTTTTACTTTTGTAGTTGTGTTTGTTTAAACTATGGGTGATTGATTTTGTATGTGTAGAAATATAGATGAGTCACTTCATTTAAAAAGCGCAAACATGAGGTCCAACCCTTTAAACTATTCAAAATGCATTGTCCTTTCTCAGCAATTTAAATTTATAGGTATTTGTGTGCAGATGAAGACATTAAAAATGTGTTGTTTTTGGTTAACATAAAGAAACGGACAACAATAAAAAGGAAAAATCGAACATGTATGTTGAAAGGTGTAATTTTGTAATTGTAGATATATAGACGAACCACTTCATTTAAAAGTTTCATCTCTTCATTTCAAAGTTGTTACAAATTCATACATATACATTTACAAATCTCATATCGTGAGTGGTATTGTTTTGCAAACTATTTTATTTGAACTTAACATGAGAAGAATTATATCATGAATGGTAGCCTTTTGAGGGTAATTTTATTTCCGGTAAAGATGAGTACATTTGATACCCCTTGAATGGAAATGGTTTCTAGGATAGAAGAAGTGTTGAGTAAAGTAGTAGCGGAGGTTCTATCAAAGCAGATTGTATTATTTATGAAGGGTTAAGTGATAGTAGTCTTGTTTCCTCCTTTCTTCTTGCTCCAAGTGTTGTTAATTGTGCTATTTTTGAGTACCTTTCAAATGAAAAAGGAGGTGAAATGCGCAGATTTGCAAGCAAGGAAACTCTAGAGAAAGATGTGAATGTCAGACCCTACCTTTCATTGGTTCTAATGTCAACAATTTCTATATGCATAGTAAGTCCCTAGGACTTGTGGATAGTTAATTCTTAGGCCATTTTAAGAGGAAATTGTCTTTGATTCCCTCTCAAAATAGGGGTATGAGAATATTTAACGGGTTGGAGGGATCCCAACATGGGTCATTGTATCTATCAAATTTGACAACAACAAATAAAGGTAATGTTGGTGGTGGCATTGATGCGTCATATACAATGTCAGTGATTGTTCCTGTAGCACCATTTACAAGACCTACGTCAACCCATAAATTTTCAATAAGCATGTTTTTTTGTTGTTTACATAGTAGAACTTTGTGCTCTAACTAATCATCATCAGGATTTCTTGGTCCAACCCGCCTATTACTTTCAACAATGGATTGGGAAATCGGAATGTTCAATTCCTTTAGTATTTGAAGGTTATGAGAATCCACGAGGTCTTTTTGTAAAAAAATGTGGTGCGTCCTTAAAAATTTTGAGCTCTTATTGAGTTAGGGGTGTTTCTGTGCGAGACATTAGGAGTTCCCAGTCCTCAATAAGAGGGGTTGAATCTCGGATGTTGAAGTAATGTTTTGCAGGAAACTTATGGTGTGTCCTGAGTATTTGTATTATCCTCCACATACTTGGGTGACATGCAATAATGGATTGACCCGTGCGATAAGCATATCCTCTATTTGGGTTAAAGATGCAAGAACGGTAGGTTGTTTTTCAGGGTCCATGTTGTTCCACGAAGAGAAGTGATGGCCGTGTTTTTCAGATTTGCACATGCCACATGAGGGAAATCCTTCAAAGGAAATTTTTTTAACTCCAGGTAATTTTCCAAACATATTGAGCAAGTTTGGATGTTTGCCAACAAATCTATTCTTTTGAGAAACTGACGTTGGGCTTCAATAGTCTGCAACGAGGGCGGAAATATGGGAAGTATCTGTGTATGGGGAGGGGTGGGGTTTTCTGTTTGAGTCGATTGTGGATTGCAAGGTGGAAAGTCAGACATAAGGAGATGAGGAGATGGTTGTACATGTGCGAGGAACCGAAGAAAAGTCGTTACTTGAGACAGTTTCTTGTGGTGGCACAAGAAAATGGTGAGGTGTGGCAGTAGTTAGAAAATATGGGTTCGTACGAAAGGAATTGGTATGTTCGTGCAAAAAAATTTCCATGGAAGTTACTTGTGGAATTTTGTCTGGAAATCCTTCAGTAGTTGTATTTTTCAGCAAGTTTGGAATGATAGGGAATGGTAGGTTGTTGGTCGATGTAAGTTGACATATATTTGAGATTTTCGTTATTCTACGCTCTAGGTGATGACTTCTCTGCTCAGAATTTATGTGAACTTTATTTTTTGCATAGTTCTCTCTTCGCCGTGCTCATTTTGCAGGATTTGACATGATTGCAAAGTTACACACCTATGGAGTACCACCTGTTGGGAAAAAATGTGTCACTCAGTAATGAACGATGCATTGTTTGTTGACATAAAAAAAACTTTATTCAATAAACTATATACAATTGTAATGCATGTGGAGATCCAATGGGAACTACGTGTAAGAGGTATCATTTCGAGGATTAAAAGTCTACATTTGTTTCTTAAGGAAAATAATATTAGTTATATGGAAAGGTACAGTACGTTCCAATAGTATACAATGATGCAAATACGTACATAATATAAGTGCAAGTAATTATCATTTATTTTCTTAAAAGATCTTTCAATCCACATAGTAGTAGGAGGCAATAGTATGTCAGAATCAATAAACTATATACATTTGAAATGCATGTGGAGTTCTAATGGGAACCAATCATAAGAGGTAACAATTTGAGGATAAAAAACTTTTATGTGTTGCCTAAGGAAAATATTTTTTGTTATATGGAAAGATACAATACATTCTAGTACTATACAAGGATGAAAATACGTACATAATAAAAGTGCAAGTTAAATGCATTTATTTTCTTAAAATTACTTACAATCCACATAGTAGTAGGTGACAATAGTATGTCATTGTATAAGGAACTACAGAAGTTTTCTTTTGAAGCAGGGGAAAAGGGTGAAACATAGATATGAAATGAGCAACATAGCGGTGATAGTTCAAAGTATAGAATGGGATGGGGGAGGGTGTAAAGTTTGAAGGGAGATATACATTATAATTATTTGCGTAAAGAAGGTTACGGAGGAGTTGCACTGTTATCCACTTTCTTAGAACTGAGGATGACACATTTCAATATGTTGTTTCCGCAGTATGTCTCTTTTTTTTGGGAAAGTGTGAAGCAGTATTCGTTGCCGACGACATTGCTTGTAATTTCACTGGTCACGTCTTCGTCTATAGACAATATGTGGAGATCACTAGCTTCAACACCCATGATTGACTCAGTTGTCTCATTAAAAGAGGTAACTGACTGGAGTTCTCTTGTTGGGTCCTTTAGATCGATCCTGAGTGCATATCTATAATCATAGTTCTGAAATTGAGAATGCTTCTATTAATGGTAAACAAATAGCAAATTAATATTGAAAATCACGAGATTAATTTTACTAAACTTGATTAGAAGTTGTTTACTCTCTACTACTAGGAATACAATACAGTTAGAAATTTCATGGAATCTCAGAGTTTTTGCCTGATGTGTTGTGATTCCTTAGCCTTCCTCGACTTGTAGAGATTCAAATACAATTTCTTCATTCGAAAGGTGAGGATCAAATCCAAGCCGAATCCCAGCAAACAAACTCTAGCCATGACCAAGAACACCAACCTGTAACAGTGTGCACCCACGCATGTCTTGCCACTCTCCACATACAAATTATTATGTCTCCCTGTTAAGAGCCCATTAAAATTTGCATACGACCATCCTGTAGTAGTTAGAGGGGGGATTGCATCTACTTTCTACCCTTTAGCAGCCTCCATGTCGTATAAAATTCCAGCCAAAAGACCAGAGAAGAGGAAGGAGCCAATGGGTAAGTTGAGGATGAGGAAGTTGTATATCAGGCCATAATATTTCAACCCAAAAAGCTCTGATGCAGTCGGAACAGAGACGGAGAGACGAACACCATAACAAATACCCACTACAATGGAACCGATGTACAGACATCCCTGCATGCCCGCCGCCATTGTTAGGTACCCTGCTATCATCACCACCTGCGACACCGCCATCCACACTGGTCTCGGAACATCGGCTTTCCTGAAACCCAAAACAGGGCCTTGAAAAGTCATAAATACTAAAAATACAAATCTCATTTTTATACATCTATCTGAAATACGCCAAGAGATTTCAATCTAGAGGTTCTTATGTTAGATTTTTAACATACCACATAGACTAATAACTCCATTACCTTTTCTGCCAACTTCTTTTTTATTAGTGAAAAATGATATTTGATCTAGCTATATCATGCTTAAAAAATATTTTTGGCAAAAAGTGGTGCTCAAAACTACAGTTTTGATGAAAACTTATAAATGACAATTAAATGGGAGTCGGATTTAAAGTTAAAATTTCACGATGATAGTCAAATAGACATCAAATTTAAGCTCATATGTAAAAGTGAACAACTCACTCCATTACACTCCACTCGGCTGCCATTGTAGAACGCCTATTGGCGTAATAAATAGATGTTAGAATTGGTAAAATGACAGAAGGTTTATTTCGCTGAAATAACACAATCATTAGCAAATATGTGACTTTTTGTTTTTTGTGTTAGCATAGGTGGTCACGACTACTGGCAAACCAAGGATTAAGTATAAGGTCACTATATAGCAGTTAGAATGATAAAAACATTGCACATCAAGGATCTTTAAAAAGTTCTAGGAGGCTTAATCGGCCATACAGGGAATGGAAAAGTTATTTTAATTTTTACCAATAAAAATATAGCAAGCCCAATTGTTTTGAATTTTTAAGCTTTGAATGATTTTATTGATCTCTCAAACCTCCTCCAAATCTAAATGGACATTTCCCCATGCTCAGATAAAAGTTGTTCAAAATTGATCTTGGTAACCCGTTTTTGTTGTCAAATAAACCATATATTAAAACTTAAGCAATAAGATTATTTGACATCCACTTGTTGGAAGGGTTATAATAATATAAACCAATGAATGGATTATGAAAATTATGACACCTCTTTATATTAACTTCCATTTGCCACCAAAAGCTTTCCTGATTATGAAGGCAATGTTCTTCTTGCATGCATAGTTTATTGATATCAGCCATGCTATTCAAAGTTCTAGGCAGGCCATATCTGTAGTTAGATGTTTCATGCATGATTTCCAGAAGTCAACAATATATTCCAGATGCCTGGTATGTTATATTTGTGGATTTGTAAGGAAACACTCATTAGTCATATTGTAGATTTTTTTAGACAATTCTACATCTGGTTTTTCTTCAAGTGAGGAAAAGCTTCAAGCCTAATCTTCTTAAAACATTGAATGTATCCATGCCACTCACCTTGAAAATCCAAATGCAGAAGTTTCAATTTTTCATGTATTACTAAACATCTCGAGAGAATTGTTTGTCTCTCAGACTTCTAGTAGTATATGTATTCCTCATTGTTGGTGAAGGAATGGAATTAAAGTGAGATATGATTGATTCTTGTTTTATGGTGTCAGTTTTCTCTTTCAGCTATAACACCCATGCCACACCATTCCATGTCTTAGTAATTTTCTCAGTGTTTCTTTCTAGAGAGAAGTCAAGTTGGGTCCTTTTAAGTTTTTTGACATCTCTTAGCCAAGTTATTCCTATTATCGAGTATGCTTATCAAGCAAATAATTTTAGTACTATCAAAGCATATTTGCAAGGTCATCATTGGAGTGTTCGTCTCACAACTAGTCAGAGATAAGCAGACAGAGGTAGAGGTACATCTAGTGGATGTGCATGATAGCTCGGACCTACCACAACCTATATAGGGTGGCACGCCTAGGGGAACTATCTCTTAACTACCCTACAATGGTGATGAGTTGGGTATACAAGCCGTTCAAACCTTGTTAGAGAGGAGTGGGAATTACAGACGTTGGGGCTATGAGAGCGGCACTGTTGGGGCACATGAGTCAGGCTACAAATGCTCCAAGGGCAGTGGCTAGAATCGGAAAAATGAAAACCACATAAACGCAGAACACCTCAAGCATCTCTAACTTGATACTTGAGATACTAAACTGATTAACAACACTTGGACACAGTATACTATTTTTTGAGAGTTGAATTAATTGAGCTCTAACCTACTGTGTGCGATTCATGGGCTATATTATTCTACAAGCAAGAATGATACGCATGAATTTTACCAAAAAAAGAATAATGTCTATATTTTTGTTATTAGCTCAACATGTGTATATAAGATCTCCCTGTACCATACCTGAGCAAAGTAGAAACTGCATCAAAAAACCCTTGCAGAACTGTTGCCAAAATGAGCTCATTCTCATTTTCACCCCAGTGACGAAAAAGTAGCAGATCTGATATGAACTTGTATACAACAATGTAGCCATCAAACATTCTGATTTCTGCTGCATAAGGATAATTGACCCATGAATATATGTTAGCACAGTATGCTAGTGTGCCATCACAATCAAAATTAAAAGATGAAAAATTCCAAATAACCAAATGTATTTGAATATATTGACTAGACGACTTCCAAAAGGTAGTTTATTCCTTGTGTACATGTATGCATATTAAACTTCAGGAATTTAAGAAAATGGTGGGCAAAAGAAAGAGTATTGATTCGAAGTCACATTGCATTAACATCCGTAAATGATCAAAATAAGTCAATTGGACTGAAAGTGCAGCTAGCAGAGAAAGTTAAAGCACGTCCTTCGCTAATCCATTTATTGTGGTTGAACATAGAATCACTTCTGACCAGAGGAGAGCATCACCAGGCCAACATGTATATATACATTATAGTTTCTACCTATTATCGAGCAGTCTTTCCTTCATCTGCTCATGATTTTCCCTCGAACTCAAGTGCGGCCCTTCTGCTCATAGTCTCTGCAGCTGAAGCTCTTGTCTTTTACATTCCCCTCCATTTTTTCAGGTTATCGATCTCGGGTGACCCCCTTGCTGTGGTATGGACCAAATTCAACATTTACAATCATAAAACTATCTTTTTATAAATAATTAAATGACAATTTAATGGGATCTTCTTGAATTTGTTTTTTGGGAAAATTGCAGATACCTACCTTAGAAAATGCTCTGAAATGGAGCCCACTCTGATTCTCCTGAAAAATCCCCAAATGCTGATGAGAGAGACAAACAGCGATACGGCGACATAGCCCATGGTGAGGCCAATCTGGCCCATGTTGTTAATGACCGCCATTCCTGTCCCCACACCGCACAGGAACGCCATGAACAGCAGTGAAAAGTCAAATTTTTGCATTGCCTCCAATATTGTATGGTCTTCACCAATACACGGCTTGCGTGCAATCTGGCTCATCCTTGAAAAAATGTCTAAGAGGCCGTCAAATTTAAGATCGCTGCAGAAATGTATGGAGGCCCTTTACCATAGGGGAAACGCCTTCGGCATGATAAATTATTGTTATTTAAATTTTAAAATAATATAAGGGAGGTATAGGTTAGTTGCTTGGTCCTACCCATAATTTAATGGGAGATCACAAGGATAGAAAAGGGAGTGTACACTTAAAAAAATAAAAGTGAGAAGGGATAGTAAATGGAAGTATGTGTCGACTCCATATTTTTTGAGCTCTAAATTCAAATTAGAAAAAGATACATTTTCTATTGAAAGTGATGTGATTATTGAAACACAACTTAAATCACCAAATATAATAGTAAATGATGGAATAAGAAATTAAGAGTGATCATCATATTCCAATTTCTATGTTTTACACCTAATTTTAATACAAGTTCATGTTCAAATTCAAATACAAATAATTCAAGTTCTAATTTTAATGCAAATTGTTTCAGTACTATTTTTTATATTCCATAAATTGATGAACCAATGAATAGTGTTTCACCTTGTAATACCGGTATGACAAATGAAAAAATAATAAAAACAAAATCTCTACTAAAATTTTGTATAGAAAATATGCATATATAATTGAAATTGATGATAACATTTTGAGCCATATAGGTGATAAAAGCATGTGAACATATTTTATAGAGAAAAAAATGATGAAAAATATAATTATTACTTTGATGGTTTAACTTCACACAATACAAAATGTCAATTTTTTGTTCAAGATGAGAATGCTTAAGTTTATACCCATTATGCACACCTTCAGTCCAAAGAACAACAAACTATGAAGGCTAAAATAAAACTACTATCCAAAAACTATGTGATGAATGTACCATCTTGTTGGTGTAACTTTGTTACAACAAAAGATGTTAATTTGTTGCACAACATGTAATCATAATAGGTGTTGTAAGTAAGAAAACATGTCAGAACCACCTAATTTTACAAATTAGATCACTAAATTAATAAGCAAATCACTAATGAAATCTAATTCAATTTACGTGAAATTATTGATTATTGAAATAGAAATGAAGTTTGGGAATTATCTGATAGGCAACCATGGAAATACAAAGTGATAGTTGATGATTTACAAGAATTAACTTTTTTTTTTTTGTAAAAAATGAGACAATGGTATCAGAGGTAATGAAAGATATCTATTGAGGAGAAGAAAAGGTTTTTGAAACCATGATGAACAATCATTTTTTTTTTATATGACCTAGACATAGTTGTACTCGAAAAATTTAGACCCATCCAAAAATAAAGATTAGTCAACTATATTTTGAAATGGAAAATATTTTTTACATCTAAAAAAAATCATGCACACACCACTTGTTGAAGTGTATAGACAAAAAAAAAAATTATGATATGCTTACTATGTATGTAGTATTTTGAATACTAACGAAGGTTTGTAAGAGGGTTGCAGGGGACTTAGATCCACCTGGGTGATTCAAAAAAATTATTTGCACTATGTTTTTTCAAATGTGTGATGAAAAACATTTTTACAAGAAAATATATGTAGGTGGAACCTGTTGTGATTTTGACAAATTTATAGGATTGAAAACCTATATCCATGAGGATCGTATAGAAGAAATTGAAATGCAATTGGTTTTCATATACAACGATTACAAGCTATATGCAAGTGTTATCTAAATGAAATAAAATTGGACAATCTAATTGATAAACAAACTAAATGGATTAAAGAAACCATAGTTAAGTGTTATGGGACATAGTATCAAGTTCTTATGAATATACAAGTGATATCTCTTTAAATCTACACAACACAAACTAGAAAATGAACGTGGTTAGGGAATCTACCTCATTTAGAATCTTAGCATTGTCAAGGATGATAAATAATTTGACATGATAAAGTAATTGACAATATAAAATACAATAAATCATAAAATAATTGATTTACCTAATCTAGGACCTTTGGAAATCCTAAAATTGATACAAAACGGATTGTTGATGGTTGTCGATGATTTGATTTTATGACACTAAAATTATGTACTAGATTCACAATTAAATCGCCTAGGTGACTTGGATTGTACAAACATTTTGTACTTTTTGAATGTTGCAAACATGTACCCACAACCTGCAAATACAAATTCATATTTCAAAAGTGTGCAAGTAGAGAGATATGAATTTATCATCAAAAGTATTGGAGGAGTAATAATGGATGAAAGCTTCATATTTTTCTAGTTTCCTTGATGGAGGTGGGTGCTTGTATGCTTTAAGGATTTAGTTATTTTAAGGATTGATTTACTATTTTTAAAATTGTATTTTTATTTCCTTTTGGTTTATCATGTATTAATTTATTATTTATTATTTATGTATATTTTAATATTTTTTATTAATATTTATTTTTTTATAATATTATTTATAGTTTTAATGGGTTTTGCAGTGATTTTGTATTGTTTTTGTTTTTTTATCAATATAGTCAAAGTATTAATATGATGTTATGTGTAGATGCACATTTTCTAGTGTCTATAGTTTCATAGATAACATGTAAATGTCAATAACATACTCATTAAAAGGTGGCAACAAATTAAAAAAGAATGAGCTACTTAATTAGATTTTTTGTCAAATTGGAGTAAAATATGCTCAATAGAGAGAGTAATTTGTAAATGAAGATCCCAAATGATGAAAAAATGTCTTGGTCACATCCAAATGGGTGCAAATAGGTAATAAAAAACTTATTTTAATATTGGAATGTGCTATGGACTCTCAACATGTTCCCATTCAAATGTGAACCTTCCGAAAAACTCATCACCCCTTAGGAAAAATCATTTGTGAATGTCGATAATATGTTGCTCAAAAAATGAGGCAGGTGGAAATGAACTGTGAATTCTTGTATTTGAATTTGTTATTCCTATGAATTTCAAACAAATATATTTGACTGTATGTTATGTATATTGTAGTTCTCAATCCTCTTCGACACTATTTTTCATTATGATGATATTATTTTTGGATTGATACTTAGACATTTTGATTATTATATCTTGATTAGTAGATGATAGACTATGCAGATATTTGGACTATTGACATGTTTTAATTTACATTTTGATTATGATGCACTAAATAACGATGATGGACAAATATATATGTCAATTTACAGTATTATGATTTTATACTAACATGTCATATTCTGGATGCATAGCCTATGTTGTATATTTGAGTAGAATTATGATGGTATGGATGTTAAAACATAATTAAATTGAATGATGATAGATGATATAATTGTTAATTTTGGATGATGATTATTGATTTATGTATGTATATTATTCTTGATGTTGTTGATATGACCACAAGGCCAAAGAGGTATTTTGTTTGTATTGCAGGGACATTTTATCGCATACATTGAAAGACGATAGGGGACCAACCATGGAAGGATATCAAGTGTTGTGCAAAATGGCCAAAATTTGACAACTTGTGTATAATATTATGTTGTGTTGTTGTATGCTTTGTTAG
This sequence comes from Taxus chinensis, assembly GCA_019776745.2. Classification (NCBI taxonomy): domain Eukaryota; kingdom Viridiplantae; phylum Streptophyta; class Pinopsida; order Cupressales; family Taxaceae; genus Taxus; species Taxus chinensis. The sequence goes on from CM034152.1 coordinate 692,537,637, forward strand.
GAGGTTCCCATGGGGGTAACCTCATTTATGTGGCAAAGGGTGTAATGTGTTCATTTCCTTTAAATTTTGTTTGTTTTAATTTTTTGTGCATGTGTTTAACTATTTAGGAAATATTGTCACTTTATTAACACTTGCTAATGTGTCTTAATTAACTATTTTAGTTTAATTTTTAATTAAAAGGGAAGATATGACACGTGGGCAATAAATTGGGTAGATGGTTCTTGAAATATTGTGGATGTAAATTAGATTTGTGTTGGGTTTTGTATTGTGTACTCTTTCCCAACTTTAAAATTCACATTTTGACTTGGGAGGCTTGTGGGCCAAGCTAAGCTTGTCCCATGCCATCTTAAATTCATCCAATAACCATACCTATGGTATGGGGAGTTAATTTTAAGCTTAATTATGCATTTTGGAGTGTAAAAAAGGGTAAATAATTGCACTTGTTACCACATTTAAGTTTTTCCTTGATAGACATGATGTGCAAGTTGGAGTGTCATGTGGGCATGTCATAAGTCTTAAATGTGCATTTAATTACTTTGGGCTTAGTGTTTGACTTGTGTGTTGGAATGGAGGAATGATGAAGCGGCATCCCACATGAAGACACCTCATCATCCTCACATCTCATTTCCATTTATTGATTGAATTTGAAGGATTTTAGGTTACTTGCATTATTTCTTCTCTTGCACTTTTAGAAATTTGGTCTTGAGTTGCATGCTTGGAGCCTTTTTGGATTGTGCTTGGTTTGAAGGTGTTGAAATCTTGTTGAAGTGAATATTTTTTGAATCTTAATGGAGAGGTAGGATCTCCACCTTTGTTATTTCTTTATTTATGTATATAAATGTGAAAATTGTGTTTGTATGAGTATTTGCATGGATGTTGTGAATGTGATATATTGGGGTTGGGTAGCTTTCCTTAAGAAGGGAGTGAGAGATGGAAGGATGTGACCATTGGGGAGGGAAAAGGGATTTGTGAGGCATGCATTTTGGAGGGAGTGTGATTAGGAGTTTTACCTATGGGGAGTGAAAAGGAAAACATGGGTATGCTTTTGTATATTTGCAAGGGGGAGATAAGGATGATTTGAATGTTTTGTATTGTGCACATGGAGGCTTTTTTGTGGAGTTCCTACTTCACTTGGGAGGAAAATAGAGGTGGTTACCATATTAATTTCTCCTTTTGGCTTGATATCAAGCCTATATATTTATTGGGAAAGTTGTAAATATTTTTTAATATGTCCATTTGAATGTGTTGTATGTTTTATGGATTGTATGTTTTGTGGAATCTATTTTTGTAAAGGTTGTCAAAGTTGCATTATACTCCCCATTGTTCCTTGGTTGGGGCTCGAGGGCCAATAATGAGTTGGCTACTCCTATTATTGGATTATAGGTTGGGTGGATTGCATCGCCTATACCCCTTTATTTGTATTGTGATGCAACTTTTGAAGAGTTGAAGGATGTGAGTTTTAACGCTAAAAGTTGGGAGAAGAAATTGAAATGAAGATTTTTGTTTAAACTATTGGAAGAATATCTATGTTGAAATTTGAGCATATTGATCCCACTTAGAGTGGAAGTTTTTAAATCCTATATTATCAAAATAAGGCTCTATATATTTCATTTATTCAAATTTGTAATGTTGTAGTGAAAGGAGAAAGCTTAAGTTGTATAGTTTACTTGAAATGAAACTCTCCTAAATTTGTGTGTTATTCAAAGTTACAATATATATATATATATATATAAGAAAGATGTAATTGAAAGGAAGTGTTGTTGAGTTCTTTGTTGTTTTGTTGGAAAGAATGAATATATGAAAGAGAATGAACTGTAGTTGATGTTATACTTAAATTTTACATTTTATTACAAAAGAAAGAATAGAGAAATGAGTTGATGTTTATGTAATTTTGAGTTATGAAACTAGATATATTATCAATAAACCAACCAATGAATGGAAGGCACCTTAATTAAATTCAACATTGCATTAAAAACCAACCTAAGTAGGAAACTATTTGAAAAATGCCTTAATTCAAGGTTCTGTTTTCAAGAAACAAAACCATAGCCATGTGTAGAGCGGTGATTTCAAAACCGTCGTCTAGCAGAGATTGGTGGTCAATGAAATGCCCCCTAGACAGGGCAGAGGTCACATAACCAGTGGTCTAAGTAGGGCAGCGATTGCTTCACTTTCGATGCAAAAAATAAAATCCCGACTATGAAAACCCATATTGAATTGTAATTGAAATCTAAGCTTTAAAGCTTCAAAATGACACTACCAGCAACTAGTAATCAATCAAATTTAATTTTTTAAGATTATAAATCCTCTTATGGGCACCCAAATGTGTAAAAATTCATAGATTTAATGAAATGAGTATTTTTTCTCAATTGTTGAAAATTAAGGGATGTTTACATTAAATAACAAAAACATATCAATGGTGGGATCTCTACATTAAGAAAATGAGCAACCTAACAATAATAAACGCTTTACAACTAAAACCAAGAAAAATTATTTATGGTTGCACTTCTTGCTCTCATGGCTTCTCCTCCTTCTCCTCTTCCAAACATGTAAAACAAGAATGAACAAATGAGGTTGTTTTGGGGCAAATAAAAATAAAAGGAAACCCATAAGGATATTTAGGGCAACCCAAATCTAAGGGTGATGCGCCAAAATTAGCAGGAAGTTGACAAGGTCATAACTTGAGCTTCGTGTGTCCGTTTGAGTCCTTTTTTTTTAAACCACATGTTTCAATGATACGAACATGCCCATAACCTGCTCTACTAATTGGGGAAGGTTTCGGCACATTTTCAAGCCCTTAATCTGCCATCTTGAGGCCGAAAATTAGGATTTAAGTTGTAGTTTGGTTTTTTCCTATTTTTGGGCATTAGTTAATTTTAGTCTATTAGTTGCATTATGAGTTTGAAAGTTGACAATCCCTCTAATTTAGGAATGTAGAAGATGCGTGCAAATTTTTGTGCCCGTACGAATAAGCATGTGAACTTACTAAGAATAGCAAGTTCTAGTAAACTGCTAAAAATAGTAAATTCCGCCACCTAGAGTAGATTTAGTCAAAGTTAGTTAGGGTTTGCATGGCAACTCAATTTGGGAGTTTTTTTCCTACTTAGGAAACATTGTAATTAATTATTGACTAATAAAGAAGGAGATGTATTTTCTTTTGGAGTTCATGTTATTTGTAGTATATCAAGTTTGTTTAGAATTTGGCTACATTATCAGGGCTAGGATAGATTTAATCTAATGGCCCAAAGTAAACCCTACCTCACTTGAGTGAGAGGTATTTTGTGGGAATTAAATTTAAATAAAAAAGGGTGCATGGGTAATGGGGTGAATGAGGCCACTTAGTAGGTAGGAAAATAATTAAAGTTTTGTGTTAGAAAATAAAGGAATCTCGATGCATGATAATTAATTATATTTATGGAACTTGGTAAACATATTGTTTTAAACCATAAATTATATATTTTAGGAAGTAAATTAACAATATTTAATTATTAATTTAATTTTGAATTTCAAAAGCTTATGTAAAAAGACTTTAACCAAGAAATTTATTAATTGTGGATAATGTCTAACCTTGCAAACCCTTTTTTTTTTAAAAAAAAATTACCGTAGTTTTTACTATTAAATTATTAGTTCTATTTTGTTTTGAGAGTAGAAATTTGTGGGTGTTACACTTGGTATTAGAGTTACGGGTTCAACGCTTGGACCCCAAGCACACTTAGAAACATGAAACACAACAAGAAAACCTAGCGCAACTCTAAACCTAGAACACACAACATTGCATTGTATTTTAAAATGTAGAAAACTTAAAAAAACTAAAACAAAGCCTCGATGATGATAAACTAAACTTTGTCTTGGTTTGTGTAGGAGGCGCAGACTAGACGAGGGGTCCTTACACGTGAACCTATATCTACCACCCCTAGATCAAGTAGTAGTAGCTATATTGCCTCAGATATTGCAGACACTACATGATGTTAATGTCACTTTACGCAGAGGATATTTAGGAGGGAAACCTAACAGAAAAGAGAGAGATCCATTAATGGAGGCTTGTACACTGTAATGTCAAAGTGTTGAGCATAGGGTAGAGCACTCCCACGTGGAGTCGGTAGCACATGAGTCATCACCTAGAGATCACAGAGATAGAGCTTTAGGACACAAAGATAGATCTAGGAGCCTTAGGCCAAGGGATGTTCATGTGGAAAGACCTAGGGGCCGATAGTCAACAACGGAAGATCACATCAGAGAGATACTGAAGTTACACCCACCACATTTTGCTAGAGACACACGAGGATTTCAAGCTGAGGCATGGTTGGTTAGCTTGAGCGGATGCTTCAAGTTATGTCCTTATACTAGAAACACAAAATCTCATGTTGTTATCCACCTTCTAAGAGATGGAGATGGAGTTTGGTGGAGGACTGAGGAGTAGAAGCTCCATGTAGATTCTAAGACAGTTACTTAGGAGATCTTTGAGGAGAATTTCAGGATTAAATCTCATATTCAGGAGATTCATCCAGCCGTGGATTGACGAGTTTCATGATTTGTGATAGGCCTATATGATGGTAGCAGAGTATGAGGTTTGGTTTTTTAATCTGCTTCAGTATGTGGACTACATGCATGATGAGTAGGTTAGGGTTCACAGGTTCATAAGGGGCCTAAAGTTAGACTTGGGTGGGGCAGTGCACATTCATTATCCATATATATTGTAGGATTTTTTTAGATGTTTTTCCTAGTGAGTTGTCAGGGTTACCTCCCCCATGTGAGATAGACTTTCATATTGATTTAGTTCCAGGAGTGGAGCCTATCTCACGCGCACCAAATAGGATGACCATACCTGAGCTGTATGAGCTCAAGTTGTAGTTAGAGGGCCTTCTTGAGATCAAATCCCAATCCACCCTAATGTATCTATCTCCTTGGAGTGCACCAGTGATCTTTATGAAGAAAAAGGATAGATCTTTACCTTTCTGTGTGGACTACAGGTAGCTGAACAAAGTAACGATCAAGAATCGTTACCCCCTTTTAAGGATAGATGATCAAAATTTTATGAGATTGAAGGGGTCACTATATTTTCTGATAACACATCTTAAGTCAGGCTACCATCATGAGAATTGTGGTTGGCAGATATCCACAAGACAAATTTTTGCATGAGATATGGATACTATGATTTCACAGTGGTACCATTTGGTCTATGCGTTTAAATGCAGTATTCATAAAGTTTATGAATGGGGTGTTCAAAATTTTTAGATCTCTATTGTGCTCGTGTTTCTTGATGAAATTTTTATATAATAACGTACACATGAGGATCACAAGGAACACCTTCAAAAAGTTCTGAAGTGTCTTCATGAGCATCAACTATACGGGAACCTGGAGAAGTGTGATTTTTCCAGTTAGAGGTTAAGTACTTAGGTCACATTATTTCTAGGGAACGTATCACAGTTGATCCTTCCAATATTAGAGCTATTACAAATTGGCAAGCGCTAACTAATGTGACACGATTATGTGCAGTTTCATTGGGTTGGCAAGCATGTTAAATAGGAGATTTGTTCAACACAACTTCTCTCGGATTGTGCATCACATCACTTCCCTTCAACGGAAAGGGACAGATAGTTTGTTTGATCTGATAGATGTGAAGGCCTTCAGTACACTAAATAAATGCCTTAAAAAAACATGCTGATTGTGTGTTGCAACATATCCTCATAGGGATTTCTTCATTTGTCAAGATGTTTCTTTGGCAAGAATAGGTGTTTTGATGTAGGAAGGCCATATAGTAGCCTTTGAGTCTCGCAAAATCAATGTTGATTATGAGATGCAATTATAAACTCATGACCTTGAGCTTGCAGTAGTGGTGCATGATTTGGTGCATTTGAACTCCTAAATTGAGATTTCCTCCTAGTAGGAGGTGGAGTAAGATTCTCAGGATAGACTAGTTGAGCTTACATCACCTCTTCACACAACCTAATCTCAACACTCGTCAATGGCATTGGATGGAGCTATTATATGAGTACAACATGGAGATATAAAATGTGAAGGGGAAGCTTTTTGAATGTGGTTACAGATGATTGAGTTGACAAAGACATTTGGTTATGGCTACTTCAGTGGGTACAAGGAATTACGGAGCAGGATTTTGTGACAACTTGTCACATGACAGCTTGTACCTTGCAGCTAGAGCATAGATTTGAGTATCAGAGACCAGATTGAGGGGAAGTTTGATGGATTTGAATTAGAGTCAGATGGACATCTCAAACATCAAGAGGCCAAATATATGTACCTATGGATGGAGGTTTGAGGCAGGATATATTTGTAAAGGCTTAGCATACACCTTATTAGACCATTCAGGGGTGAAGAATATGCACGCCACCTTGAGACAGTTTTAAAATTATAACTTCAAAGAGATGTATCTCACTTTTTGTCACGATTGTTTAAAGTGTCAAAGGATGAAGGTTGAGCATCAGCATCTTTCTGGCCTTCTCTACCCGCATGCTATACCATAGTGGAAATGGGACACCATTTCCATGGATTTCATAGTGGGGCTACCGATGTCAAAATACCACCATGATGCCATCATGGTCACAATGGATAGATTGAAATGCAGTGGCTCATTTTTATTCGGTGAAGACCACCTATACAACATATGCAGTGGCGCGAGTATACTTAGATGAGATTGTCATTTGGACTGCACAAAAGATTATTTGTGACCACGATCCCTTATACACCTGGGAATTTCTATAGTACCTTTGTAACATGCCTTTAGGAAAAGTATCAAATTCAATACAACATATCATATAGAGACAAATGGATAGACATAGCGAGTGAACTATATTTTAAAGGACACCGGAGCTTTGAATGTATGTCATGGACCAGCAATCAAGAGTGGGAGGAATGAATTTGTACTTGGTGGATTTTTCTTATAATAATAGTCTTTTATTTTCTAATAGTATGGCTCCATTTCAACACTTTATGAAAGGAATTGCAGGACACCACTAAATTGGGACAAATTGAAGGACAAAGTATCTCTTGGGCTAGCTTTGTTAAAGGACATGGAGTAGCATTGTTTTGACCTGACAGAGACTTCAGAAGGAATAAGATAGACAGAAAAATTTGCTCTTATCATCCCTATGCATGAGTTTACCATAGCTATGAGGTGCGCACAAAGGCAGGGTTCATTTTAAGAGACCTCCTGGAAATCAGAGGTGGAGAATACCTGGCGAATATCCCCAGAACCGTTTTCACGGGAAGGTGAATTTTTTGGGGGTTGTATGAAAAAATTTCGCCTGATTATCAAGCACTGCGACAGAAGGCTGCAGACGCGCGACAGGAGATTTTGCTGTCGCGCATCAAAAAAATGCAGTGACAGCTGACATCAATAGATTAGTGACGCGCGTCAATAGACCTCTTTGATGCACGTCAACTGAGGGTGCTGTCTGACAGCATCAATGAGGTCTATTGACGCGTGTTAATGCATTTTCTATTGACGCGCGTCAGCTAAGGTCTATTGACGCAACGTCACTACCTCTACTTTTTTTGACTTTGCGTCGACAGCAAAATCTTTGTCATGCGCGTTATGCAGCAATATCCAACCTCTGCTTGTCTCATGTCAACTATATGTCCGTGTCACGCATCAACAAATTTTCGTGCATTGCTATGCACAATATGTGTTGTAACTCCTTGTCGCGCAGAACTCTATTGACGTGTGTCACTAAGGTTATTGACGTGCGTCAATGAGGCCTCTAGTGACGCGCGTCAATAGGCCTTAGTTTTCGCGTCAATGCCTTAGTCAACAAGGCCTTGTTGACGCACGTCAACTAGGACCTCATTGACGCGCGTCACTAAGGCCTGTTGACGCGCGTCAATAGACCTTCATTGACGTGCGTCAACAAGGCCTTGTAACGATGCGCATCAGGCCTATTGACGCGCATCACTCTGTTGACGCGCGTCAAAAAATAACCCTGTGAACGCGTCAACAAGGCCTTGTTGACGCGCATCAATAGGCCTTAGTGATGCACGTCAATAGGCCTATTGACGCGCGACAACAAATCTTTTGTCGCGCGTCTGTAACCTCTGCCCTCTTCTTGCTCATCAAAAAAAACTCCATGTCACTCGTCAACAAAATCTTTGTCATGCGTCTACTATGCATCAATATCTACAGTATCTCCTTGTCTGCAAACCCTCCTTGTCGCGCATCAATAACTTACCCCCTTGTCGCGCATCTATAATACGGGATATATCATATTGTTGAAAAATGTGAAGTAGAAGTGTTCTACCTGGCGAATAATCTAGGTTTATATAGGGGATATTTTTCAAGGGTAGGCGAAGCCGACCCCTAAAAAAAATTAAAGTGTAATTTTTAGGCGAACAGGTCACTGGCCCGTGCCAAAAAATTTGCCTTTTCAAAATTTTCATATTAAATGGAATATTCGCCATATTATATTCGCCACTAAAATTATCCCTGCACAAAGGTGTTTCTTTAAGTAAGACCTCATAATAGCACTATCTGTTATAAAAATAGGCTCTAAGTTAGGTCCTAGATTCTTGGGTCCATTCAAGATCTTAAAAGATCGGTCCCTTAACTTAGGAGGATCCTTACCACCCAGATTATATCGCGTCATGATGTATTTCATGTTTTTGACTTAGGAGATACATAAATCCCTCTCATGTATTGGATTAGACTGCATTGCAGGTGCAGTAGCAAGGATTGACTATGGAGCTCATGCAAATAGAGCGCATACACTGGGCCTTTGAGGCCACGAGACTAAAGGTGCGAGTCCTATGGGATACAATGAACTGCAGCCACATGGAGGAATATTTGTTATGGACCTAGTTTCCACACCTATTTCAAGTGACTTTTAGGAATAAGTTGACTAAGGGGAGGGGGATGTAGTGCCAACTCCTCTTCCAAATATTTTTCCATATTACTGTAGGATTGATAAGACATTTTGATTATTAATTTTGATCATTAGATGATTGTAGTGCCCACTTCCCTTTGACACCTTTTGATACCATGATCTTGATACTGTTGATTACATTATGGACATTATTATAGTTTTGATTTAGTATGATGTTAGATGTTGGATCATGGATTATTGTTGATCTTGATTTAGTTATGATGCATGATGATTATTAGAGACACTTCATATGTGGATGATGATATACTATTTGACATGGATATATTATGAATGTTGTTCAGACATGTGATTTTTGGATATTGTGAGTAGATCTAGAAAATGGACATTATATGATGATGATATAGTTGTTGATATAAATTGTAAGTGATATTGTTGATTGCCTTGATGTTGTTGTGATTCATATGTATAGATGATTTTGTGATTATATTTATATCATGTTGGATGTTCTGATATGGCCACGAGGCCAAAGGAGGTATTTGTGTTTTGTAGGTTAAACTATCACAACAAACATCAGGGGATTAGAGACCAACCACATTAAAATTCTAGATGAATTCAACAAGGTCACCATGGCAACTGTATTTGTTGTGTGTGTTGTATATTTTGTTAGGGATTCCCATGGGGGGATTACCTTTGAATGTGACCAAGGGGCTTTGTGTATTTTATTAATGTGGTCCCTTTTATTATTGTTTGCATGTGTTTATTTTGTGATGCGTTTACCCCTTTCATGATTCTTTTAATTGTGGAGAATTAATGTGAGTAATCATATTGTTAAAATAAATAAATCAATCAAATTTGGGATATAAGAAAGTAATTATAGAAGTTGTTGGCTCTTGTATTAAATGTGGTAAGTGATGTGTAAGTATGTGTAAGAGTTGTGTAAGTCAGATTTTGGAGTATGAAACACTCCACCTCCTTGGAAATTCGAATTTGTCCTTGGAGGCTGTTTTTGGAGGCTTGTGGGACAAGTAAAACTTGTCCCATACCTCTTAATTTTATTTACCAACCATACCTATGGTTGGAGGGTTGATTTTAGACCTTTTTAATGCATTTTGGGAAGACAAATTGTAAGTTTTAATTGCACTCTTCTTACATTTTATTAAATTCAGTCCTTTGGGGTGTGGGCTTTTTGGAGTGTGTAAGTTTATTTGTCATATTATTCACCCACCTCTTTATTGTGCTTTGGAGAATGAATTTGACTTTTGTGTTGGAGTTGAGGATGTGTGATGTGGCATCCTACATGGATCCACCTCATCCTCTTCTCTTCCCTCTTCTATAAAATTGAAACTCCTTGCTTTGTTTTGGGTTGTTGAACTTTTGGAATGCTTCCTTGGGGTGAATTTTTCCTTGGCTGTTTGGAGCTCTTGTTGATTTTGGAGGAGATTGGAGAGCATTTCATACTTGGCATTGCTGATTTTGGGACTGTATTTTGGCATTGAAAGCTTGTGGTTTTGGAACAAAATCTACCATGGAGAGGTAGGAGCTTAGCTCTTCATATATGCTTTTATTTCTTTTTATGTTTGTGTGAATGGTGAATGTTTTGTGTGTTTGTTGGCTGGTTGGGTAGACTGCCTAGGAATGGTGTAGGAGAAGGCTATGGGGAATCCATGTGGGGGGGCATAATGGAATGCCAGTGGCATCAGAATTCTTGTGGAGGGAGTTTGGGATTGGGATCCACCATGGAAAAGAAATAGCTTGCATTTCTTACTTTGTGGGGGGCATAAGGAAATTTGTGGGGGGCATAAGGAGGGATTGTGGGGGGCATAAGGATATGTGTGATGATTTATATTGGTGGTTTGTTACAGGTGGATACCCAATTCCCATTGGGAGGCATAAGCAGCTTCCCCCATAGTTCTTGCTCCTTTGGCTTGTATGATGAAGCATGAGTTCTGTCTTAATGTTTCAATGCAGTTGTAAACTTGTTTTGTTTGGACTGTGTTTTTAATTTGAAATGTGCATGTTGAAATATTGCTTTGTGATGTGGAAGCCTGTTGTTGCCATGAGTTGAAATACATTTCTTATTGCATTGTGGTTGGGGCTCGGGGGCCAATGAAGAAGGATGGCTTCTCCTCTTCATTGGATGTCTTGGTTGGGTGGAGAGCATTTCCTTTCCCCTGCCTTTGTTGTGATCCAAAAGGAGAAATTCATGTTGTTGTTCTGGAGTAGAGGAGAAAGACAGTTTGACAGTTCCATGTGAAATGAAATCCCATTGTAACCTTTCCCACTTTGAAGTGGATGTATTGTAAATGTTTTGAAATGGAAAGAGGATGTATGGATTATGAAATTTGTAAAGTGAAATGAAAAAGAGATAGACTCTATTTTTTCTTTGAAATAATGTGAAGGAAATGTAATTTGTATGATGAATTTTGGGAAGGAATAAAAAAAAAGTTGAAATTTGAAATGTAAAAGAGTTGTGCTCTGTATTCAGTTCTGTTATTAGAAAAGAAAGACATGTATTCTGTATGTTGTATTTTGAAAATATATATGAAAAGAATTGTAAAAGATTCATTGAACTTATGGAAGTTGTCTTACCTTGTTCAGAATGGCATTGTTATATTTAAAATTTTGTATTTGAAATCCCTGGTTGGAAAACTGGAAGAAGGAAGTATGTATGAAGAAAATGCATTGTCCTGTCTTGTTGAAATGCATGATTGGAAAAGAATAGAATCTGCATTTTTGTTTCTACATTTTGATTGAAGGAAAGATAACTACTTTAAATGAGCATGGAATGAATTCAATGTTGTTATAGTATAGCAAAAGGCATAGACTAATCCTTGTTTTGAATTGTATAAACTCCATCTTTTATTCCATTGTATACTTGTAAAAATTTTATCAAATATTAATCAGAACGACCCTGCAAGCTATAAAAGACAAATGAAATATTAAATTGATCTTAAGGTGATCAAAATGATTCCAAGTAGACTAAAACACTTAAGGAAATATTTTAAAACATTGCAAAATCGGGCCCAAACCTTTTCATAGTCTTTTAGCTGTCAGAAGTTGTAAAAATTCAAATTTGAAATCAATCAAGCAAAATTACCTTCCAATGCATCCTAAATCCTTCTTAGAATAATTCTCCATGTCTGTTTGGCATGTTGAGTGAAGGAGAAGATCAAATTTGAACAAAATTTATAAGTTAAAATTTACCAGTTTGCTTTTAAAAATCCTGCATAACGTTTTCATAAAATTGACCCCTTAAACTTTATCAAAATCTAAAATTAATGACTCCTGTGCAAAGAGGATGTCAAGATATTTCTAGAAAGTCCTTGTTTTCCCAAAACTGAGCTCTCTATCAAAATTTATGGCCTTCTGAAGTTTTCTTCACTTGGCATTAAAATTTTGGGAAAAAATTCTTGGCGGGCCCACAGCCCAAATTTTTCCCTTGGGACTTAGGAAAATTTTGGGAAAATTTTCAAAATTTTGCCTCCGCCGGCCTGGCCAGCAGCCAATCAGAAGCTGCCATGTGGCCTCACGAGGCAACGGTGGAGGCACGGCACTATTTTCTTCCTTGGTGCTTTTAAAAAAAAATTTTGGAAAATTTTCTTAGTTTCCTCCGTCGGCCCGCAATCCCGCAGCCAATGAATGCCTGCCACGTGGCACGGGGAGGGGCGGAACCCTTGAAACTTTATCTTTTTTGAGAAAATTTGTTTTTGGAAATTTTTTGTAATTATCTCCGTGGCCCCACACTCCTACCCTTGCCTTGGAAAAATCATTTCCACAGACACGTGGGCCCGCGCGTGCAACTTACCCCTTTTTACCCCCCTTTGGAAAATTCTCCCAAACATCTCTGCCACCCCGCCTTCCCTTGTTTTTCCCCGCTTTGGCTTGGAGGGTGCCACGTGTCCCTGGTGGACCCGCGGGGCGCGGGCACAAAATCAGTTTTTTTCACCCCACATGGGAAAATTTCAAAAAAATCTCCCCGTGGCCCACCAACCCACCCTTTGGGAAAATTTTCACCCCTGGGCCCGCAGGCCCGCTCTTGGGGGAAAATTTTCACCCCAAGGCCCGCCGGCCCATAACTTGAGTTTTATGAGGAGTTAGGAGGACTTCTTTATATCAATGGAAAGGTGAGGAAATTTCCTATCCAATGGAATGATTTAGGGAATTTTTGAATGTGTTAAGTGTGAGAAAAATCAAGTTGAAACTTTAAGCCTGTTAGAGAGTGGGTATGGTGATAATTTACCCTCTGAACCTAATTGAAACTTCTAACCCTTAATTTTGGACCTTGTGACCTCTAATTATTGTTAATAAAAGAAAAGTATATTCTAGTGGATTAGAATTGTTCTGGAACTTGTTAGCGACAACCGTTGTTCTTGTAACCTGGTTGTTGGATCCTTTAAACAAAAAACAAAAAAAATTATTCCATAATTTTCCTAACTAATCCTAGGTTGTTTCTTGGGTCTCAAGTGGGTTATTTTTAACAGGCGTTACACTTGGTATCAGAGCAGTGGTTCAAAATCTTGGACCATTGGGCACACTAGAAAACTTGAGACATGAACTTAAACCTAGCACACTTTTAAATCTAGAAAATAGTTTAGTTTGGAATTTTCATATTTTAGTAAACATGGAAACTGAATAAAACTTAGAAAAATGGACTAACTCTCACCTTGGTCTGTGTAGGAGGCACAGACGGGATGAGGGGCCTTTTCACATAGACCCAGACTTACCACCACCAGATCATGTTGTAGCAGCCATCCTACCCCAGATTTTGTAGACTCTTCAGGATGTTAATGCCGCTCTACATGGAGGATCAGTAGGAGGACATGCAGCCAGACATGATAGGGACATTTCCATTGAGGGTCAGGTATCTCCTTGACCCAGCAAGGAGCATAGAGGAGAGAACTCCCATGCAGAGTCAGCCAAGGTAGAGTCACCACAGAGGGGACAGGGTGACCGAGTTTCAGAGCATAGAGAGAGGTCTTGGAGCCCTAGGCTTAGGGATGAGCATGCAGAGAGACCTAGAGGCTGTCAGACCACAGCTGCAGATCACATCAGGGAGATCCTGAAGCTTCGACCCTCACATTATTCTGGTGACACAGGTGGATTTCAGGAAGAGGCCTGGCTAGTGAGCTTGAGCAGTTACTTCAAGCTTTTTCCTTGTTCTAGCAACACGAAAATCTCATGTTGTGATCCATCTACTGAGGGATGGAGTAGGAGTATGGTGGAGGATAGAGGAGTAGAAGCTCCATGTTGATTATGAGATAGTGACCTGGGAGCTATTTGAGGAGAGATTCAGGAGTAGATATTTGTCATGGAGGTTCATACAACAGTGGATAGATGAGTTTCATGACCTCCGACAGGCATCTCTTTCAGTAACAGAGTATGAGAGTAGGTTTTTGGATCTACTCCAGTATGTTGAGTACATGCAGGATGAGCAGGTGTGGATCCACAGGTTCATCCGGGGCCTGAATCTAGACATTGGAGGTGTAGTGCAGATCCATTGTCCATAGACATTAGATGAGGCCATCGAGAAGGCCTATATAGCAGAGGAGACTAAGGGAAAGACCCAACAGGCTAGAGATCGAGTCCAGAGCTACATATAGCAGATGTAGGACAGTAGATCGAGGGGGTCAGTACCTCTTCCTCATGGTGGACAGGGTTCAACACAGTCATCCTTTAGACCACAGTAGTAGCAACAGCAGTAGTCCCACCCACCTTCTAGACCTCCACAGAGAGTTGATGCACAGAGAGGTTGAAGTATGGGGCCTCCTCCTAGGGGTCCCATCAGGACATAGGGTGGACCTAGAGCTTAGTCAGTGGGAGCTCACTAGTAGAGACCTCAGTAGACCACAGTTCTGGATCATCAGGATCCACACCACATACTTCCAGAGCACCTACTAGAGGTGCTACTCATTGGGGAGGATCAGGTGGTTGTTTTGGTTGTGGTGTTACTAGACATTTTTGGAGAGACTGCCCATAGAACCCTAACAACAAGGGTAAGACATAGATCTCAGAGCCAACTGTTGGTGACATGGGACACAGCCACAGGATTTATGTAGTGGTTGAGAACCACTAGGTCGAGCATCAGAGTACAGTCATTGAGACTACATGTAGCATTGGGGGTATTCCTACCTCCATCTTGTTTGATTTTGGTTCTTCTGATTCTTTCATTGCACCATCTTTAGTAGAGCGATACAGGCTGGTGGAAGTTAGGTAGGGTCATAGTTGGGATGTTGAGATGGCTTCTAGAGCCAAGATCTCTGTAGACTCCTTAGTTAAGGAGTGTGTAGTGGATTTGGGACCTTTCACCACTACCTCAGATCTTTGTATCCTTCCTTTGGGCTCGTATGGAGTCATTTTGGGTATGGATTGGTTATCTGCACACAGGCCAGGATGGATTGTTACCACAAGACTATATCTTGTGCAGATGATTTGGGAGTTGAGTCAGTGATTTCAGGGGTCAGGAGACCCATTTCTATTCACACCATCTCTACTATACAGCTTAAGTATTGTGTGCGACATGGGGTTGTCGAATGTATGTTGTTATAGTCAGTGACAGATCAGAGGATGGGTCTAGTGGACCATTGCTAGATGATCACCCCATTTTGAGAGAGTTTGCAGATGTCTTTCTAGGGGAGCTACTGGGGTTACCACCCCCATGAGAGATTGATTTTCATATAGATCTGGTTTTGGGAGTAGAGCCTATCTCACGAGCACCTTATCGGATGACCACCCCAGAACTCTGTGAGCTCAAGTTACAGCTTGAGGGCCTTTTAGAGAAAGGCCTTATCCATCCTAGTGTATCCCCTTGGGGTGCACCAGTGATCTTTGTGAAGAAGAAGGATGGATCCTTGTGGTTGTGTATTGATTACCACCAGCTGAAATAAGGTAATGATCAAGAATCATTATCCCCTTCCTTGCATTGATGATTTGTTTGATCAGATGAAGGGAGCCATGGTTTTCTCTAAGATTGATCTTAAGTCAGGCTACCATCTGCTGAGGATTTCAGAGGTGGACATTCATAAGACCGGTTTCCATACGAGATATGGCCACTATGAGTTCACAGTGGTGCCTTTTGGTTTGACTAATGCCCCCACAGTGTTTATGAGTTTGATGAATGGGGTATTCAGGACCTTATTAGATCGCTTCATGCTCATCTTCCTTGATGACATTTTTATTTACTCACGTACGTGTGAGGAGCACAAGGGGCACCTTCACCAGGTTCTTCAGTGTCTTCGGGAGTAGTAACTTTACGGGAACTTGGAGAAGTGTGCATTCTTTCAGACAGAGGTGTAGTATTTGGGTCATATCATTTCTGGGGAAGGTATCACCATCGATCCTTCCAAGATTAGAGCATTATGGATTGGCCAACACCCACTACTGTGACTGAGGTATGCAGCTTCATGGGATTAGCAGGGTACTACCGGAGATTTGTTCAGGAATTCTCTCAGATTACACACCCCATCACTTCCCTTCAGAGGAAAGGGAAGAATTTTGTTTGGTCAGACAGATGTGAGAAAGCCTTCAGGATGTTGAAGGAGTGTCTCACTACAACACCTATTCTTGCAGTGTTAGATCCACAGGGTGAGTTTTTTGTTTGCACAGATGCTTCCTTAGTAGGGCTTGGAGGTGTGTTGATGTAAGAGGGCAGAGTTGTAGCTTTTGAGTCTTGAAAACTCAAGGATTATGAGCTTAATTATCTGACTCATGATCTTGAGCTTGCAGGGAGTTGTGCATGCTTTGGTTTGATGGAGGCACTTTCTTCTTGGTCAGAGATTCACACTCAGGACAGATCACTTGAGTCTTCACCACCTCTTCACGCAGCCCAATCTCAATGCACGTCAGTGGCATTGGATGGAGTTGCTTTGTGATTATGATATGGAGATAGAGCATGTGAAGGGGAAGGAGAATGTGGTGGTAGACGCTCTCAACAGATGGAGACATGTGGCTATGGCCACCTCAGTGAGCACAGACTTGTGGAGCAGGATTCTTCAGCAGCTTCCTCTTGACAAGCTTCTACATTGCAGTTCGAGTAGAGATTGAGTCTCAGAGACCCCTCGAGGGGAAGTTTGATGGTTTTTCCTTAGAGGTAGATGGTCTTCTCAAGAACAGAGGCCAGATTTATGTTCCCAAAGATGGAGGCTTGAGGCAGGACATCTTGGTAGAGGCACATCGTGCACCCTATTCAGCCCATCCCAGGGTGAAGAAGATGCATGCCACCTTGAGATAGTTGTATCATTGGAGAGGACTTTGTAGAGATGTGGCCCAGTTCATGTCATGATGTTTAGAGTGCTAGAGAGTTAAGGCCGAGCATCAGCATCCAGCTGGCCTTCTCTTTCCTCATGCTATACCGGAATGGAAGTGGGACACCATTTCCATGGATTTCATTGTTGGGCTACCGATGTCAGGTTATCACCACGACGCCATCATGGTCACAGTTGATAAATTGAAAAAAGTGGCTCACTTTTCTCTGGTGAAGACCACTTATACAGCTAGAGTAGTGGCACGGGTATATTTGGATGAGATTGTCAGGTTGCACGGGATTCCATGGAAGATCATTTGTGACCATGATCCTTTGTATACTTCACATTTTTGGACTACCATGCAGTATGCCCTCGGGACGAAGATCAATTTCAGCACAGCATATCACCCTGAGACAGATGGACAGACTGAGTGGGTGAATCAGATTTTAGAGGACATGCTCAAGATGTATGTGATGGATCAGCAGTCTAGATGGGAGGAGTACCTGTACTTAGTGGAGTTTGCCTACAATAATAGTTTTCAGAGTTCTATAGGCATGGCTCCTTTTCAGGCTTTGTATGGTAGAGAGTGTAGGACACCTCTTAGTTGGGACAGGCTAGAGGAAAAGGTTTCTCTTGGACCATCTTTGTTGTAGGACATGGAGCAGTAGGTAGTATTGATCAGACAGAGACTACAGGAGGCACAGGACAGACAGAAGAAGTATGCAGATCAACATAGGACTGACTGTAGTTTTGATGTGGGCATGAAGGTGTTCCTTCATGTTAGGCCACATAAGAGCCCTATCTGTTATGGAAAAGGTTCTAAGTTAGCTCCTAGATTCATTGGTCCTTTTGAGATCTTGGAGTGTATTGGCCCTTTGGCCTACTGTCTAGCATTGCCACCTAGCTTGTCTCGCATACATGATGTGTTTCATGTTTCAGTTCTTAGGAGATATGTTACAGATCCTTCTCATGTGTTAGATTGGACATCATTGCAGGTGCAGGATCAGGGGTAGGTGATGGTGGAGCCCATTCACATCCTAGATCGTAGGACCCTAGGCCTTTGAGGATAGAGAGGTTGATCAGGTTTGGGTGCAGTGGGATAGATATGATGAGACTGCAGCTACATGGGAGGATGCTACCTTATTACGAGTTTAGTTTCCACATTTGTTCCAGTTACTTCCAGGAGGAATTTCGAGTCTAAGGGGAGGGGGATGTAGTGCCCACTTCCCTTTGACACCTTTTGATACTGATCTTGATACTGTTGATTACATTATGGACATTATTATAGTTTTGATTTAGTATGATGTTAGATGTTGGACCATGGATTATTGTTGATCTTGATTTAGTTATGATGCATGATGATTATTAGAGACACTTCATATGTGGATGATGATATACTATTTGACATGGATATATTATGAATGTTGTTCGGACATGTGATTTTTGGATATTGTGAGTAGATCTAGAAAATGGACATTATATGATGATGATATAGTTGTTGATATAAATTGTAAGTGATATTGTTGATTACCTTGATGTTGTTGTGATTCATATGTATAGATGATTTTGTGATTATATTTATATCATGTTGGATGTTCTGATATGGCCACGAGGCCGAAGGAGGTATTTGTGTTTTGTAGGTTAAACTATCACAACAAACATCGGGGGATTGGAGACCAACCACATTGGAATTCTAGATGAATTCAACAAGGTCACCATGGCAACTGTATTTGTTGTGTGTGTTGTATATTTTGTTAGGGATTCCCATGGGGGGATTACCTTTGAATGTGACCAAGGGGCTTTGTGTATTTTATTAATGTGGTTCCCTTTTATTATTGTTTGCATGTGTTTATTTTGTGATGCATTTACCCCTTTCATTATTCTTTTAATTGTGGAGAATTAATGTGAGTAATCATATTGTTAAAATAAATAAATCAATCAAATTTGGGATATAAGAAAGTAATTATAGAATTTGTTGGCTCTTGTATTAAATGTGGTAAGTGATGTGTAAGTATGTGTAAGAGTTGTGTAAGTCAGATTTTGGAGTATGAAACACTCCACCTCCTTGGAAATTCGAATTTGTCCTTGGAGGCTGTTTTTGGAGGCTTGTGGGACAAGTAAAACTTGTCCCATACCTCTTAATTTTATTTACCAACCATACCTATGGTTGGAGGGTTGATTTTAGACCTTTTTAATGCATTTTGGGAAGACAAATTGTAAGTTTTAATTGCACTCTTCTTACATTTTATTAAATTCAGTCCTTTGGGGTGTGGGCTTTTTGGAGTGTGTAAGTTTATTTGTCATATTATTCACCCACCTCTTTATTGTGCTTTGGAGAATGAATTTGAATTTTGTGTTGGAGTTGAGGATGTGTGATGTGGCATCCTACATGGATCCACCTCATCCTCTTCTCTTCCCTCTTCTATAAAATTGAAACTCCTTGCTTTGTTTTGGGTTGTTGAACTTTTGGAATGCTTCCTTGGGGTGAATTTTCCTTGGCTGTTTGGAGCTCTTGTTGATTTTGGAGGAGATTGGAGAGCATTTCATACTTGGGCATTGCTGATTTTGGGACTGTATTTTGGCATTGAAAGCTTGTGGTTTTGGAACAAAATCTACCATGGAGAGGTAGGAGCTTAGCTCTTCATATATGCTTTTATTTCTTTTTATGTTTGTGTGAATGGTGAATGTTTTGTGTGTTTGTTGGCTGGTTGGGTAGACTACCTAGGAATGGTGTAGGAGAAGGCTATGGGGAATCCATGTGGGGGGGGCATAAGGGAATGCCAGTGGCATCAGAATTCTTGTGGAGGGAGTTTGGGATTGGGATCCACCATGGAAAAGAAATAGCTTGCATTTCTTACTTTGTGGGGGGCATAAGGAAATTTGTGGGGGGCATAAGGAGGGATTTTGGGGGGCATAAGGATATGTGTGATGATTTATATTGGTGGTTTGTTACAGGTGGATACCCAATTCCCATTGGGAGGCATAAGCAGCTTCCCCCATAGTTCTTGCTCCTTTGGCTTGCATGATGAAGCCTGAGTTCTGTCTTAATGTTTCAATGCAGTTGTAAACTATTGTTTTGTTTGGACTGTGTTTTTAATTTGAAATGTGCATGTTGAAAGATTGCTTTGTGATGTGGAAGCATGTTGTTTCCATGAGTTGAAATACATTTCTTATTGCATTGTGGTTGGGGCTTGGGGGCCAATGAAGAAGGATGGCTTCTCCTCTTCATTGGATGTCTTGGTTGGGTGGAGAGCGTTGCCTTTCCCCTACCTTTGTTGTGATCCAAAAGGATAAATTCATGTTGTTGTTCTGGAGCAGAGGAGAAAGACAGTTTGACAGTCCATGTGAAATGAAATCCCATTATAACCTTTCCCACTTTGAAGTGGATGTATTGTAAATGTTTTGAAATGGAAAGAGGATGTATGGATTATGAAATTTGTAAAGTGAAATGAAAAAGAGATAGACTCTTGTTTTTGCTTTGAAAGAATGTGAAGGAAATGTAATTTGTATGATGAATTTTGGGAAGGAATAAAAAAAGAAGTTGAAATTTGAAATGTAAAAGAGTTGTGCTCTGTATTCAGTTCTGTTATTAGAAAAGAAAGACATGTATTCTGTATGTTGTATTTTGAAAATATATATGAAAATAATTGTAAAAGATTCATTGAACTTATGGAAGTTGTCTTACCTTGTTCAGAATGGCATTGTTATATTTAAAATTTTGTATTTGAAATCCCTGGTTGGAAAACTGGAAGAAGGAAGTATGTATGAAGAAAATGCATTGTCCTGTCTTGTTGAAATGCATGATTGGAAAAGAATAGAATCTGCATTTTTGTTTCTACATTTTGATTGAAGGAAAGATAACTACTTTAAACGAGCATGGAATGAATTCAATGTTGTTATAGTATAACAAAAGGCATAGACTAATCCTTGTTTTTGAATTGTATAAACTCCATCTTTTATTCCATTGTATCCTTGTAAAATATTTTATCAAATATTAATCAAAACGACCCTGCAAGCTATAAAAGACAAATGAAATATTAAATTGATCTTAAGGTGATCAAAATGATTCCAAGTAGACTAAAACACTTAAGGAAATATTTTAAAACATTGCAAAATCGGGCCCAAACCTTTTCACAGTCTTTTAGCTGTCAGAAGTTGTAAAAATTCAAATTTGAAATCAATCAAGCAAAATTACCTTCCAATGCATCCTAAATCCTTCTTAGAATAATTCTCCATGTCTGTTTGGCATGTTGAGTGAAGGAGAAGATCAAATTTGAACAAAATTTTATAAGTTAAAATTTACCAGTTTGCTTTTAAAAATCTTGCAGAACATTTTCATGAAATTAACCCCTTAAACTTTATCAAAATCTAAAATTAATGACTCCTGTGCAAAGAGGGCATCGAGAGCTTTCCAGAAAGTCCTCGTTTTCCCAAAACTGAGCTCTCTATCAAAAGTTATGGCCTTCTGAAGTTTTCTTCACTTGGCATTAAAATTTTGGGAAAAACATTCCTTGGCGGGCCCGCGGCCCGAATTTTTCCCTTGGGACTTAGAAAATTTTTGGGAAAATTTTCAAAATTTTCTCTACCACCCCACCGGCCCGCAGCCAATCAGAAGCTGCCATGTGGCCTCACGAGGCAACGGCGGAGGCGCGACACTATTTTCTTCCTTGCGCACTTTTTAAAAAATTTGGAAAATTTTCTTAGTTTCCTCGGCCGGCCCGCAATCCCGCAGCTAATGAATGCCTACCACGTGGCATGGACGGAGGGGCAAAACCCTTGAAACTTTATCTTTTTTTGAGAAAATTTGTTTTTGGAAAAATTTTGTAATTATCTCCGCGGCCCCGCACTCCCGCCCTTGCCTTGGAAAAATCATTTCTACGGACGCATGGGCTTGCGCATGCAACTTACCCCTTTTTACCCCCCTTTGGAAAATTCTCCCAAACATCTCCACTGCCCCACCTTCCCTCATTTTTCCCCGCTTTGGCTTGGAGGGTGCCACGTGTCCCTGGCAGACCCGTGGGGGCGCAGGTGCAAAATTGATTTTTTGCCCCACGTGGGAAAATTTCAAAAAAATCTCCCTGCGGCCCACCAACCCACCCTTTGGGCAAATTTTCACCCCTGGGCCTGTAGGCCCGCTCTTGGGGGAAAATTTTCACCCAAAGGCCTGTTGGCCCATAACTTGAGTTTTATGACGAGTTAGGAGGACTTCTTTATATCAATGGAAAGGTGAGGAAATTTCCTATCCAATGGGAATGATTTAGGGAATTTTTGAATGCATTAAGTGTGAGAAAAATAAAGTTGAAACTTTAATCCTGTTAGAGAGTGGGTATGGTGATAATTTACCCTCTGAACCTAATTGAAACTTCTAACCCTTAATTTTGGACCTTGTGACCTCTAATTATTGTTAATAAAAGAAAAGTATATTCTAGTGGATTAGAATTGTTCTAGAACTTGTTAACGACAGTTGTTGTCTTGCAACCTGGTTGTTGATCCTTTAAACAAAAAAAAATTATTCCATAATTTTCCTAACTAATCCTAGGTTGTTTCAAAGTCATAGAGGTATTTTGTTTGTGTTGCAGGGACATTTTATCACATACATTGAAAGGGGATAGGGGACCAACCACGGAAGGATGTCAGGAGTTGTGTAACATGGAAAAAAATTGACAACTTGTGTATAATGTTATGTTGTGTTTTTGCATACTTTGTTAGGAGGTTCGCATGGGGGGTAACCTTATTTATGTAAACAAGGATGTAATGTGTTCCTTTCCTTTAAATTTTGTTTGTTTTAATTTTTTGTGCATGTGTTTAACTATTTAGGAAATATTTTCACTTGATTAACACTTGTTAATATGTCTTAATTAAGTAGTTTAGCTTAATTTTGAATTAAAAGGGAAGATATGACATGTGGGAAATAAATTGGGTAGATGGTCCTTGAAATATGATGGATGTAAATTAGATTTTTGTTGGGTTTTGTGTTGTGTACTCTTTCCCAACTTTAAAATTCGGAATTTGAATTGGGAGACTTTTTTGAAGGCTTGTGGGAAAAGATAAGCTTGTCTCATGTCTCTTAAATTGAGCCAACAACCATACCTATGGTATGGGGAGTTAATTTTAGGCTTATTTATGCATTTTGGAGTGTAAGCAAGGGTAAATAATTGTAATTTTTACTTACCACATTTAAGTTTTTCCTTGATAAGAATAGTCTGCAATTTGGAGTGTCACGTGGGCATGTCATAAATCTTACATGTGCATTTAATTGTTTTGGGATTGGTGTTTGTGTTATGTGTTGGAATGGAGGAATGATGAAGTGAAATCCTACATGGAGCCACCTCATCATCCTCACATCCCATTTCTATTTATTGATTGAATTTGAAGGATTCTGGGTTATTTGTCTTATTTCTTCTCTTGCACTTTTAGAAATTTGGTCTTGAGTTGCATGCTTGAAGCCTTTTTGGAGTTGCATTTTCAATTGTGTTTGGTTTGAATGTGTTGAAAGCTTTTTGGAGTGAAGATTTTTGGAAGCTTAATAAAGAGGTAGGATCTTCACCTTTGTTATTTCTTTATTTATGTATATAAATGTGAAAAATTTGTTTGTATGAGTATTCGCATGGATGTTGTGAATGGGATATGTTGGGGTTGGGTAGCTTTCCTTAAGAAGGGAGTGGGAGATGGAAGTATGAGACTATTGGGGAGGGAAAAGGGATTTGCAAGGCATGCATTTTTTAAGGAGTGTGATCAGGAGTTTTACCTATGGGGAGTGAAAAAGAAACAATGGACATATTGTTGCATATTTGCAAGGGGAGAGATAAGGATGATTTGAATGTTTTGTATTATGCACATGTAGGCTTTTGGGTGGAAATCCTACTTCACTTGGAAGGAAAAAGGAGGTGATTCCCATATTCCTTGCTCTTTTTGGCTTGATGTCAAGCCTATGTGTTGATTGGGAAAGTTTTAAATATTGTTGAGTATGTCCATTTGAATTTTTTGTATCTATTGTGGATTGTATGTTTTGTGGAATCAAATTTTGTAAAGGTTGTCAAAGTTGCATATACTCGGGCCATTGTTACTTGGCTGAGCCTCAAGGGCCAATAAGGGGATGACTTCTCCTCTTATTGGACTATAGATTGGATGGAGAGCGTCACCTATACCCCTTTATTTGTATTGTGATCCAAGTTTTGAAGAGTTGAAGGATGCAAGTTTGAAAGCTAAAAGTTGGGAGAAGACATTAAAATGAATATTTGTGTTTGAACCATTGGAAGAATCTCTATGTTGTAATTTGACCATATTTTTACCACTTAGAGTGGAAGTTTGTAAATCTTGTATTATCAAAAAAAGGCTTTGTATATTTCATTTATTCAAATTTGTAATGTTGTAGTGAAAGGAGAAAGCTTAAGTTGTATAGTTTTCTTTAAATGAAACTCTCCTAAATTTGTATGTTATTCAAAGTTACTGTGTGTGTGTGTGTGTGTGTGTGTGTGTGTGTGTGTGTGTGGAAAAGAAAGATGTTATTGAAAGGAAGTGTTGAGTTCTTTTTTATTTTGATGGAAAAATTGAATATGTGAAAGAGATTGAATTGTAGTTGATATTATACTCAAATTATACATTTTATTACAAAAGAAAGAATAGAGAAATGAGTTGATGTTTATGTAATTTTGAGTAATGAAACTAGATATATTATCATTCTACCAACCAATGAATGTAAGACACCTTAATTAAAGTCAACATTACATTAAAAACCAACCTATGTAGGAGATTGTTTGAAAAATGTCTTAATTCAAGGTTCTATTTTCGGGAAACAAAATCTCTGCCCTGTGTAGAGTGGTGGTTTCAAAACCATCACCCAGCACAGAGCGGCGGTCAATGAACTGCCCCCCAGGTAGGGCGTCGGTCACAGGACCGTTGGTTTGCGTAGGGCAGCAATTTCATCACTTTTGACAAAAAAAATAAAATCTCAACTGTGAAAACCCAGATTGAATTTTAATTGAAATCTAAGCTTTAAACCTTCAAAATGACACTACCAGCCACTAGTAATCAATAAAATTTCATTTTTTAAGCTTATCGATCTTCTTATGGGCATCCATTTGTGTAAAATTCATAGATTTAATGAAATGGGTTTTTTTTCCCAATTGTTAAAACTCAAAGGATGTTTACATTAAATAACAAAAACTAACCCATGGTGGGATCTCTACATTAAACAAATGAGCAATCTTACAATAGTAAACCCTTTACAACTAAAACCAAGAAAATTTCTCCATGGTTGCACTTCTTGCTCTCATGGCTTCTCCTCCTTCCCCTCTTCCAAACCTGTAAAATAAGAATGAACAAATGAGGTTGTTTTGGGGAAAATAGAAATAAAAGGAAACCCATAAATATATTTAGGGCAACCCAAATCTAAGGGCTAGGATAGATTTGATCTAATGGCCCAACTTAAACGCTACCTCACTTAAGTGGGAGGTATTTTGTGGGAATGAAATTTAAATTTAAAAAAAAGGTGCATGGGTAATGGGGTGAATGGGGCCTCTTAGTGGCTAGGAAAAATAATTAAACTTTTGTGTTATAAAATAAAAGAGTCTTGGTGCATGATAATTAATTAAACTTATGGAACTTGGTAAACGTATTGTTTTAAACCATAAATATATTTTATGAAGTAAATTAATAATATTTAATTATTAATTTAATTTTGACTTTCACAAGCTTGTGTAGAAAGACTTTAACCAAGAAATTTATTAATTGTGGATAATGTCTAACCTTACAAACCCTTGTTTTAAAAAAATTTACCATAATTTTGACTATTAAATTATTAGTTTTATTTGTTTTGAGAGTAGAAACTTATGGGTGTTACATATATCACAGAAAAAAGCTATTTAAGTGAGTATAAGTTGCTCAGTATAGAGAGAATCTTTTGAACAAAGATCCCAAATAATGAACAAACTTCATGACCACATCCATATGGGCATAAATAAAATGTATGTAAAACCTTCATTGAGTGTTCCAATAGCCCTAAACTTCCAATCACAAGATGTCTAGACACATCCCTTAATACAAACTCGTCACCCCATGGGTAAAATCATCTACAAACTTCAACAAAACTATACTAGTGGATGTTGTACGTTGAGAGAGAGTAAAAAAAATCCTCTTCGAAACAACTAAATTCTTAAATGACCTATGGGTTTAAGTTAAGTGAATTTTAACTAGTGAATTGATGAAGAGAGTGGACAACATGTGTCGAACTTACTTACAAGTGAAATTCCTAAAGAATGTGAAAACCATAGAAAAATATTTTTATTTGAAATATTGGTTAGAGTAGTCCTCTTAATATTGTGCTTTGCATGTTCTCCATGATTTTCCATGAATTATTCATAAAGAAGGATTTCTTTAAATTATCTTAAAGATGATGTCAAAGAAGATTCAAAACTATTTACACATGTTGATCAAATGGT
This sequence comes from Taxus chinensis, assembly GCA_019776745.2. NCBI lineage: Eukaryota > Viridiplantae > Streptophyta > Pinopsida > Cupressales > Taxaceae > Taxus > Taxus chinensis. The sequence goes on from CM034152.1 coordinate 692,564,148, forward strand.
TATACCAAGTATTTTTGTAGATAAAGATGTATCTTAAATGAACAACAATACATTCTCCAAAATAGAAAAGCATCGTTTGTGATGCATATAGATGTGATGGGTGCATTAGTGGGTGGAAAGTAGTAAAAAACTACCTTCCAAACATTTCAAGGCTCCATACAAATAATAAGTTTGTTAAGAGAATCATAAATTATGATTAATTTCCACACATTATATCCTTCAAAACTATGAGAATAGGGTTTTGTCATGAGAAATGAGAAGTATCTCTCTCTTCAACAAAGTGTTTGCCATACCTTATAGTCAATTGGAATAACCATACATTTTGGGAAATAAGTGGCATTCATTCACTATATGTATTTGAGAGCATTAAAGTATGTAACTAATCAAAATTGATTATCCGAAACTATGATACTATGAGGACCCATAAGAAAAAGCAAGGAGGTGTACATTTTCCGACCTAAATATTTACCAAAATTTCCATATTGTTAATTCAAATTAAATTACTATTGAAATTCAATACATGATGACCAAATTTAAATATGAAATAGAAAAATTATTTTTATAATAGATACATTCCGTAATAATTGATATCATAGAAAATGAGATAAATTGCTATCATACACAATAATATTGGAAACAAGAAATGTACACATGAATATAAACTTTATATATTTAAAACATGTGCAAGTACAAATATTTGGCCGACAATGAAACCAAGGACCAACTTACACATGGAACATCCATACCTTCTTACTCAAAATCATTTTGGAAGTATTTGAATAATTGTTGAATAACATGGAAAAATGGAAAAGTAAAGAGAATTATTCCAGGTTAATCATTAACTTGTAGAATGACACATCAATTTGGTAAAGTAGTGTTTTCTTGAAAACTCATAGTACATTTCTTATTTACTTGTAATCGTTTTTAATTTGAACTATAAAATAAACTAAAAATAGAAGAGTACAATTTTATATTTACATATTAATTAATTGTTTTTGAATTTTTTTAATGAGATTTTCTTTTTAAGAATTAATGAATAAATTGTTTATATTTTGAATGCGAAATTATTACTATATTTTTTTTTAATAAAATTGTGTTGCTCATTTAACTAAAATAATTCAAAAAAAAAAAATTCATTACAAAATTGTTTTCCATTTATTTTGTACTATAAAATATAAAAAATATAATTGTATAACTTCATGATAATCATTAAATTTTGAAAAGAAAAATGTAAATATAAAAATATATAATTGTATAACTTCATGATAATCATTAAATTGTGGAAAGAAAAATGTTTTATACCACCAGTTCAAAAAGAATGACCCCAAACCAAGTGTAAGAATGTGATTAACACGCATAAGTGAGTTTGCAAAGGAGGTGACTTTAATACAGTAAATAAGTGACACTTTCATGAGAATGAAACCTTAATAAAGAATATTAAAACATAAACTTACATACTTTTTTTAGTGAAGCTGCATACCAGATACATTTTACATTTTAAAGAGTGTAACAAAATTGCAATTCGCTTAACATTACCCGTAATATAACAATAAGTAACACTTTCCTTAAAGCTTATATCAAGAAAATGAAGCTATAGCTTTTAAGATTGTATCATAAAGCTGCAAACCAGATGGACATTTAAATATTTCAGATTTAAATGAGTGTAACGAAGTTTGAAATTCATGTAATAAAACTTTCAGTAAAGATTTTATAATAAAATTGTAAAAAATTGAAAATATCCTCTCTTTTTTTGGGCATGTCTAAACTATTTTACCTTACCGCCTTCCCCCATGGTGAAGTGGATAGATTTCTTAGGCTAAGCGGTCAAGGACTGAGGGGTATCCATTCAGTCAACTCATCCTTTATTACGGTGCTTCTCCTAACTTCGCTTACAGCAAGAATTGAACTCAGGTGCGCTCTTTAAGAGCCAAACATCTTCACCATTGAGTCAATAGCCATTTGATAGTTATGTGCTTCTTGTATGTATGAGAACATTAAATTATAAATTGAGAATGGTCAATATCACACATTGGTAAGATACATTCAGCGATAAAAATCAAATAGGTATTATAACATTTCAAATTTTAACAAGTGTTACAAAGTTTGATATTCAAGGACCAGCAATAATTTATATGATAATCCTAAAGACATTTTTAAAGCATTGGATTTACCTACCTGAAAAAGTCCATATTCACGGCATGCACGCCCAATCTCTTATATTACCTTAAAAAATGAATATGTATGACCAGAAACTTTACATGTCCACCAAAGGTATAAGATGCATATTCACCATTTCATACACCTTGTGTCTTTCTCAAGATATCTAATGTAATTTTCAGGAATCTGCTAAGCAGTTTATTTCTGATGCTTTAATCCATCACAAATAAATTCCCAAGCACCTTCCTTTCCTTGAATTCCCTCCCTGGTGGAAACCATGAACTGCTTATTCTCCATTTAATGGATGTTTTTTTTTGCCCTTACTTATATTTGATAAGATTTTCCTTTGGGCAATCCTACAATTCATGTGGTCTTTATAAGAGATTAGAATATCTTTGTGGGTCTTCATGGAGTCGAGCAATTTGTGGAAAATTTGTTAAAAAAACGCTTCGAATCTGAGGTATGAATGAGTAGTGTACGTAATATGCCGTGTGGAATGGAGGGGTATTAATGAAGGAATCAAGGGACCATCTTGTCGAATATATTTGGAGTATATGTGATTTCCCTTGTTTTCGGTTTCACATGAAATGTTGTTTGTGGGGACTTTTAAAATAATGTAATTGATGTAAATGTTATTAGTGGTGTTTCTTTTTTAATGGGCGGAAAGAAGTTATTTTAAAATCATTCTTAAATGTGTATGATTTGATAATTATATAATTGATGTATATATTATTAGTGGTAGTTGTTTTTTCTCATTTCATTAAGAATTGATTTAATGAATTGTTTTAATACTATTTGATAATAATATAATTGATGTATACATTATTAGTGGTGGTTGTTTTTAATGAGGTGGAAAGAAATCCCATTTAAGGAGGTGGTTTTTTTTAATAATATAATTGATGTATACATTATTAGTGGTAGTTGTTTTTAATTAAAATCACTTTTGAGTGCATACGATTTGATAATAATATAATTGATGTATATATTATTAGCGGTAGTTGTTTTTAATAAGATGGAAAGAAATCCCATTTCATCAAGAATTGATTTGATAATTATAATCACTTTTAGAACCGTACACATTATTAGAGGTGGTTGTTTTTTATAATATAATTGATGTATACATTATTAGTGGTGGTTGTTTTTAATTAAAATCACTTTTGAGAGTACGATTTGATAATAATATATTTGATGTATATATTATTAGTGGTAGTCATTTTTAATGAGGTGGAAAGAAATCCCATTTCATAAGACTTGATTTGATAATTATAATCAATTTTAGACCTGTATAATATTTGATAATAATACAATGGATGGAAGCAAGTGAAATAACATTTGATTGATGTAAAAAAAATTGATTTACCTAAATTTTACAATAACATAATTGATGTATATGTTGTTAGTGGTGGTTCCCATTTAATCGGGTGGAAAGAAATTCCACTTCATAAGAATCAACTTGATAATTAAAATCACTTTCAAGTGTATATGATTTGATAATAATATAATTGATATATACATTATTAATGGTGTTTCACTTTTAATGAGGTGGAAAGAAATCTCACTTCATCAAGAATTAATTTAATAATTAAAATAAATTTTGAGTGTATACGATTTGATAATAATATAATTGATGTATAGAGCTTATAAAGAGGCCACGAGCTTTCTTTTTTGGCTTTCAGGATGTCGTTATGCCTATCATTATGAGTGCCCATGAGGGTGATATAGAGGGTCTTGGGAGAATTCCTCGCGAGGCCCAATCAATCTATTCTGACTGTGTGAGGTTCCTTCATTAGTACCGGGAG